>CM022483.1:4254197-4339953 GCA_011952105.1 Coreoperca whiteheadi
GCGTGGCGGGGCGGGGGGGGGGGGGGGGGGGGGGGGGGGGGGGGGGGGGGGGGGGGGGGGTGCATTTTGTGCACTGCGTTGTCCAGCCGAGCGTAAAGCGTGATTAATTCAATAGCCGCCATAGAAGAGGAGGCTAGCAGCACTGCAACACCGAGCATGACCCACTTTCCCCATCAGATGTCATGAAATATTCCCTGCCATCCCTCTCCATGTTTCTCACTTCCCCCTCTAACTTCCTGCCTGATTAACAAAGAGACAGGGGAGGAAAATTACAAAATCAATGCATGCGCAATATGTGCGACATGATCAGTAGAAGTGGCCACAGAGCAGGGATTTAAATCAGGAAATGTATTAAAAATATGAGCTTTTAGGTGGATCTTTGGTCATTTTAAACGCAGTTTTTGGTCTTAAAATCTTTTTTTTTTTTAAAACGGCTATTTGCTGGAAGGTTTTAGCCCATTGGGGCAAATGATTCACGGGGCCTTGACCTAATTCTATTATGCTACAGGATGTATGAGCAAAATACAGTCTGGGAGGACAACTATTCAAACGCAGCTCTTAAGACTGACCTCGTTCATCTCGGAGGTCCAACAGACTCGTTTTTGTTGACCTAAATCTACAGCCGAGTATCCGAGTTTCTGTGTCTTAATCACAAGGAAGGAGGCTGTTCATTGTTGTGCAGGAGTGGAGACAGGAAGTGGGCACGAGACTCTTTCTAACACACAAACGAGAAATTACTAAGTTACTGAGTCAAAGACATCAACTGTCAAAACGAAATCTTGGACTGGAAGTCTGTTTTGCAGCACCTCAACTTCATCTTGTAAGCAGATCACAAACACTGTGCCATCTATCATCAACATTAGCAATCTTGGAGATTTTAGTTTTTCCTGCCCCCCCCCCCCCCCCCTTCCGGCCCCTGGAGAAGACCTGCACCGCTGGCTTGGGTCTTAAACCCAGATTAAGGCTTTTTATGTAATCTGGTCTCCTCTGGGAGATTGGAGAGACAGCTGGCAACAGAATCCCTGCCCTTATCTCTCGAACCTCCCCTGGCCTCCAACCAGCACATCCCTCAACTCTCAGCTCTGCATGCAGCGCAGATTAGAGCAGGAACGATTTCTGGAGCCAGCGGCTGATGGTAATATCGGTGGGTTTAGTTTGAAACTATAAAGACTCGAACAACTCGCAATATGTTATAAGGACAGAAACTAGAGCTGAAACAATTAGTCGATTAATAGATCGACAGGAAATCTGCGAATATTTCAATATATTCGATTAACTGTTTAACCGACTTTCATATGCACTTATTTTTGTCTTTGTTTAGCACTTTATAAACTGTCCTTCCTCCACATGCATGGCTTCCTTTGTTCTTCACAAACTCAGCTACAAGTCTGACTTCAGGAGCCTAATAAACAGCGTACAAACCTTTGGTGATAATCACTCAAAACACTCTTATTAAAGAGTTCAGGGTTGTAAAACATATTCACTATTTTATACACAAACACAGCAGACAAATGTGAGAAATTAAACTATAATTTGGTCCATTTACATGCGAAATGATCTCATCTCAACTCAGTGAAAGTTTTTGAATGCCATTGTAGATGACTGAAAATATAAAAAATTCAAAGTTTAAAAAAACGCTGTCTCTACATGATAAAGAAATAAAGTCAAGTCGCTATAATTAACACTGTAGTAAAAAACACTCAGTGTATTCATCAATGAATATTATTTTTTAAACAAAAATGTGTGTTACCAGCCGATTAAATATGAATTTTGGTTGGTTTTCTTCACCTCCTACCATATGCTTTGGGCTGTTGGTCGGACAAAAGAAACACATTTGAAGACGTCATCTTGGGCTTTAGGAAATTTTGATCAGTATTTCTTCACTATTTTCTGAAATTTTGTAGACAAAACAATCAATCACTCAAAAAAGAATCTTCAGGGTAATTGATAATAAGGTGCATAAGTGTCGACAATAAGACAATTTTGAATTTCTTTCTGGAATCATTGTTTATTAATCTGCTTATCTATTAAGTGACTTATCTACATTTAGTTTACGACGGCGATATACACCACCTCGCTTTCATTGCGTGCTTCCATATGATGAACCAGTCAACAATACATCCACACATACTGTACATCTTCCCTAAACTTCTCAGGATGTTATAGTCAACCTACTTTAATGACCAATCATGTTTGTTATTTGGAAAATTGACATTTAGAGCTGAAGCAATTAGGTAATGAATTGTTTGAAAGAAAATCAGTATTATACCACAGTAAACTGAACCTCTTTAGGTTTGTCAGACAAACCGAGACCTTTGCACTCTGGGAAATTCTAACGCGCTTTCTTTAACTTTTTTTTCTAATAATTTATAGAAGAAACAATGAAACGATTATTGGAGAAAATTATTGGCAGATGAATTGATAATGAAGAGTTAGTTGTAGCTGCATAAGCGTTAAGTAAAACGCGTTTTACCGAAGCTAAGCGCCTTAGGCTTTTCCTGTTCATAAGACACATACAGGAGAAATAAAGCACAAGGGAGAACTTGAGTGCAAATATAAATGTAAAACAAAAGATATCCACAAATCCATAAAATCCAAAATTAACACAAACCTTACGACTTCTATGTTGAAATTAATTTTAAGAAAAAGGAGAATATTCCCAAAATGCTGTCATATTTATATTATATTAAAAGTAGTGAATGACCTTCAGGAAGATAGGCATCTTGTTTTATATATTATAAACACATTTACTGCATGTTTTCGAGCTCATACATGTTTTCCTGCCATGTAATACAACAGTTGGACTTGCCCAGTCTAAACACCTGTCCCATAGTCCATCCGTCCGTCCGTCCGTCCCCCCCCCCCGGCCCCCCACTGGCTGTGTGTATACAGCGCTGTAGCTAACCTGAGGGATCCATCCAGGGGAATTAAGCTGTTAAATAAGTTGCAGTCCTGTATTGTGTTGGTGACGAAGGCCTCAACGGGGTGACAGCAAGGTCAAGCAGCTCAAGAGACAATCCTTCCACCTGGACCCGAAGCATCTATACCTTTTCAAGTTTGTGCCATCAGTCCAAACATTTCATGGATTTTGTTTGACTCTTTTCAAATATTTCTTTTCACTCAGAACAACTGCCAAGAGCACAAGTGTATAATTCCATCCGCCAAGCAATCACACACGGGGCGGGAGGAAGGTTTCATTTCCATTTTTCACATAGCAACAATGCCTCTGATTGGCAGGCAGTGACTTTATCTGTCTCTTCAGTCAAGGTCAGCTGCTTCAGGAGCCTTTTCTTTTACACATGTTGTCTTTTAGAAGGCTGCTGAAAATGGAAAAATATTGTTCATCTCACCTTTAGTGCTGCGGATGTTTCCCTGCGTATGTTTTATCAAACTCAAAATGCAGCAAACTGAGGCTCAACATTAGATGTGAAGGTTCATGGTGTGAAATATCAAGTAAAATCATCAATATGTTTTACTGTTCTTGTACTTATATGACTGCCTGCATCTCTGTTCTCTTGGTAGAGAAAAAAAAGGAAATATCTAATATTTATTCCTTTCAAATTACAGTTTCTAACTCCTGACAGTTAATTTAATCTCCCTGTGCGCCCTCAGAATCTGACTGGTATAATTGATTGTATTCCATTCATTTATCTACATTCATTTTTCATCATTTGAGAAGTCAAGTTAAACATCTACACTCATTATTTCAACTCTAAAGACGTTTCCCTTCTAGGAGGGGAGGATAATTTAGTCAAATTTAGCAACAATCATTTCATTGTTGTCAGTTAGAGCCATTAACTAAAGCTGGGTAAATCTCACAAACTAAAAGCCTGTTCAGTTTTAAAGACACTGATGGATTCATTCACACACACCAAAAAAAGGTTCCAAATGTGTGTTTTTGAATTGTACCAGATTAAAATCAGCCAGCCCTGACTGCAGTGCATGGAGCGCTCAGATCCACTGTCGGGACTGCAGCGCCCTCTCGCGCTCACTCTCGTAACTGAAACCCTGCTTGAGTCATTACATCACTCGTCAGCCAGAATTAGATGGGTTCCAGCTGAAATGGGCTCGATAAAAATAAATATGGCCCTCAACGTTCGATGGCTCATCTCGTGACTGAAGAGACATATGCTGACCTACATTTCAATGGCTTTACTGCAAACTGTTGTGTACTCGTCCGGCTTTGTAGACAGGGAGACCACAGCTCATTCTTTCAGTGCTTTGCAACCAAGCTTGTTGGAGCATGTTTGCGTCCTACATTGACTTTTATCATCTTGTGATGTTTCCCCTGGGGGCAGAAATCACATGCTTGGCCCCAGTTGACCCCCTTTTTCTCCCTCTTTCTGTGCATTTTCTGTACTAAAATACTACCAGGCCCCAGGTTTGCTGCGCGGTGATTAACAATACTAGTCGAGGAACGTGCAACATATAAGCACAGCACTGAAACAATAAAGTTCCTAAAAGATTTTAGCGCAGGGCCTCAAGATCAATAAAACAAGACCCACCTTAGAAAGGATAAGTTTGGTGATATTCTATATATTACTTTTTGAAAGATCAAAACCAACAATGAATGTATCTACTAATAAGTGTTATGATATATCTATTCCTCTGTGCCATAGAGCTCAGTTGTTGTCCAAGAAGTATTAAAACCACATAAATTCTTCAGACATCATCCTGCTGTCAGAAATAACTCTCTAGGACTTGGAACATGTATTAATCCGCAGCTGAATATAGTCCCCAACAAAAGCCACCTTTTACTTCTGTTTAACTAACGTTTGCTAAAAACCACGGTGCCCGTAACGTTTTAGGAAATTACTGCGGCTTTTTTTAAGGATGACAGTATATTCATGATCCCTTTCTAAAGATTTACATATTCAGTAGGAACAAATGTGCTTAGAGCTGAGAGCCACAGACTGGAAGTCAGAAAGTACTGAGAGATGGACTAACACATTTTACATAGATTATAACCAGCCTCATAATTTTCTTTATATAAATTGATATTTTGCATTAGTGGTGAATATTTAGCACAAACTATACAGAAAACAACGAGATTTCGGGGGTCCTGGGGGAACCTGGATTGCCAACAGGTTCCCCTGTTGGTCCACTGTCAGCCTGGTGTTAATCCAGATTTCGTCTATTTGTAAAACAAGAAGCTCTACTTTATTCCAGTCGTCCTACACTTGAAACTTAACTTGTTATCGAGCAGCATGTGACGAAAAGTCTACTCACCTTAAAAAGAATACTGTATATTTAGTGTTAGCATTACAGTTGCATGGTTTGTATCCGGCTGTTAGTCACCTGATAGCTGAATCTCAACATTAACCTGTCTGAATAAGGTACTACACAATCATTTCATCACTGATTTTCACAGTCACTAAACTAACTAAAGTGCCTCCACATCTACAGCCGGCAGGCACAGCTCAGTCCCAGGTTACTATCTGCTCGGCCTGATCTCAGCAGGTGTGTCTTCATTTGTCTTATCTGGCAGGTGACCGGTTGGCTGACTCCACCATCACACTCACGTTGGCCCTTGAACTCCTCTCTCACGTCACCACGCCCCTTCCTTCACATCCAATCCCGAACATGGAACCCATCAAGGTCCAATCAGAAGGTGGACTGAATGTGACCCTCACCATCAGGCTGCTGATGCACGGCAAGGTACGGAGAGACAACGGGTTTGTCGGCAATGAGTTCAATTTCCTGTTCTGTAGCTTTCTTGTTCTGTTGTTTTTATTTCCAATTATCTGTCAAACGAAAATAGATCATTTAAAGGGCCCCCGTGGCACAAATACACCTAACGTTGTTTTGTGTGTGTGTGTGTGTGTGTGTGTGTCTCTGTTTCTGCAGGAGGTTGGAAGCATCATAGGAAAGGTATTTATCACAAACGCAACAAGCAGACCACATAAAGCATCATAACGCCTGAGGGAAATACACAAAGCATCTCAATAATGTTCCTTTCCTTCACTTCCAGAAAGGAGAAACGGTGAAGAAAATGCGTGAAGATGTAAGTAGAACTTGTCTGCAATTAGTTATAATAATAGTTAATAGTATAATAATAGTTTTACTCTTAACACTCCTAATATGTGTTTTTGTCTCCTAATCATGTATTTTTTGCCCAACAGAGTGGTGCCCGTATCAACATCTCTGAGGGGAATTGCCCTGAACGCATAGTCACCATCACCGGGCCCACAGACGCTATTTTCAAGGCCTTTGCCATGATAGCCTATAAGTTTGAGGAGGTATAACATTCATCATCTCAACACTACAAAGTGTGTTTTTGCAGTTGTTCCTGTATTACACAAGTGCCACATTATACTGAATCAACAGCACTGAGGATGCCACGCTGGTGGAGGAAGTATTCAGATCCTTTACTTAAGTAAAAGTGCTAATGCCACAACGTAGAAATACTCCATTACAAGTAAAGGTCCTGCATTGAAAATGTTACTTAAGTAGAAGGATGTAAGTATAATCAGGAAAATGTACTTAAACTTATTAAAAGTAAAAGTACTCACTGCAGATCAGATATCATCAGGTTATTTTTACTCGTGCATTAATGTAAAACCAGGATTTCACTGTTGTAGTTGGTTGAGATGAAGCCCATTTCGAACTATTTTATATACAACTGCAACTAATGATGATTTTCCTTATGGATTAATCAGCTGATTATTTTCTCCATTAATCGATGGATTGTTTGGTTTGTAGAAATTCCGAAAACAGTGAGAAATGCCGTCACAATTACCCGGGGCCCAAAGTGCTTTCACTTTTAATAATCACAATGTTTCGTTCTGTCCAATCAACAGTCCAGACATCAACATATTAAAAATGATTAAAATAATTGAAAGGAAAAGTAGCAAATCTTCACATTTGTGAAGCTGGAACCATGAACTTTTCTGTTTCTGTTTATCGGGTGATTCACTGTTTCAGCTGAACTTGTATGTATAGTTAGGTACAGTAGTTTGATTTATAACAAAACATCATATTTTATAAGATCTTCATATGTTTTGTGTGCAAAAATCATTAACATGTAAAGTAATTGGTTACTAAAGCTGTCGTAGTGAAATAAAAAAGTACAATATTTTGTAAATGTAGTGGAGTAGAAGTATAAAGTGGCATAAAAAGTCCCTCCCATTTGTACTGAGGCACAGTACTTGGGTGAAAGTACTTTGTTACGTTCCACCACTATGCTTTAGTGTCTGTTCTGACTCGTTTCCAAATGGAATACAAAGCAGGCTTGGCCCTGCTATGTAGGACAGAAATGTGCTGATCTAACCTTGCAGCACCCTTTGAAAGTGGGCCAGTACTGTGTTTTGATTTGGGTGCCTTATCAGCACACCTCCGGCCGGACAGAGCCGAAGTGTCTCCACTACAACATGACATGAAAAACCTGTGCTAGGGCAGTTAAACCTTTCAGATGATCTTTTGTTTTACATGTAAAATATTGATCTAATAACTATTACTATAAATATAGTGGACTAAAAAGCACACTATGAGGGAAACATGTAACACTCATAAAACGAGTGTGGGCGCCTTTTCAGACTATATTACTTTACATGGAGATGTATACAGCGGCCGATTTTGAACACATTTTGTAGTCGGCATAGATATGATTCTCTTGAATCAAAGAAAAACCAAACAATTAATGCAGAGTTTAACTATCAAGTAATGACCTCTCATTATTGGCTATAATTCCCTGAAAGTTTGTAGTTGACAGGCAGAGATTGGTTCACTCTGACCGCTCTCCTAGTGTCGTTTTCTGCTGTTTTCACAGAAAAATCTCTACAAATCCCCACTGTACACTACCTGCTCGGTACCAAACAGCAGACAGACACGGTTAGAGAGTAGCTGGTGAACAGAGTGGAGCATTTCGCTGCTAAAGAGCCACGCATTTCCCCAAAAAAACCAAAACAGAGCTAAAACATGCTGAATTTTAGACATATATTCGGACACAAATACACGACTCCAAATGAACGCTAATGTTGCTCCGTAGCTGCTGGATGTGTAAATAAGCAGTGTATGTCAGTGTGGCCAAAAATATCAGCTAATGCAGGTTGAAATATTCTCTAAATCAATCATTCAATCTCAAATAACTGAGGGGGCACGTGCTCTTCATGTACTTCTAAATTGTACTCAAGTACAGTACTTGACTACATGTACTTTGTTACATTCCACCACTGGCGTGTAGTGAAGTCAAAAAAAGATGTAAACATGATGACAATATTGATATATGAAGAATTTAACAACAAAGCTGAATGTAGGATGCAGAATACACCTGTGATGGGAGGTTTGTGCAATCTGAGGAGCTACTTGAAGGTAGTTTTGTGACACAACATATCAAATATATTCAGTGTGACATCCAAGAGAGAGTTTTCCACACTAAATACTGATGCAGGATACATGCGTGAAGGTGGATTTCTCCAAAGCCACCACTGCACGTACAGTAACTGCTGCATTTGTCTGATGATAAAACCTGGTTCTTTCCTCCCTTCAGGATATAATCAACTCTATGAGCAACAGTCCAGCCACCAGTAAACCTCCTGTAACCCTGAGGCTCGTCGTCCCGGCCAGCCAGTGTGGCTCCCTCATTGGCAAAGGAGGCTCCAAAATCAAAGAAATGAGAGAGGTACAGTACGAATAACAGTAGAAAGTATTCATCTACACTAATGATCTCTATAAATACCATCTGAATTAAGATCATACCAGAATTTAGAGGAAATGCTCCAGTTTTGGAGGGATTTCACCAACCACAATGCTTCCTTTTAATGGTGCAGCCATTAGATACTGCAAATCACGTATTTTTCGTTCATATAGCTCCCACGTAAGATCTAAATCCCACATTCATGGTTCATATAGTTTCCATTTAATCTTTAAGTCCTGCATAATCTGCAATATGTAACACTCAGGGCACATTTTTGCCGCTCTGATATCAGTTTTTGAAATTTGCTCTGTTTAAAGTTTATTGCATGCATGATTTTGTTTTACCCAGTAAAATATTGAATACATATTATTCTTACCTTTAGTCCACAGGAGCTCAGGTCCAGGTTGCAGGCGACATGCTCCCCAACTCCACCGAGAGAGCAGTGACAATCTCAGGGGCCCCAGAGGCCATCATCCAGTGTGTCAAACAGATATGTGTGGTGATGCTTGAGGTACAAAAGGGAAGGGAGGGGGAAAATGAAGGAAACAGCTTTTACACTGAACATATGTTGTGATTGGAATGCCTGATATGGAAGCTAAAGTAGTGTGCTTAGTTATAATCCTTAAGACTTCACTCCTGGTGTGTTTGGTGACGCTCGTAGTTAGTGTGGCAGTAAGTGTGGTTTAATACTACAGCTCTACTTTCTCTACTTTGTGAGAAATACAACAGAAGAGCCAGCGGTGTATCTGTTTTACTGTGCAGCCGAGCAAGATCACTTTGTTTTAATGAAGAAGGCTGTCAATAATTGGCCTTTTTCCATCATGCGCGTGAGCAAAAATATAAAACACTAACACTTGGTTACATGCCGCATCATTTCCTGTGAGTGTCTTGTGCGTGTGAAGGCCATCTGAATCCCGCCACTAAAAGTGAAAACGCCAACTAGCGAAAACGGGGTTTGAGGTCATCAAAATCTTGAGGATTATAACTTGAACACGGCTAGGAGTTTGATCTGCTGTAACAAGGGCTCTCTGGTGATAAAATCCTCCTGCTAGTCCACCTGTAAAGCTGGTCAATGTCGGTGTTGTCTTTTGCTAATATCATTTCATATCTGATGCATCTGATTGGTTTTTGTGTTCTGATGTCTTGGTCTGCAAATCTAGAAAGCCACTCTTCATCGCTTTGCTACAGTAACAAATACAGCAGAAACTAACTGTACTGGCTTGTAGGTACATGTCAGAATTGGGATTATTTGATTTAACGTATCTTGCAGGGTACAAAAGCCTAAACCAAAGTGTTTGTTCAGGTTTATCAGCGGACTCCCTACAACATACAGGTCATAATGCTTTAAATCAAAGGGCTACACACTTTGTAGTTGTCTCTCCTTTTCTTGCACCATTAATTTTAACTATCTGCACAGCCAGTTCTCCATTGGGCCTTCATGATGGCACCAGCCATGGATACTAGGAGATATGTGACATGACTGTAAGTCTCTAGAATATGGACTTCAAAAGATATTTTTATACCCAGTATGTACAGTAGAGTCATCATTATCCAGTTGAAAGTGATGTTCCAGGTAAATCCAAGTTTAGTTGTGCACTGAATCACGATTTGGACATTTTATGTCAGCATGAACACACAGTGAAGAGCACCTTTGTGTGAGTGTCACAGGTTATCTTCCCTAAGGCACTGTCCCTCTTGGTCTCACTTTATGCAACTTCTTTTCTTTCTTTCTCTCCTTTCTTTCTTTCTGCTATAACACTATCTCCACATCTCACCCTTCTTCTTCCCCCCACTCTCTCCTCCTTTGCTCTCCTCAGTCCCCACCGAAAGGTGCCACCATCCCCTACCGCCCCAAGCCTGCCTCCACCCCTGTCATTTTTTCAGGTGGCCAGGTAAGAGCAGACCCACTGGGGGCGTCCACAGCCAACCTCAGCCTCTTACTGCAGCACCAGCCACTGCCTGTTAGTGTCACACCAGGTTTTACTCACTTTTCCTCCCTTCCTCACTGCCCCCACCCAACCCCTGACTAGCATGATACCATCACTGCTGTTTACTGTGCCCTCACTGTCATCCATTACCTGCTGCCACTCAAAACACAACTAGGACAAATGGCGGTAGTCGTTAACGGAGAATTTTAATAATGACATAACATGAGCGCCAACAAGTTTTGGGGGAAATTTGCCAACTTACCTATTAATTGATGAGAACAGAGGCGGTGAAAACATCCTGGTGTTCCCCTTTGCTGGGACGCCATGCTTATCCTAAATGACCAGAGCAAAATACCCTCATTTTACTTACAAAATTGCAAACTTGTATCAAAGGAATTCAAGTGAAAATATAGAAAAGAACTAATAATTTCCTTCTATACTAAACTGACAGAGCTAAAAATGTTTTTCATTCATTCATAATCTTGGAACTCGTCATATTGGGCTGCCATCATGCTATCTAACTTAACTAGACATAAACAACCTTGACGTTTATATCAGAGCTGGGCTAACATATGTGTCGGACTTAGCATGGAACCAAAAGACGACATGACGCACTGGTCACACTGGTCATGTTGCTTTGCAGGCAGGAAAGCAACAGAGCAGGCTAGACCGTGGAGGCTGACGGAAGCAGGTGTGTAGACAGCAGGCTAAATCAGCTGATCTGCAAAGGAGGGAAAACTCAGTAGGGGCAACTAGTGGACTGGGTGTGAATGACAGGAGGGTAAACAACACAAAGCACTCAAGCTAATATGCAGATAGTGACAGAGGAGGGGGGCGGTAGCAACAGTGCTTCTGTAGATTTTATAATGCAAGTTTCCATCTAAACCCTTTCTGCTTTTTTACATTTAACTGTAGCATTACAGAAAAACATCCAACACAGCTCCAATCCTCAGGGCTCTTATAATTAAATACATCGCAGCTATAAATGATTATCAATTAATCGGTTGATTATTTAATTGTAATGTCACTGATATATTAGTCTACAAATTGTCAGAAGACAGTAACAAGTGCGTCTTCAAACTGCTTGTTTGACCAACAGAACAAAACTCAAGAGTTTACTTTCAGATAAAACAAAAAAATTCTGCTAACATTCACATTTGAAAAGCTGGAACCAATTGTTAGGCTACTGTTTTTACTTCAAATTTTAATTATTTTCTATTTTGAATCATCGAATTGAACGTTGAATCTCTTATCAAAATGACTGCTGATTAATTTACTGCTGAACGATAATCGATAAATCATTAAATCATCTCTTACCTAAACAGCTGGTTTGGAAACAAGAGAACACAATTAATAAGCTGGAGAATTCTTAGCAATTTGGTTAATAAATGACTCGATAATCAACTAACCAATTAGTAAACTTGTTACAGATGAACCTTTATGTTGATCAGCTGATGATTAATTGCTACAGCTCTATATTTGACTGCCATTTGTGTGCTTCATGCTAATTTACCAAGAACATAAGAATGACTGCTAGCAAACGGATATTCTCATCAACTAACAGGAAAGCTGACGATTATACATTTTAAATCAACTAGAATTCAACGGAAACAATTTTTTTGTAGTTAAATTACTACATTCACTAAATTTCCACTGAGCTGACTGAGCTTTTGTTCCCTGGTTGCTGTGTTGGCTGATTAAAATGAAATTTAGCTCAGGTTTTACTCTGTGGCCCCTATAAACCTCACATCCCACAGGTCAAGTTACTCCCTCCCAGGGCCGCCCCTCTGGTTTCCTCCACAGCCTCCCCGTCACCTTCCCGCTGTCTGAGTTGTCCCTTATTGATTTAGTTCAACTGGATCTGATTGATGAATAGTAGGAGAACATGACAGGGAGTCTAAAGTGCATGACTTTCTTGTAATGTGTAAAAAAAATCTGAGTCAATAGACTGCTTGAGTTGTAGAACTGTCATTTTTAATTTTGTTGTAGTTCTACCTTGTCAAAAATTGATTTAATTCACTATGTGTTTTATTTTGGTTCTGATGATGTAACAAAACAACAATAAGCTCTTCTTCTCATGTTTGCAGGCTTATACCATTCAAGGACAGTACGCCATCCCACATCCAGACGTGAGTGCAAACCCCCTCTCTCTTCTGTCTCTCTTTGAGTCGCAGGCTCTCTTTCCACCCATATTAATATTAATTGTTAATATTAATACAGCTTTTCTTTCTGATATGTAATTCCTATATCTTCTAACTTTTCTGAATCCCTGCCCTTTGTTTGGCATTTTAATCCCCTGGGGCTTGGCCTGAAGACGTTGCCAGATTTGGCTGGAATTATTGTCCTCGAAGGGGCCTTAAAAACAAGCTTTTTAGAGTGATTTCCTTCTTTCCAAGCAGCTGGTGGTGTCACTTTACTTTAATATGATATAGGAATAAACCTGGGACCTGGAACTTGCTTGGTAAAGGCACAAACAATGTGTTGCTTTTAAATGCATTCAATATTTTCTTGGCAAAATGTAATGCACTTCTGAGCTGGGACCATTTTGAGAACTTTCCTTCGTTGGTGTGTTTTAACGAGTCCTGACATTCAAGACTTAAATGTCAGTTGCCAAAAACCATTTAATTCACAAGCTATGTCGCTGGAAAATCAAAACCAGAGGACAAACAAGATATTTCTGAAACAGTCCCTGTTTGCAACTGCATTTATGTCATTTTAACAAAAAAAAAAAAGTCGACATGGAGTTCTTCATACATCATGAAAGGAATGACAGCTATTGACGACCTCTAAGGTAGGGAAATGATGTCTGGTCATCTAAACTGCCGTTTACTTTCCACTTCATTATTCAATTTGACATGTCGATATTATGATAATAACCAATCCGTTGTGGTTTATCCTGTTGACATACTTTTCAATCGACACAGATGCGTTTGAGGTTGCTAGAAGCAGTTAACCTTTATCATCTGGATTAAAGAAATATGCTGATTTAACGAGTCGCTATTTCTGTAAGCAACCTCTACAACTGCGTCCACCTCATCCATGCTCGGCATTTTTGTGGCTCTGGCACAGGAAGATGGCGTCCCCACTCTAAATCCCACCTACAAAGCTCTGATTGGAAACGACCGTCAACCAGCAGTCAACAGACCTATTAGAATCAATGAGAAAATCAGAGATGTTGCCGGCGAGTCAGAGGTCTGGAACCAGACTAAGGAAATTACTGTAAAAGATAAATATGATATGCTTTGGAAACCTAGATCATGGTCCTCCAAGTTAAAGCCCTGTGCACGCGGTCACATGTGCATTTCAAAACATAACTCAGGCCAAGTCCTTTATGAGCTTCTTCTCTTCTTCTTTCTTTCTCTCTCTTGTCCTTCACCTGTCTGTGTTGTTACTTCTCCTCAGATCCTCTCTCTACTCTTGTAGCATTTCGGACAGACCTGTGTGTGTGTGTGTGCGCGCGTGCGTGCGTGCGTGCGTGCGTGCGAGTATGTTTTTAACGATGACCTCATAGCTCTGCTGTCCTCCTCCTCCCCCCCTCAGCAGTTGAGCAAGCTCCACCAGTTGGCTATGCAGCAAACCCCCTTTACCCCCCTCGGACAGACCACCCCTGCCTTCCCCGGTACGTACCCACCTACACGACGACCCTCTTTACCAAAGCTCCTTCTCTCGTTTTTACCTGTAGAGAAAAATACATTCTCTTCCTCCTTTTTTTCTCTTTCTCGTCTTTTCCTGTCTCTGTCCTTTCTCTTTTTCTTCTTCTTCGTCGTTCTCCTCCTAATGGTCTCTGTGGTGCACTGCCATTGACATGGCCTGCTGGTGGTCTGCTCTTGTTGATGTTGAGGTTTATTTTGTTCTTTGATTTTTTTCCCTTAGCATCCTTTTTCTAATGATGCAATTACCTCAGATTGCCTGCCCCCCCCCCACCCCATTTAGAGAGTATAATTCAAATTGTCAGTGTATTGTAGTTATACAGTGTATGTGGGCTCTGCTCAGGGCTGAGCCAGACTTTCCAGTGACACAAAAATGCTACTGGTCAATGACCTAGGGAGCGAAAATCACTCCAGGACTACAGTTCATCAATGTGCCAAACTCTATTTTATGTCCTCTTCCTTCCCTCCTCTCTTTCTGTCTGCTTCCTGTGTTCAGCAGCAGGTCTGGATGCCAGTAACCAGGCCAGTACTCATGAACTCACCATTCCCAATGATGTGAGTACATTTGTCATAATGTCCAAAATGTCTACTTGGGACTATGACAAGTGCTTTTCTTTGTCATGTGTTTCATTAACCCCGACAGGGATTCATTCTAAACAAAACTGCAAACAGCACTTTCATTCAAAATAAAATTATTTGTCTTTAAAAACTGACGGGGCGTCCATTTGTTCAATTGTAAAAAATCTTAATTTTGCCTCCAGCGACTCAAGTAATTTAAGACAACATTTTCGACACTATTGCAGAACTACTGTGACACTTATCCTGCAGTTTTGATCATTTGTGGCCACTTTGTGGTAATTTGACACTGCCAATGTACTGTACCTTAAATTAAAACTGAAAACGTTATGGCAGCAAACCTGCAAGAAAATCCACGAAGGTCAATGTGACATTGCGAGCATATTTGCTAAATCATTCTTGAATATATAAGCCCATTTACAGAGAGATTAGAATGATGAATTCTTAATTGATTGGTTAAATTAGAAATTAATTTCCAAAAATAGCCACGTTACACAGAAACAAAGCACGACACTGGCCAGAAACTAACTGCTAGCCAAGCACACACTCACAAATGGTGCTAGACCACACTGTCAGCAACTCTGGTTAATTATAATTGTATTTAAATGTCTTTTTATTCTGCCGTATGTTGCTTTTACATTTTGTCTTGATGGATTTTATGTTTTATGTAAAGCACTTTTCAATTGCCTTGTTGGTGAAATGTGCTCTGCCAATAAACTTGCCTTGCCTTTAACACGGCTTCCCGTTGAAGTTTCCAGCGATACAATCTGACAGCAGTTCAGCTGCAACTATTGAGATCTCCTTCTCCACAGCAGAGATATAGTGCAGCCAAAGGCAGTTGGCCCTGTAAAGTGAATGTCCTTAATGGAAAAGGCTTGTTGGACCAAAGAAACTTTAAAGTTGTAGCTGAAAGGCTGACAGTGACTGGCCAGTACTCACATGCATCATAGCGAATCCATGTCCAGTCAAATGTAGCGTCAGTTAATAATGGGTGTATCTATGTCTCTTTCATGGCCATCCTATTTTCTTCCCAGCTAATAGGCTGCATAATCGGACGCCAGGGAACCAAAATCAACGAGATCCGTCAGATGTCTGGGGCGCAGATCAAAATTGCTAACGCCATGGAAGGGTCATCGGAGCGCCAGATCACCATCACAGGGACCCCCGCCAACATCAGCCTGGCCCAGTACCTCATCAATGCAAGGTCAGAACTCAGTGGCTGTTAAAGTCTCCTTTGTCACAGTACTGTCAAAGCTACGACATAGATGTTTCTGTTTTGAAATAGCAAAGTGCCCAATTAGACGCTCTCAGTTTGTCAAGGTCTTGCAAAAGCACTTGATTCTCAAATAACGAGCGTAAAACAACATCAAGCCTCTTGTCTGTATGCATTTATCTTTACTTTTCTGTCTTTTTTACGCCTTCCACCATTGTTATGTCTATCTGCTATCTTCCCTTTCATAATTTATTGTGATTTAATATTAAAAATGCTGCTAATTACAATGTGACATGTATGTAGTGAAGCGAGAAGTAAGGGTGTGGAGGCATGGGTGGCGGATAGGCATGCAACGCATCCAACTTCAACTCGGGGCTACGTGCCGGACTATTTAAACAAACTATAATAACATAATCATGTAACCAAAAAAATGAATGATTAAAGTCAAAATCGACATTTTATCAGGTCCAAAACTGATGTTGAATCAATGGGATTTAAAGGCAGTGGCATAGTGTTTTTACACTTTGGTTTTAAGGGTATTCTTCCAAAGTGTCACAGTATTCTTTTAACTATGCTTTATTGGTCATCACGGCGATCTTTTTCTAACCGTAACCATGCTGTAGTTGCATTGGCCACTCAGATATTGTAATGAAAAATGATTTTAAAAATGTGTTAAGGAACGTCATTGAATGTAATCCAGGGTTTTGCAAAAGCTTCCAAATATCAGTGCTCTGTCTGGGTTAGGTTTAGTTTTATTTTGAGTGTTGGGTTTGTTAATTTACGATGACACAAAAATCACTTAATTTTTGCATCAAAATTAGGGCTTTAAATGCAGGCTTCTTTGAGGAAAATGACAAAATAAATGAATAAGTAAATTATTGCTTACCTTCCGATGAACCTCCTTCAGGTTCAGAGACGTGGCGGCCATGTGGAACGACCCATCTTCCATGACCACATCCTGAGATCCCTGACTGGCTCCTCCGTTTGGCCCTTTCCAGTGACTGACCTGCGCAGACAACCCTGATGATGAAGCCCTTCGGACTCTGGCTCTGGCTCTCCGAAAAACCCTGACCACCTTCCCGCCCTGGTTCAAAGTTGTTTATATGTCAGGGTCGGGTTGGGCGCTCATTATTATTTCAGAGAGCTGGATTAAATTTAAAAATTACAAAAAAGAAATTCTCTGTTGATTAGGTTTTTTTTTTAGAGAACTGTTGAAGCATGTTGAATGTTTATTAGGAACAGCTTGTGTTACATCTTTCTTTTTCTCTCTATCTATTGCTTTCTCTCTCTCTCTCTCTCTGTCAGTGCTGCGTCATAGAACATCATTTAAAAGTATAAAAAAAAGTACTAGTAAAAGATTGAACATTTTTGTAGAGCGTAGATATTTGAATATTACAGCTGCTCAGTGATGCTATCGGCAGAGTGTGTGGTGGGATGTAGCCAAATTATCAAATTTTGATAATATATTTTGAAAAGAAAAAAATATTGGACTGTTCTGCTTTTGTCCTAATTTGCATCTTTGTCTACTTACAAATCCAATCTCTACCCATGACTCTTTGCTGCATCACATGACCCTTTTAAGCCAATGGTATCACTCCTAGAGCCTCCCTTCTCATGTTAATTTCCTCTATTTACATTATTGCTTATATTGCATGTGTTCAATGTTGTATCGCATATTTGAGTAAACCTGTTCAGTGTACGTGCTCCTTCAAATGTTATTATATCTTTGCGCTCCCGTTGTTTTTCCGCAAACTTTTTCAGCATTTTTGGCCATTCACGTCTAGTCCTACTACCTGCCCAAAAGAAAAACTTTCCGACATAGCCTCCTTCTATTAACACCGATTATTAGTATATAGATGCATGAATGGGAATTAGTGAAAAATCAGTGGCTAAAACACTAACTGAAAATTTAAATGATTGTTTACTAACTTATTATTATACTGTATTTGTTTTGTACAAGGACTCTTGTGACTTAGCACATTAGTCAACTACGCGGCGCTCATGCAATAGACTATTCAACACTTTACTCTGGACTGCCTCTGATGTGGGAGGAATTAGTTGGACTTAAAAGCCAAGCGTTGCGTCCAAACCTTTCGGCTTCCTTCCCTTGTCTCGGAAAATATTCGCTAGGCTGCCGGCCTACAAATTAGGGGCTTTTTTTGGGGGGAGAGGGGGTGGAGGTGGACTTTCGAGAGAGCGAAAAACAAGGGAAAGAAGCCGACTCTTTTACGGCAAAGAGGCCTAAACGTTTGGACGAAGCCGAATGGTATTTTTGGGGCCAAGGAATGTTCAGGGGTTCATTGGGGGGAACCCACGGGGCCTGGGCGGACGTGACCACTCAGTCTCTTTTTCAAGATTGTTCATCTTGTCATGTTCTTTTTGTTGTCATACGGTTGATTTGACGCATTAGGTTTGAATGTCTTTTAATTGTCACGACTATGTCAGCAACTTAATTGTTTTTATTTAAAAAAGGACAGGTTGGATGACAATTCCTGCTTCACTGGTTTTCAGTAAAACCAGCATGTATTTATTTATGGTGTGGTGATGCACATATGACTTTTTATTTGTCGATCATGAAACTTAAGCTAAGTTAGTTATGTTGTATTGCATTTCATTTGAGAGGGAGGTGAGGATGATATTTGGTATGATTCAGTATTCATCCCTCACGTATTCTACTCATAAGGATGCTCTAAATACTATTGGACAGCTTGAGTCATCTCATTTCCGAGCTTCAGCTGAGCTCAATTAAGTTTTGACGCATACAAACAGCTGTTGAATGTTATTGTTGAATCACATTATCTACAGTCCAACACAGCAACATTCTGCATTTTCAGTGTCTCAATTTCTTCATACATACCACTACTTTTGTTTTATTTCCAATAGCCTATGCTGAGCTTAAAGGAAAGGTTTGGCATTGTGGGAAATATTCGCTTTCTTGCCAAGAGTTAAATGAGTAGATTGATACCACTATCTGACTCATATCTGTATGCTAAATATGAAGCTACTACCAGTAGTTGGTTAGCTTAGCTTTGCATAAAGACTGGAAATGGAAAAACCAGCTAGCCTGGCTGAAGAAATCAGTTAACCAGCACCAAAAGCTTAACATGTTATATCTAGTCTGTTTAATGACAAGAGTCAGTGAGCAGTTTCCCCTTGTTTTCAGCCTCTATTCTAAGCTAAGTTAAGCAAACCAACTCCCGGCTGTACCTTCATGTTAAGCGGAGAGCTATCCAAGCAAATTAAAGTGTGAGGACTTAAAATATGATGTAATAAGTAAACATCTTGATGTCAAAAACCTGGACTATTTCTTGGGCTTGACCAGTTGCCCAGCAACCAGCAGAGACACCAGTAATTTAGTGGACTGGACCAGGGCATAGTCCAGCACATAACTGCCCAGAAACAGCCATTTCTTATTAGTTTTGCCTCAGAATTAAACAAACAAGATAGAACATGTTAATTAGTGAGCTGTAGAGGGGCTGGTAGGTGGATTTTGTTACGTTTGGACAGAGCCAGGCTAGCTGTTTCCCCCTGTTTCCAGTCTTTGTGCTAAGCTAAGCTAATTGGCTGCCAAGGGTAGCTTCATATTTAGCGTACAGAAATGAGAGTGGTATCAATCTACGAAACGCATTTCCTAAAATGTCAAACTTTTGTTATAACTTTAAGCACTTTGATGACATAAATGTGATTATGTAAATGGACCAAATGCTGTATCACTATACTGAACAATGCATAGTCAATGATTATTCTGCAATAATTCTTACATTTTGATGTGAACTCAAGTAGTAGTGCTAGCACTGAAATTATGAATTTGTGTTTCTTTTTATTTTGAGTTGTCATAGCTTGTACATAGATGGGAATGTTTGTCAAATCAACAAACTGAAATTAGGTTTTTTGGCAAACTTGCTTTTTAGAACAGTTGGCTAATACCTAAGAGGGCATTCTTTTCCCAACAGTACTGTACCAGTAAAGAACATCCTCAAGGGTATTATGGCTTTTATACAACTGTTATCAGTGCATGTGTACCATTGAAATGTCTGCTTCAAATTAGTACACATATGTGAGAATTTAAAACATAGAAAAACAAGGATTGGTAATGCTTATTAGCACAGTTGGTGCGTGCATTTGACAAAGATCTTGTTGTGTAATATGAATTTGATCACTAAGCAGGAATATTGAGTTGTAAGTGATGGCAGTGTGATTTTAATAACATCAATATTCATGTGTTACTCAGTGTTTGAAAACTGTATTTACATTTGTGTATATGGCTGAGTATGCTACGACTTTGAAACAAACTGCAACTAATGCAATAATAGGGTGCAATGTGCAATTATTTATTCAGTTATTTCCTTATTAGCATAGATACAGGAGAGCTGTGTAGCTTGTTGAAAAAATGCTTTTTCTTGAATTTTATCCACTTTTCATGTGGCAGCAACAGCAGGAAAAAAAGAATGACTAGACCTGTTTTTTTTATTTTTTTTTGTTTTTCAGCTTTTGTTTGTGTGTATTGCAGTTTGGGGAAAAAAAGTGATAGAACTTCGTAACTATTTTTGATTGATTTATTTGCTATGTGCAGATCTATATTAGTTGTGAGTAATTACATAGGTTTTAATTTTAAAGTATTGGTAAGTATAAAAACAAATAAAGTTTCATTATTTCTTTCTGTGACTTGTTTTTCTCTGGTTTCTCTTTGCTGCTTCTGACAGAAAATGAGTGACTCCAGATCATTTCTACGCAATCCCTGTGCGCACATTAAGGCCTGATGAACCAAATCCCCCTGGGGAGAGTTTGATAGTTACTGAATAGAGCTAATAATTGCATGGCAAAGTGATTATGGTAATTAGATGATGAGGTTAAAATGGGAATCCCATCTATACTTTTTCTTTTAAAAAAAAAAAGATGGCTGTGCGACTTTGCTGGAGCAAATGCATTAAAATCTAATTTAAAAAAGGCAATTAATTTTTACCAGTGATACAATTAAGTGCTGCAACATGCTTATTGTTGAATAATGTTTGTCAAAGACCTTGTGAGGTCAGGAGTGTCGTGGAGGTCGGCAGCAAAATTAGGTAGAACTATCATTTCTTTTAATTATAACAATTCACTCTTATTTAAATTACATTTATCCTAATTAGAGAATGACTAAGTAAGACTATTTGAATCATAGGTTGCTCTCTCACCACTTGTATCTCACTAGCTACAGTACAGACAGTTGGATACTTTAATAATAAATCAATGACTAAATAAATCCTCTTATGAGGTTCCCCTGGGATAAAATATTATCTTTAAACAGTCCCTGCATTAAACCTTTGATGACAAATTAATAGTATGGTGTGTTAAGCTTAAATTTTGCTTGATTGCTCAACTCTGAACTCTGACTCTACAAACAATACCATATCCTATCATCCTGTACTTTTCGCTTAAAGACAGACAATTGAACAAGATATTATTACACAGGTTTTCACACAGTTAACCTTTGGGTTTGGGTTTAAACTCATGGGTACAAACAGAAATAAAGTGTATAATTGTATTTCTATGTGCATGAGTCATATATGTAAGTGATGGCTGTCTGATTAAATGAATTTATATTTACTGTATTTCTTCATTCAGGAAATAATGAGTGTTAATCCACAGCAATTCACTGTCACATCCCACTGTGTGACAGGAAACCATCTAAAGGGTACTCCACTGATTTAGCATTGCGCTTCTATAACATTAGCCAGGTCTCCAAATGTAGCACACATTTTAGCCGTTTAAACTGATCTTACAAGTTCATCAGTGCTTTCTACAGTTCCAAATTGCATGCAGTAGCAGCAGCAGCAATATATTTTTCCAATACTGAAATGGGGAACATCTATTTCATTTGCATTTCCTTTGTTTTTACATATTGCTATCCTGTGACTACCAAACCATGTCGAGTGACAGAGCAACCTGGCTCTTCAATAGCTCAAAAATAACCATGATGATCAACATGCTCAACAATATGCGAACTGAGAGAAAAACTACCGAAAATAGATGGTTTGGGGAGTCAAGAGCCGAGACTCCTGGTGGCTGAAGTTTAAAACTTAAGCAGTGTAAATTGTAGGAATGGATGGACAAATACCTGACAGTTTACTTCATATTGCCTCCCATGGTTAATTCATGGGAGGCAGTCAATGCATTTCCCTTCAATCCCAAACCTTCATCAAGTCAGTGCAATCCCCTCTCTCTGGTTACTCCTAAACCATTTAACAAATTAGTTCATTTCATTCCTTTCTATTTAAACCAATCTTATTTTTTACACTTCTAACCAGCTTCCCGGTAACTTCCCTGCAAAATGTCCACAATCACACACACACACACACACAGATGGCAAGATCCTAAGGTTTCTCCCCTCTGCAGTGAAAGACTCAGAGTTATTTCAAAATCTTGATATGAGCTGGCCTGCCTTTGAACCTGCAAATTGCTTTGCGAGAGTGGATGTTGAACATCCATACCTCAGGCCGTGATTCAGAGACTTTTTCCCCTTCAGAGCATGATACACCATCTTCTGCACTTTTAAATATTGCTCCTATGTAGGAACTTTGCTTAGATCAGGAAGAAGAACAATAGTTAAATCCAATAGGCCACTTAGCTTTGCTAATATGACTTGAACCCAGCAGTTGTGAGTATTAAACCAGTGAAAAGTTCATAAACAACAGGATTTTTGGAGGAATCTTTCATTTTTACCTCAGGAGATATTTGGGAGGATAAGCTGTTCTGTGGCTGGTTTGGTCTAAGACTTAGAAGATCCTCAAGGACACAAAGCTTGTCTTATTATATAGTGTGTGGCAGACAGTGAAACCATGCATAATGGCCAAAATTCCACTGAGTTTATCTTAAGAGAACACTGACGGCTTAAAACAGAGCACAAGACAACGTCAGGAAATGTAAGTCTCATGCTGGTGCGATGGGGATGCCCACAGTTTTAGCAAACCAGATAATAGTTTCTGGGTTCAGAGCTGGATTCAAGGATAGTTTAAGAATTTTTTGGTAAGAGCCAAGAAGCTGTCTGAGAAGTTGATAGGTAGGCAGGCCATAATCGTTGGCAGAAATCCAGCGCAGAGCTTTGCAGTGTGTATCAGAGTTTAACGGGGTGCCCCTGCAGCTGACCATGAGCCTGACTCAGGTCCTGCCGCACAACAATCATGACAAATTTATGCTGCTTGGCAAAGAAAGGGTATTCATTTCATTCATGTATAAAACTTAGTCATGGAATTCAACAGTGAAACAAAAGCAGCTGGTGAAGTGGTTTACCAAGCAGCTACATTGAAGACTGTAGCTGAAGCTGTTTTAAAAATCCCCACTCATTATATCAGTCGCCAGTTTCAATTATTTCAACTATATTACTGTGAAGTCACAGATTTGCAGTTTGCAAAGGCAAATTGTTAATGGCAATACTACAATACCCATAAGCCTCAGCGGCCATTGTTAAGTAGAAGAAGAAATTTAACAAATTCAGAACCGTTTGCTGTTGCATCCCGGAACCAAAACCGGCATGGTTAGAAAATACTATTGATGTATTAAATGTAAAACACACTGCCACAGTCATATGACGCCTGTCTAGTGCAGCGCATCAAGCGTCGGCCCTAGCACCAATAGGAAGTGTTGCGCTGCAGTACTGAAACAAGACACACCTACAGCCCAAAAAGCTAGAAAAGTATGGGTATTATGATTTTTATCTAAAGTATGAAGGTTTTATATTTCTTCATTTTTCCCCGAAGCCTTGAAAAAACTACTTATATTTGCGGGACGTCATCTCAATGTAAAGTCAAAGGGCGGAGGCCAAGAAGGGGGGGCAGCAGGAGAAACACTAATGCATATGTGCAACCAGGAAGAGAGTTAGAAACATTTAACACTGACCCAGAAATTGACAGTGAACTGATTTATACTGCTGAATGGTTCATCAGGTTATTAAAAAGTCTAATCTTTAGCTTTAACTTGCTATTAGTGGTGCATGCAACAGAATTTTATACTAAATGATTGGATGTTTCTTGCTGCTATGCTCCCTCTATCGCCAGACAGAACATCCACATTGGAAGATTCTGCAAAACTGGTTATTGTTAATATGCTGTGGTAAAGGTATGGTTAGGGTTAGGCAATTAAAACACTTAGTTGAGGAAAGATTGCGATTACGGGTCATAAAGAACCAAACGTTATTTGAATTAATTGTGTGTGACAGGACATAAATTCTAGTCTCCTGCATAGAAGTCAGTCCACCATCCTGACCTCCACACCCTTGCTGTCCACCTCTCTACATAAGGGTACACTACTTCCTTCTGTACTGATGATTCTACCAGGAGAGTTTCATGTCTATTCAAGCGCTGGAAGTACTCCAGTTGCTAATCACCTAATATTCTCTTTGCAGAAAATGAACTGCACTGCCAAAAATAAATCCGTCCACATTCTTATCTCTCTTATATAATAGAACGAGGTGGCATCCAGCTCCTCAATGACCTGAGAGGCTTACAGTACATCTGACAAGACATCTGACCCTACACTCAGCATTAGCCAATGATCAGATAATCTGTTGCGCTTGAAAAAGACACAATTACTTTCATCCATGCTTTGTTGCAGCCTATCCAACCATACACCCTGTTTGTTTCTATTATAAAATGTAACACAGAATGCTCTGAAGCTCGAGCTTTTAACAAAAAAGGACATCAAGTGGCTCATACACTGTGCATCAGCTCTCCTCAGTCAATTTACCTTCAATAACGGTTCAATAAAGCTTTGTCCCACTGGGCTTGTCCAAAACAAAGGCATTCTCTGCCCTGTGTTGGCTTGACATGAAAGCTGGAATGGGTCCATGGTATCACTCAGCATTGCTGTATGCTACTTACTGACAACCTTCTTTATAATGCTAAGGACTGATGTCAAGGCAATGAGGGAGACAACATGCGGATCTAAAAGTTGATGCAAACGTCTTGAAAAAGGGAGCGTGAAGAGTCTCTTGAGTTTTGAAATGGTAGTCACACGGCTAACATGCAGTGTCCTCCCCTTGTGAGTCAACTGCAAGCAGAGTGAGCAAAATCCAATGTCAGACAGTCTCTGCAGCGGGAAAGCATTATCAAATGTACTGAGCGTGGCTTTGAAGAGGTCAATATATACTGTAGGGCAGCACAGTGCTGCTTTCAGAGGGTGACTTCGCAATGTCATCTGTAATATAACAGACCAGGCATGAAGTGCAGATGGGACAGAATGATGTTGAAACTGTGGCTTTGTTCAGAGAAAATAATTTCACCTGTTTACATGATATCTCGTGAATTGTGTCATGACAGCATCACTCAGTCTATAATGCTTACACGACAAAGGTTCCCTAGATTGGCTCAGCTCCATACCATTGTGATCCTGTGGAGGAGTATGAATTTATTTAAGATGGTTTACCGGGCAGGAATTTTGCCAGGAGTCCGACAGGATGAGTAAGGGTGTTAAACAAATGTCTTGGCAAGTTTCAAGTAGCTTAAACACTGGAGAATGTGGAGTAAATCTTTCACCCTGATTGCCCAGGAGCAAGAGAAACACTGGCGTCGGGCTGTTTCGACATTTGCTTTGTGATTTCAGATGCCGTCAAAATAAGCCAAAGCGACGCGCGCTAAAACGCTTCACTAGTCAGTATAATCAATGATTCTACCGTTCAGCAAAATTGATAGGGCTGAGCTCTGCACATTTAATCATACAGATGCTTTGCAAAGCGCTGGCTGCATTCAGGTGGTCTTTAGGTCATGTCAATACAGCTGGGAGTACCTTCAATGGTCTTTTGTCAGCGTTGGTCCTCCATCAATTTCCATCAGGGGAGGACAGTTGTAATCAATGTTTATGAAGATTGACATGCCAGGCAAACAATCAGTCGATGACAAACGTATGAGGAGAATATGGCGGTGGTAGGTTACCAAAATGGGCTTCAGGGACCTCTAGGAGCTGGGTAAGTAAGTCAAGTTGTCTTTGATGTCTCTTTTATTTAATTTGAATGTGGGACAATGTAGGATTTTGTGGTGACTGATGTGATCAGATGAACTCTGAACTCCTGTTTCCTACCTCACTGGTGACTGTAACATGTGACTATACCCCAGTGTACATAGTGGAGATCTCTACATCTTGTAACAAAATGCCTGCATGAATATAATAAGGCAAATTCCAACTTACGGTCCATGCATGCTTAAAGAGGTTATTTGCAACATACTGCCCTTTTAATATACTCTGCCTTCCCATTTAGGGCTACGCTACGTGCTCATTGGTGTGGTGTTTTTGCACTACACGTTATAGTTAACTTTCTTTTAGTGCGCTTCCAACAAATACAGACAGGGTTGAAAATATAAATTTAATTAAATGTGAAAAGGAAGAGGAGACCCCCTCAAAAAATAAAGAAGGTTTAGATGTCATTCAAAGGTGCAAGTGAGCATGAAATTTAAATTTGACACATCAGTGGGTGCAGTGGAACGAGCAGATACTGTAGGTGATAGAGTATCCTATACAAAGGGCAGTGACAAAAATTAATGTTCAATCCAATCAGATATTTTCTTTCAAGAAATCAGCCAATCATTTAGTCTAGTAAACACCATAAATGATGATGAATGGCCATCATAAGTTACTAAAAGCCCAACGTTTTCTCACAAGTTTTCTCAGTTATCCTGCACATCATAAGAATTCTATAAAACAGTAAAAAAGCAAGCGAATGTCGTCATTCTGAGAAACTGTAACCAGAAATATTTGGTAGTTCTACTTGTCAACTGACCAAAACAATGCATTGATTACACTGCTGGACAAAGTATTCAAATCTGGATTTTTTTCTAATTCGCTTTCCGGTGGAGTGTTTGAGTTAGCTTAGCTTAGCATAAAGACTGGAAACAGGGGGAAACAGCTAGCCTGGCTCTGTCCAACGATACCAAAATCCTCCTACCAGCACCTCTAAAGCTCCCTAAATAATATGTTATATCTTGTTTGTTTAATCCAAACAAAAACTTAAGTATAAAACAACAGTTCGACGTTTTACGGGGGGGGGGTTATATGCTGGACTAATTCTTGGCTGGACCAGTTACATCCTGTAGTCTCTGCTGGTTGCCTGGCAACTGGACCCGGAAAATTTTGTATTTGTAGTTCGGACAGATTAAATAAAGGAGACATAATGTGTTAATCAGTGAGCTTTAGAGGTGCTGGTAGGTGGATTTTGTAACCTTCAGACAGAGCAAGGCTAGCTGTTTCCCCCTGTTTGCAGTCTTTATGCTAAACTAAGCTAACCGGCTGTTGGATGTTGCTTCATATACTGTACATGAGAGTGGCAGGCTATCAATCTTCTTACTGTACCTACTCTCAGCAAGAAAGTGAATAACTGTATTTATACAAAGATACATAAATATTCCTCATTACAAGTAAAAGTCCTGCATTCAAAATCTTGAGAAAAACTACAGTAGCCTTGTATTATCAGCTAAATGTTCTTATAGAATCCAGACAAACAGTTAAACTATTAAATATTATATCATTGGAGTATTGCTACTGATGCAGTAATGTGGATGCAGTATGTTGCTGTTGTAGCTGATTAAGTGGACTTTAAATTCAGCTGTGTAGTTAAGAATACATCATATTTTAAAAGCTGATATATTTTGGATGTAAAAAACTTAATCAGTAAAGTAATTAGTAACTACAGCTGTCAAATAATTGTATAGTGGAGAAGTATATCCCTCTGAAATGTAGTAGAGTAGAAATATAAAGTAGCGAAAAATGGAAAACCTCAAGTACAAGTAGGCTACTTTAAGGAATGGAAGTAAATTACATTCTTCTCCTGATTGGTTGTCAAAATGACTATTAATTGTCTACGGAGTAATTCCGCATTATGTAATTATGAATACAGCCATTATATTGTCATGTTATGATGGGATGGTAATCTGTGGAAATGATGTACTGTCGCTAAACTTTGAGTCTCTGGGGGGGGGTGACTCGCAGGTTCAGCAGGGATCCCTTTTAACGGAGTGAGAGGAAGAAACGCTGCGCCTCTGCGCATGCGCATACCCACACACACACACACACACACACACACACACACACCGACACACAGTCAGCTGCTGCCAAGCTGCACTGACAGACAGGGGCTTCTAAACTGCGTTCAAACTGTTGGATCCGGACTTTTGAACTGGCTGTTTTCTCTGTGTTTGACTCTTGTCGGAGACGTTTCTTTGCAAGGGAGGATTCGGGATTTTCTCCGGTTATTTATCCCTGGATGTTTCATCAAATGAAAAAATGCCCTCCCAGACTGCATGCTGATCTGAAGCGGACAGCGTGAAGCTACCAGGTAGGTGAGGACTCAAATAACAATCTGAACTCACTTTTTACACTCGCGGTGGAGTTTAACCTAAAACAGGTGAAAACATCACGGGTGATAAAATTGTTATGCAAGTAATAAAAATAGGGAAAAGCCAAAATTATGATGTGGAGTTTTGTTTCGAGCTCTGGTTGTTCTTCTTGATAATCTTAAAAATTTACACTATTGACCTATTGATTGGCCACTGCGAAAAGTGCACTCTAAGATATTTTCATAATACTCTTAAGGGAACTTTAGGGAACTGTCTGTAGTGTTTTTAGGGCTATTTATTATTATCGATGATTATCAGTGAGCCTAATGTTTGGACTATAGACCACACGATGCATCCAGCCCATTACATTTGGGTTTTCCCAGAGATCAAATCCATCTTCAAATGTCCAACTAACAGTCCAAAACACAAACATAATATTCAATGTGTTATAATGATAATAGACTACTAAGTAAACCAGCAAATATTAATATCTGGAACCAGAATGGAAGGTGGAACCAGGTAATTTGGGGCATTTTTGCTTAAAAAACATTACTTTAACGATTCATTGATAATACAAATTGTTTAATTTTAATTTAATGTTAAATTTTAAGTCGAAAGAGTAATTGATTATCTTATTAATGTTTCAGCTCTAGTGGTTTTATCTCCCATATTCCCAAAACAAGTACGCTTACAATTGCAATATTCTTTTTTGTTTAGCCTTTTATTCAATCTCCTATAGTATAGTATGTAATATTGTTGTATGGATTTATGGTGTGTGGTACTTAAGAGTTATCCTGCTATCCTGCTCTTGACTTTTGCACCTCCAATAATGTTTCTATGATTTTCCTACAGTGAAGTCGTTTTACTGAGACATTTATAGTATTGCCGGACTAATGGAGAAAACAAAAAGTATTGCTGAACAACTTGTTTGACATTCATCATCTTGATAAAAGAGCTGCTTATCAGCTGGCCTTTGTATTGTTATCTGCCACCCTATGCATTGTGTCCTATAGTCGTTTTAATTTACATTCTGACCTTCACTGCTCTCACATACACTACTGTTAATCTTATAGGGTACAGACAGTTTTTTAATTTAATCACAAATCACTGTTTCAAAGTTCATCTGCTGCATATTGATGAGCCCACACCTTGTTTAATGGCTTGTCATTTTCTCAAAGGGACAAATCTTGAGTGAAGGGACCCACACTATAGAAACTATGCTATTATTATGATAATCTTGAACTTTACTAGCTTCCCCTCAGAGGAGAAAGGCATCTAAAAAGGGGAATTGGTGTAGAAATGTGACTAAATATGTGCTGGAAGATGGTGGGAGCAGAAAATTAGAAATATAAAAATGATCTAAAGCACACGGGAAGTTAGAAGAGCTGAAACTGCTCTTCAAATCCAAATCTTCACAGGTTTTAACAGCATCTTTGAGGAGCAACGCCCCAACCTTAGACTCGGTAGGCAGTGGGCAAAAAAATACAAATCAAAGAAATTCCTGAATACGAACTTTAAGGAAAGACTCACCTTTTGTCTCTCCGTCTTTTTTTATCTCTTTCTCAATCACAGGTTTCTTCCAATCAGCCAGGAAGACGTGCACCCTCCCACCCTGGAAACACAGTTATGACTCAGCCTGTCAAAAAAATGTCCGTCCTGTTTCTCCTCAGCTGCATTGCACGTTGACATCTCATTTAGCTAGAATGCAAACCTTTGGACATTTGCTCCTTTTGTGTTGGATTAGGGCTTGGTTTTCTGTAACTGTCAAGGTAAATGATGAACGATAATGTCAGCGTGAATGTTGAAAAGTGCCCTGAGAATGGTACTATAATGCCATTAATGCCCAGACGAAGGCCGTGCGCTGACACACTTTAGCTCTGTGTGAAAAGTCGCAGCCCGTTCACAGCAGGGATGCCAACACAGAGGGCTCCAGGCAAAGACTGCAGGGTCGTCTGACAAAAAGGTTGAACCTGAATCAATTTTTACTGCAACGCAACATCATCCTGCAAGGCGCTGCATTGGCAAATCAAATACGTAGATTATTTTGTAACGTGAACGGAGTATTTCGACTGTTCATCTCACGTTTGTGAGAATAAATTAAGTAACCTTCCAGAGTTGTAAAATCCTGTCTCTTAGTATCATAAACTGCTGTGCAGTGTTTTAGATTCACAGATTTATAACTGAAATTGGACTTCCTGGACTTTATTCCATGTCTCACTGGTACCTAAAGCAACACCCCTACCAACGCACCCCTTGCGTTGTTTAAACGCAGGGCAGATTTCAGTCTGAACGCCTGCTAATGGGGGCCTCTCATAGGTGCGGGTCATCCATAAAACCTCCTTTCACTGGTCCTCTTTTGTTTGTGGGAACATTGTGGCTTCTGTCGAGGATTATGACTGCGTATGCTTGCCCTAAGATCTGTCACTGCACGGACAGGAACGGTGTGGTGGTGCAGTGCACCTCACACAACTTGGAGAACATCCCGCCGAACTTGCCCAAGGACACTGTCGTTCTCCTGCTTTCGTCTAACCGGATCAGACACATCCCAAAGGAGGCCTTCACAGACCTGCACCGCCTCAGGGAACTTGACTTATCTCACAACGCCATTGAGAGCGTGGAGGTCGGTGCCTTTCATGGAGTTTCTGAGAGCCTGAGGACCTTGGATCTTTCAAACAACCACCTCAGCAGCCTCCCCAAAGACACTTTCGCCAAGCTCCACGCCCGTGTCCGCCTGTCCCACAACCCCTGGCACTGCGAGTGCTCTTTGCAGGAGGTGCTGAGGGAGCTGAGGCTCGACCCCGAGACGGTGAACGAGGTCAGCTGCTACACGTCAGTGCAGGAGGAGTACGTTGGACAATCGGTGATCCAAGTCCTAGACTCGGGGATCAACTTTTGCAATTTCCACCACAAGACTACCGATGTGGCCATGTTCGTGGCCATGTTCTGCTGGTTCTCCATGGTGACAGCTTACATCATTTACTACATCAAACACAACCAGGAGGACGCCAGGAGGCACATGGAGTACCTCAAGTCCCTTCCCAGCACTTCCCACATTAGCAAGGACTACGACACGGCCAGCAGTGTGTTTTAGTTTGTTTGACTGTGAGAAAAGATGCAACTGTACCAATGAATACAGATGGAGGTGAACCAATGAATGTGTTTACGGCATATAAGGAACACTGACAAGTGACAGCTTTGCAGTGAATGATAAAACTCTATAGTATACACTGCTAAAGGCACAAAGACATTAGGAAGAGCTTTAAAAATCTCATCATCAAGTCCAGGTTTAAAAGCAGCACCGGACTCTTTTAAGCTACAAAATAAAACTAAAATGAATCAACGTTACACTTTAAGCTTCTTAAAAATTTACCTCAAGTGTGTGACCAGCAGGAAAAACATTTAGAGGTTTCAGCAGCCTCGATTTGTTTTCCTTCCGTGGCAGATCATTATTTTCCACTCAAATGTTATGTATAATGCATAAAAAGCATCTCGAGGGGAAACTTTACCAAAACCCCAAACAGTTTTGCATATTATGATGTGGTTTAAGAGTTCATCCACCGAGTGAGGCGAACCTGAGAGACACTTTAGTGTCAATCAGAGTTCAGTCAAATTAGGTATCTGAAAAAAATCCCCACAGCTTCAGAGGGGGATACTTAGAAAATAGAGTGTAAAGTGTAGCGTGTAAAGTTCTGATGTATTTAAAAAAAGTAAATTCTGACATGGGGGGGGGGAGTAGCAGAGAGAGATGTAATATTTAGATGTATTATCCCTGTTAAGACAAGTGTATAGTTATTAATGTATAGAGTTTGTATATTTAATCATCCACAAAGGATATAAACCAGTAGTGCAGATTTGGTGGCATTGAACCCTTCTGGCACGCCTACACCTTACATTTAAGGTGCAACTGCAACCAGGAATTAAATTTCACCCTTGACCACTTGTCACCTCACTTAATGTTTTGCTTCAAAAGTTAATAATTTTGTCACTTTTGAGAGAGAAAATAATCAATTCCTGCCACAGAAAACTTTGATTAAATGAGCCTGTCTCAGCTATCAAATAAATCCTATTGAGATTTTCCCTTTTAAACAATCAGTCTACCAGTTTTTATAAATTCCACTTACGTAACAGTGCTCAAACTTAGAGCTTTAGAAAGTAGTTTTGTGAAATGAGAACGGCTCACACAAGTTCCAGCACATTATAGTCATGTTAAACACACAATAGGAAAATCATTGACACATTGGGAACCATAAGTAAAAGTGTTTGAATCATGCAATCTCTTGTCAATATGTACACTCACTGGATCTGCGTTACTTCTTCTGCGTGGTTGGTTCAAGTGAAAACAGACACAATGCAGCAGTTTCAGTCAGCTTGCTGTCATTAGATCACTCACTTCCTGTTGTGCCTCACACCTGAAATTCATTTGGACAGGTGGAGCCATTTCACATGCTCTTACAAGTCAAGTTTCCATCCAAATATAGCTAAATATTTGACCGGATTTCCCAAAATTTGGCTTAAGAAAATGTGAATTCATGTGCATTTCCATCCACTACTGTTAGGTGAATACTAGAAGTTGGGCGCATAGAGATAAACAGTTGGTGGAGCTAATTCTCCAGACTGGTGCCTTTGAACCATTGCTAAAGAAGAATGTGTACCAAGATGACATAATTAAACGAGTGCCAGTCAAACCTCAAACAGTGGAAAACCATGTGGAACACGTGATGAAAATATGACATTCATGTTTGTTTCATGTATTAAATTGAGGAACGTTAAAGTCTGCTCATCACTCCACACAGATCTGATGTTTTTCGTTCACTGGAGCGGAAGCTTGAGTGAAGTTTAGGTCATGTCTCATGTATGATTTATTCGCTAAGTCTGTTTCCATTCCACTTTTAAGCAATTTGTTTTTTGTCGGTAAACCAACTTTTCCACTTGAGCCAAAAACATTTTTGCGATATTTGACTTTTTTTATTTTATTTCTGGCATTTACGCTTTTCAATGCGCACATTTAAAATGTGCTTAAAAACAGGTGGATGGAATTGCACTTGACAGTTCAAAAGGTCGACACGTTTTCTAATCTGATGCCCCATATCGACAGGACGATATATCATTTGTCAGTGCTTTTCAAAAACTGTAACATATCACTGTTGAAAAATTAAAAAACAATTCTGATCTTACACCACTATGGTGAAGGTTTGGTTTAGTAACAAAAAGGCCTCAGCTAGGTTTAGGGAAAGGTCATAGTTTGCGTTACAATAACTACTTGATTAAGGTTAAGCAACGGTCGTGGTGATGGTTTAAAGAGACCAGCGGTAGGAACTTAGGACTTAGTACAGTCTTTTGGTGGTTTCTTCACTTCACTTTTTGATTTAGAATAATAAAATTGGTGTATTTCTAAGTAAAATTCTGACTACTGCACCTTAATGTTTATTCAAGTCAGTTTTCTAGGGGTTGTATTTACACCTGAGTTCCTGCCCTTTCATGGGTCAGTGAGTATCCCGGCCTGTCTCTCAATAAGTCAGATACAGCTTTCTCGCTACTTCTTAAGTCAATGCTGCATTTATTTTTTTCTTTCTTCTTTGGACAGTAAAATAAATAAAATGTAACGTTTATCAGAATCCTTCTCCTTCTACCCCTCAGGAAAAGTAGAAATGTTAAGCATCAGTGAAATGATGTTTGTTTGATGGAGAGGGAGATTTGAATTATGCATCAAATTCTGTGTTTCTTATGGTTGTTGTTGTCACAGCCTCTAGCCAAGATCAAAATCCTGTATCCACTCATCTGCAGCCATAACACATTCCTCACAACGAGATCCTGTTATTTGTCCCTCAAGATTACTATGAAAAATACCCACAGCTCCAAATCTGGAACCCATATATCTTGAGCTGCATAGATGTAGATGACGCAGAATATTAATACTTGTCTTGCGACCCAAAAATAGTTTCATCCCACTAACAGTTCAAATCCATAAATCTAATGAGCCTTTGTGGAAGGCATTTGGGGGGCTCTCACTTAGGATCTCACTACAACATTAAAATATATCATGGATGTCCAAACTTCAAAGGGGGCAAAATTTGATAATGTGATACCTGCGGGCCGAATAGGGCTCCTGTCATCCTTTTGGACCATAACAAAGTCACATACAAATGTATTACACTACAACAATTTTATTTTCAGTGAAAGACTATAACAATTGTCTTTTCTTCAAATGGCAGTGTAGCTAAATGTGAGCCACAGGTCTCTACAAAATAATTCAGCCTTTCTTTCACATCTCACTGAGAGCAGTGGTTGAGATGCACAAAATGTCCCACAGGTGGGGATCAGTTAGTCTGGACTGCAAGCGGAGCTGGCTGTTGTTCGAGTTGATAACAGAGAAAGTCTGCTCACACAAATATGTGGGGCTGAACAAGCTCAGCGCTTTCTTTGCAAATGTTTGCATTTCTGGGAACCTGCCTTTATCCAGCTGCCAGTAAAGGTTCACAAGAGAGAGCCTCTGACAGGATCTTGCAACAGCTGTCCCTTTCTGCCAAAAACTGTCCGATTTCCAGCAGCAGCGCAGACCCCCAGCAGAGTCACCTCACAACGTTTTGGTAGATAACATCTCCACATTCCACCTAGATGTCAAGCAGGAACCGTTGAAAATGGGTGGTGGTAGAGGGCTTCAGAGCAAATTAAGTGAATCGCCCTGCCTCCTTACCACCGGTTTCACAATATTTCCAGACGTGTGGCACAGAGAACCTGTTGGTGAATTATACAATGGATTTCTTCAGCGTTGCCTCCCTGCTCGGTGACTTTGTTCCATATGAGTGCGGATAATCAGCTTCGTTCAACCAGCCATGGCGGGTGCACCATCACTACCAATTCAGCTGACTTTACTCCATGGCAGTTCCATGTCATCAACAGCTGAACAGACAGAGTAAAATAAATCCACTCGAGTGACTGGGCAGGGTCACCCACTCTCTTTTAATGTCAGATGACATTTCTGTGTTTTCCAGTGTTACGAACCAGGCAAACATTTGCAAACTCTTGCTTCTTTTCAGGGAAAATGTTATCCACCCTCTTCATCACACAGTTCTTGATCAACTCACTCTCTATAAAAGGTTTGCCACATTTGGCAATTAGCATAGCCACTTCATAGCCCGCGCGAAGAGCCACTGTTGGGAGGCCAAGACAGCTTTGAGCTCCTTCTGAGCGGCTTCTCCCTGACAACTTGTCCTATAGTTTGGCACGTTTTGTCTGATATTTTCTCTTTACATTGCATTCTTTAGAAACGGCAACAATCTCAAACACAATAGTTTCAGCTTCACCAGTGTAGCCAGACAGATCTAAAGAATGGTCCTGCCGCACTGAGGTGAAAAGACAAATTACAACTTGAGCTTATATTATTTATCAATTAAGTTTCACAGTGCGGACGGCCATAAAAAATACATTTTAAGAAGAAAGCCATATAAAATCTGCCCTTGTACCATAATTGGCCAGATTTTGGACATTTATGATTTATATAATCATGTAAATTACCTGATTCATCTGTTTATTCTTTCTGAATACTAGTCAATTTGCTATGTTTTATGGACACAAAATTGTGGCCTGTCTTCTAGCTTCTAACTTTTTGCCAGCACATAGCACTTAATATATTTTGTATAGTATCTAATGCTGACCTTGTTGTCTCTAAAACTCGACCTATCTCTCTTGTCAAACGGTCACAACATTAATTACAGTCCACATTACTTTGTCTTACAAGTCCCAAGGGCTGTGGCGTACATCCTAATGAATTTAATATTATTAATTAGCCGGATACAGTTGAGGTCAGTGTGTCTCTCCAAGTTTAATTTCAGAGAAACGAGTGGCACTTCATTAGTGTTACAAAAGCACCAGGAGAAATAGAAATGACAACTTCATCAGCTATACCTGATAAAACTTCAGCTAAAACATCACCTGAGTGAAACACAATTTTTAAATGCAGAAAGGTAGCTGCTTTTTAACTCAGTCACAATCCCAGATTATAATAAAGCTCAGGTTTCTATGGTTATACCTCCATATCCCAGCTCGCCTAATAAATCCCATAGTAAGCCTTAATTTTCTGCTTGCTTTTAAAGGCTAAGATATACCCCTCTCTATTTTTTCTCTGTGCTCTCACTTTACCAGCTCCCATGATGGCACTCATTATCGCTCTAGGGACTCTTACTTGCTTGACATTGGTACACAATTTAGGCTGAATCGGTAGCTGAATTATGTAAACAGGACTGCACCATGCCTACACTGCAAATGCACAGACTGGCTTTCTTGTGCAGCATGATTGCTTTGAGTTCCCAAAATTTTAGTCACCATTGCCCCTGATGTTGGTCTTGGACTGATACTTCAAAATCATAGTTCTAGTAATGTGGAGTAAAAGATGGGGAGGGAACATATTCATTTTGTAAACAACTTGCTCCTCAGACTAACCATAAATTACATCCCCCCAGGCTATTGAATAATCAGGTGGCCATATTGCTGCGCAGGCAGGACTCGTACATGTACATTAAAGATTATAGACATGTATAGGAGAGAGGCCAGATATAAACAATACAAAAAGTACACTAATGATTGACAGAGTTGCCATGTCAATCTCTTCGTTTGTTCTGAAAACACAACAAGAAACACTTTGTTATAGTGTACTATTCCTCTAAGCGTTGGCAAATGTGTTGTTTTATTAATGTTGTATTATTCAGCATTCTCATTTAATTGAATCCATCGCAGTGTCATTGATTTATGATATACATTTGTCAGCATCAAAATGGAGAACAGAATTCCTTTATGGAGATTTACCACTATGTTTGCAGATAACCAGAAGGCCATTCTGTGTCTTCACCATTAAACAATGACCTTCAGTAAAATAGAAAATGTCAAGAGGCAAATGTGTATGCATAGTATTTTTAGTTTCTGTCGTATCACTGTCTGCAGCTTGTCAGGATTAGAGCTCTTTTCAAGGTAAATTAATAATTGAGCGTTTAATGAATTCAATTCAAAACTATAATCATTTCTGTTTCAAAGAAAACTACAGTATATTAAGAAATGTTGAGGCCAATGAGGTACTGTTTGACCCCTCGACAAATATGCTGGTATTTGCAACATGTGGTCTTATCAACATCTACCTGGTTAACTCAGCTGAATAGTGCCTTTCCCAAAGCCAGGCGGGGAGTTGGTCACACTTGACATGTCTGCTGTATCTCGCTGCTGCTCATAGGGAAAGCAAACTCTACAATTTAAGCTATTTTGCACGTGGCAAAGTGACCATGTGGCCTAATGGACAAGGCGTCTGACTTCGGATCAAAAGATTGAGGGTTCGAGTCCCTTCGTGGTTGGAAACAGTAGTCTGACATCAAGAAAAAACACCGAGCTACAAATGCTTAGCAACTTAAGCCATTGTCTGGCCCCCAGCACTTGACTAAATATACAAAGCTGCTCCTGGTTTAATTCTGAATCAAATTTTGTTAAAAACATCCACAAAAGAAGGCCGCTAAGCAAAAACAAAATCTTCGTTTAAATTTCTATTGGTTGGAAAACCTCAAGTCAAGCAAAAAAAACAAATGTGTCTCTGTCCCACTGACTTCTTACTATTCATCCGAACAGTCATGCACACTCACCTTTAGCCAGAGCTGATGCGTGACGCAGCACCTTCACGGATCACTGTTCAAGGTTCAAACACCTGCGGAAGAGACAGAGAATGAGAAGGATATTTATACTGAGGTGTCCTTAGGTCGTGACCTGTCTGTCTCTCACAATCTCTTTCTTTCTTTGAATACAATTTCATTTTGGGCTATCTTATTTGTATTACTTTCTAAACAAAGAACAATATTATAAGCTGGCCAACTATGTTAAAGTTGAAAGAAAAGTGATGAATATATCAACCAAGCGCAGCGTTATTGCAGGTGATATTACCTCCTCACTTAGCAGGGGAAATAAGGTTAAATTTATCCATGTAAATTAATATAATGGAGCTGAGACATATATAATTTGTTTTTTCAGTATGAAAGAGACACCTCATAGGACAGTCCTACTTGTTCCTTTTGTGCATTATCATTACATTTAAGTCACAGAGCTAAGCATTTGTTTTTTTTAAAAGATAAATAGCTGGTGTTGCTTGGCTAAATGCATTAATCTTAAGTGTTATTAGATACTCAAAGCTACCAGGTAGACAGATGATGTTTGCATCAATCCTCTCATCACTTGGTGGTTAAGGTGACTCCCATAAACTCTGGTCCTCTATGAAGTTTATTAGGATAATTAAGTTAGTGTTTCCCAGTTAGAGTCCTCAATGCTAGGAGCGGTCCTACTGTGTTCTTGCATCAGCTCTGCTCTGGTAACTTACACCTGATCCAATTAAGTTCTCATGAATTATTACATATTTAAATGTATGTGTATGTGTCTGTGACATGAGGGAGAAAGCAAGAATGACACACACTATGGCCAAAAGTATGTGGACACCCAAACATGACACTTATATGATGAACGTCTCAGTTCCAGACCATGGAGATCAATCTGCTGTTATAAGATTTTTCATCCGGAGTTGGTCTACTACAGCCCTAGTGCCTTAATGGATAAGGCACCGGCCTCCTAAACCAGAGATTGTGGGTTTGAGTCCCATCTGGGGTCTGCTACAGTGGTTGATTGTTAGATCATTGACCTCGAGGATAACCAAGGAAGTTCTTCCTTAATATATTTACTTTAATCTTCTTGGAGGCTATTTTCTACACTGTAAAACATCACACATGAATGTTCAACATCAACAAATCTTTATCCCAGCATGCATACAATTTCAAATATTCTCTATTGGTAGAATGTAGCCTCTTCTCTTTACATTTATTACGTCACTGGTGTCAAACCTTTTTGACATAATTCTGAGCAACTAGAATTAAGAGGGATTCTCTTCTTCACAGATTGTTCTGTTTGATTAGTTTCATTTGTTTTAGAAGCTTGCAGAGGTGAAAGTAAACGGTTCTTTCCCAATAGAAAAGCAAAAAAAATTAAAGGAAAATCTGAAAAAATAAACTTATCTTATCCCTTTAATAATTTTGGGACCCTTCTTCTACGTGGGGTACAGACTCCTAGGACTGGAACCACAGACATAATTATATTATACATTAATTATAGTTGTTTAGCTGGATTTCATTTGTGGTTGTATAAAGCTATTCAATTTGCAAAAATCCAAGAAACATCGAAACTGGATTCAGTCCTGATCGGCTCCTATTTACTAAAAGATATCGGTCCCATCAGCCCATTAAACTCTAAAATCATTGCATACCTCTGATTTATAACCAGCTGTTCATGTGAGAAACACCATTTCTAGCCAATTTTACTGCAAACTTGAAAACCTATACGCAAAGTTTTCTTTGCTTCAAAGACTTTGTTTCTCAAGTGTATTCTTTAGGTTTTTGTAGCACTGTTACATTAATATTCGGCACAAAGAAGATACAGACTTGAACCAGTCAGTGCCCTCAGCAACCCCTTGTAACCAGTGGCAGGGGAAGGTCATTTATCAGAAGCTCCTGCAGCCCTTAGAACTGGGGAGAACAGAACGAAGCGCTCGTTTATATCTGTAAAAGAAAAGTTAAAAACAACTATATCACAGCTAAGTGTACCTTTGCAGACTGAAATGTTTAATCCCTCTGGGCTGTTGTAAATACACTTAATCTTTTCCTCCTCTACCGTTCTGAAGTCAGAGGATTGTCTTTGCAGAATACCCGAAAAATGTTCACTCAGGGGTTTCCAAGCTCCCGGCAGTGTGTCATGTGTTGCAAATGTTTAAACGAGCCGACATAACTGTGTGCCACTGTTAGGGCCTCTATGCCTTTTGTTGTAAAACCCTCTTCCAAACCCTTAAGTCAGGAAAACATACTGCCCTCCTCTGGGCAGTACCATTATGACAAGGTAACGCACAATACAAATCTGTTACTTTTTAGCCTTTAGTTTAGTTAGAAGCAAAGAAACGAACTCCACAGCTCTTTCCTCTCTCTTCGCGTGTTGCAAACGGGCTGACGCTTCTCTGCAGCAGAGCAGCAGATTGTGTCCTGCAGACGTACCTGCGCATACAGGGAAATGACTAGAAACCTGACATTTGTGTAAACGTTCAGAGAGAGAAAATTCAAGAAAAAGTGTTGGAAACGCAACTCGATCCTCTTTGACTTGTCTAGCTGTCATAGGATTTGCATGCTCATGCTTCTGAGGGGTTTCAAAGTCAAGGGCACAGACCACAGATTCTTGACAAGCGTGTGTTTTTCCTCTCTCTAAAATATGCTCAAAACTAAATAAATAAATAAGGGAAGCTAACACCTTCTCATCGTCTGTCAGAGGGCATTTCTGAATGTCTGCATCGTTCTGAGATCATCGGACTGTGTCTGTGGGTATTTCTACTGGCCTAAAGATGCACTCAGCTGCAGGCTGGGAAGGTGGCTTGAATGCATTAGCCTTAAATTTGGCAAGATTACAGACGCATAGCTGAGCAAGCAAAGACCTCCCCAGGGTGCTGTGTGCCCACATAACTGTAAGCTGTAAAATACATTGACAACCTATTAAGCTTAAGTTTAAATGTGTTTGCACTGTCACAAACGCAGTGATAAAAGATAATAACACTGAAAGAGGAGATGCCATCGATAATCTGTGCAGATGAGATTGAATGTAAAAGCATCAGTGGGAGGATACAGTAAAATCTGTCCCTTCAGAATGACACAACCAACAAGTAAACAAAGATTTGTGAGGCAAACCCATGAATAAAATAATACTTGTAGCAAGAGACCAGCGTGTGAATGATCCTACAAGAGGTCAAATGCCTTGGATTCCCCACCAGTCGGTCTAACTGAAGTTTTAAAAACGTCTATAGAAAGTCCCTTTAACAAAAACCATAAATTATAATATATTATATTAAAGGTAATAGCAGATTATGTGGCTCTGGTGACATTTCTCTCTTCGTGAAATGTTATGTATGCGTGATAGAATAATCATATAAAGCAAAGCGAAGCAAACTGCCACTTAAACAAATTTGCTTTGAGTGAAATGATCCGGTAACACTTGAATGAATATGAAGTGCGTGTGAACAGCCATGTTTCTAATGTCTAAAGTCAGTATTAAAGGGAACTAATTAGTAGACCTTTTGGCTTGGCTTAGGAGGAAAAGCACCGGTGTAATTAACAAGATTAACGATGGCTTACCATTAAGTGTCCCAGTAAGGCTGTGCTTTTCCTGCTCTCACATGTCAGAATGTCTCCTGTAAAAAAATGTCTATTATGCAGGCTATAAAGTGTGAGACAACAGTCCTATTTATATCCCGGAAGCCTATATATCTATTCCCTTATGATTCAGCTCAACAAAATGTGGTTAACTATAGAGTCTATCATTTGATTAATGTACTCCATTAATTATGCTCAGCACAGCTCAAAATACATTTGAAAGAGAAATCCAGAAAATCTGCTCTCCGCTTCTTCTTCTTCACTTCTATATATAACACGAGCACCTTCCACTTTCGAAGCTTTAAGACAAAGAATCTAAAACACAACAACTTGGAAAAACATTTTCCTCTTAGCTTGGGTGACAGTTCTGCACCCAGGATGTGCCCATTTCCAATCAAAGCACAAAATCAGATGAAAGAGGTGGATTTTCTAGGACAATCGAGGTACAAACACGCATTCTAGAAAATGTTGATTTTTCTCTATCAGCTCATGCAATATTTATAACCCGAGGCTCTCAAACACTCACACCGACAGTCTTATCCAAACAGACAACACGTAGCTTTACTTTGTGTTACGTACATTGTAAAAGTGCATTTGTACAGCAGTGACTTGTGTTTTGTGTGACACCAACGCAAACCTATTTCATATTGAAAGTTTAATTTATGTGGCTCCCGTCACCAGGTGTGAAAAGAGAAAGAAATGCACAGTGCTTCAGTAATACCTTCACTTTTTCAGTGTTAGAAACTTCATATTTAGAAAATTTCCTTAGAAAGTCATAGATTGGTGTTGACTTGGTGTCCTCAGGCCCACCAGTGACGTTGGTTTTAGGGTTCATAAGGTAAAGATGAATGTGCAGTACAAGTGTCACAGCAAATCAATTTTAAACTTGTCGATTTACATAAATACATAAATATATTACACAAAGCGCTTCACTGAATTCGTATAAGAAATTGTGTGCCGTCTCAGTCCTTCTTCCCTTTTCCCTTTACTACACATTAAGGTCCTCTGCAGTCTGGTGGTCCAGGAGGGAGTAGCGGTCGTGCTGCTCCTGGACAGAGTTTATGGACGGTCCCTGGCTGGAAGGCCGGCTAGAGAAGGCGGGTGGCGCCGGGCTGCTGTGGCCCAGCTGTTCCCGAGCTCCGGTGGGGAGAGCAGGGCTGCGCCGCTGGCCGTCCAGACCCAGATGTGTGCTGATCTGCGACGACCGAAGGCTCCTCATTTGGCCCCGCGCACGCACCTCATACAGCTCCACCGAGGTTTTCTTGTACCTGGAGGAAACCAATGGTTATTACGTTCACCTCTGAGATGTAATATGATGAAATCTGATGAAACATATAATGAACCTTTGTTGATTCCCATGAAGGAGTGAGGCCACAGCAGCAAAAGCCATAGGATATACCAGGAAAGGAAAAATATAGAATGCATATAAAGTGTACATTTTTGGATAATGACCATATGTAACCAACATTTCTGATACACTTTTTCACACTGTGTTAGAGTTTAATAAGGGGCGGAAATTCACTTAAGTGTATGGTTCTTGCTTACAGATGCTCCTTACAAGATTGATTTTTGTACTTAAATACAGATTACTACATATGTACTAACATATGCATATCTTCCAAAACAATACAGCCTACCAAACACACTGCATGCGGTCTATATAATGCCACAAGCGTTTACAATCTGTTATACTGCTTTATACACAAATGTTTACTTCAAGAGCAACTTAAGGTGCTCTGTGGAGTTTTTGCTGACGTCCAGCGGTCCAACTTCTCAATTTGCTGCAGCGACGTCGAAGTGTACTCCAGCGTGCGGTCAGTACACTGTGACATCACTGGTGGGTGTGGTTACAGTGGTCAGAAGTGCAACACATGGCAACTTAAGGACTATAGTATTTGCAACTATCCCTCCATCCACTCTTTTCAAATGACGGAAATGAATACGGACTCACATTTTCAGCATCAAGGAAGACAGAACCACTGAGACAGACGAGGCGGCCATCGCAGCAGAGCCCATCCAGGGTTGAAGCACGAGGCCAACAGGCATGAACACACCTGCACAGCAAAGGAGAGGACTGCATGGGCAGTATATACTGAACAAACACACAGTCGAGGTTAAGTAGGAAGCTGTTTAAATACTATATATGCTAGTTTATTTAACTTTGGGCTGTGAGTCAAGTCGTTTGCCTTTTCTAATGTAACAAAGTCTAACTTTGCTCTTGGGATTGTCATGTGGAGCGTGGTGCAACTGCATTTCAGATGACCGACGCACTTTTGTTGCCCCAGCTGCCAGTTCGGTTTGCAGAGTAGGTATAGGGCCATAGGTACCACTGAAAACACTGACGTCTTCACATTTCTGGGAATGTTGGCCGTTTAACCACCTACATTTCAACACGTACTGTATAGCAAATAGTGAGGATTCTGAACTGCAAAAATACAAACATAATTTGATGTAATTTGGTGTATAATCCGTCCTCACCTGCAGCGATGGGTATTCCTAGGAGGTTGTAGATGAGGGCGAAGACAAAGTTGATCCTTATCCTCCGCACCGTCTTCTTCGACAGCTCGATACTGGCCACCACATCCAGCAGGTCATTCTACGGAGTGCACACACCTTCAGGTCAGACAGTTTAAAGGTGCTACTGTAGCTCTGCACCGACTGTCAGTCACAGTTAGTCACCTACACGGATCAGGACAATGTCGGCCGCCTCGATGGCCACATCGGTGCCTGTGCCGATGGCGACGCCGACGTCAGCGCGGGCGAGGGCGGGCGAGTCGTTGACGCCGTCTCCCACCATGGCCACTCGCAGGCCTTGCGCCTGCAGCTCTTGCACTTTTGCCACCTTATGTGAAGGCAGCACCTCTGCAAACACCTTTCTGATCCCCACCTGCGCTCAAACAAAAACATGGCCCTTTATTTCATATTATATATTCAGGCGCCTTTATTAAATACCCTTTATAAATGTGTGTTTTACCTGTGCAGCTATGGCTTTAGCTGTGCGTCTGTTATCTCCTGTTATCATAACCACCTCGATGCCCCGGCTGTTGAGTGTATGCACGGCCAACGCTGACTCTGCCTTGACTGTGTCTGCAACAGCCAGCATGGCACACAGCACACCTGCAGAGAACACACACACACACACACACACACACACACACACACACACGCAACATATGATGAAGGCAGCAGATAAAAGTACACGTGAGTGTTGCTTTTTGTTTGCAGGTTTTTCCCTCACCATCTATAGCTACCAGGATAGCAGTCTGCCCTTTCATCTCATGGCTGGACATGGCAGAATCGACGTCAGCTTCGATGTGGTGGCCGTTCCTCCGCATCCATTCTCTATTGCCAATTAGGACAGAGTAAGACAAAGGCTCACCTGAAAGCAAAGAAATATTGTAAAAATCAAACCGACAGTCTGTAAGTTAACAAGTGAAATTTGAAGCAGAGAGGACAAGGAGATGACAGACTGTTTTTGTATCACATAATTGAAATTCATGTTTATATAAATTCTGCAAAATAGCTTAACAGAATTTAATTAGTTACTTAAAACACAGGAGGGTATATAACCAAAATCATCACTAATTAATAAGCAGGATTTAATGGTTCAGCAAGAAGAAATATAATTATTTATTTCAATGGTTTTGTGCTGTGTAGTCATGTTGGACACAATAAAACTGAATCACTTACACGTCTTTTTGTCACATCTTTTACCTTAAAATAAATACATTAATGGATTGTGATATAATAAGGTATTTTAATGGATTATCAGGATATTTTTAAGGGATTTTTAAATGGACCAAATGATATGAGCCATCCCTTACATTATACTTTAAAAGGGCCTTACATTATTAATTAAGCTCTACATTTAGGAATGGCTTGGATAATGCAGATAATCCATTAAAACCACTTATAATACACTAAAAAATTGTCTTAGAAAAACACAAATTAAGGTATATCTGTACCATCATTTTGCACGCAAACCCGTCAATCCATACTTAAAAATATTCCAATCTATTAATATAGTCTAAATCAAGGGCAAACCTATTAAATATTTGAATACTGAATAAGAATCTCTTAAAATAGACCACTGAAACCAAAATCTCAACCTTAGAGGTCCAGCGTGCATGATTTAGTGGCATTTCCAAATTGAAATGTTACATACTGGACCTTTACGATCTACATAATTAGTTAATTAGGGGGTTTTGAAATTGGTGGTTTTAAAGGACTTTATCTTTCTTTTCAAATGAATGGACAAATTAAGGGATTGACAGCAAATTAAGGATTTATTAAGTTTTTTTTGTTTTATAGTGGAACTTGTTAACAAGAATGACTTCTTTCATCTTAAAAGATAGAAGGCCCTTTAAAACCAGGAAGCTCTACTCAGTATGGGGCTCGAACCCACGCAGTTTGCATTATTAGGACCTCATTCTATTCAGCTGAGCTAACCAGCCCATGCTCCTAAGATGAAACCCAAAAACTAAAAGGCATCAGACCTGCAGACGTGCCCTCGGCAGCAGAGAGCAGGCTACTTTCGGCGGTGGTGGCTCCCAGCAGCAGGAAACGCTCTTCGCTCTGCTGCTGCAGCAAATGTTCCACGTTGGAAACCCGGCAGCTGATACCACAACCGGGCACCGCCTGGAAGTCCTGGCAGTAGCCCAGCACGGCAGAGGCCAGCTCCTGTTATGCGCACACAGAGAGATTATCAAATGTTAGAACCATGATTGTTTTATGTGAATACAAACTATTCAAAAAAGTACAAGTAAAGATACAGACTTGTAGGTGTTAAGCAGACTTTGAAATAGTCGTACTGCTTGTATGCTGACACATACAAACAAACAGCAGCGCATACTGTACATGCACGAGCATTAAGACTCTGAGCTCACCGGCTCGCACTCTCACCTCTCTGCAGTGTTTGGCGACCGCCATGCCCAGCGGGTGCTCGCTGCTGGCCTCCGCTGTGCCGACCACCGCCAGGATCTTCCTCAGGGGCATGCGGGCCATTTCCCACAGCACCAACACACGAGTCACCCGCGGCACGCCGTTTGTAATCGTGCCCGTCTTATCAAACATCACCACGTCAATCTGAGGGAGCAGAGAAACACAGAAACACAGCAGAGTCATGACTCCATCTTCTTTTTAATGTTTTCTCTTTGATCATCTCTCTGTGATAAGTGGATTTTGTTTCGTTTTCGCCCCCAGGCGAACATTTTCTCATTCTGTCCAGACTGTAGACATCAGATCATGAGAATATCGTCTAAAGAATCCAGAGGTCACAAATAGGGCTAAAAGTCACCTAAATCTGAAGGTGTCGTCCTCATTGTAGGGTAAATGTGTACAGAAAATGTCATGCCAATACAGTCATAAGTTTTAGAGGTGCTACATTGTCAACAAAAAACCCAAAGAAAAGGCCGTAGCTCCTATGAATAGCAGCGATCATACAACAATAGTTGCAGGTAACTGCGTCTCATGCCACACGGTGACACTGGTTATTTAGAACAGAAACATAATGGATCTTAAAATGAAGATGATCAGATGTCTTGACTGGATTAGACCAGGAGTCATGAGACACTCAGGAGGTGGCGCTCTATCTGCACATCCACATACCAGGACATACTGGATTGTTGGCACTTTGTCATAGCTGGTATTTAAACAACACTGTGGTGTTTTGACTGGTGGAGTCACTTAAGTCACGATAGTTTCACTTTAGTTTATAGTTTCAATGTAAATCGTGCACTATTGTGTATTCAGTTAAATCAAAGGTTGCAGATATTGAAAGATTAAGTCCACGTCATGTTTGGAAAAGAGCAGGTTTCCAATCCACTAATAGTGCGTATAGTATGAGCAGCAGCTAATATTCTAGTCAAATTGCTAATAACCGGAACAGTGGAAGGACTGAAATGAATAATATATATTAAATATTTGTTGAAAAAAACAAAACGGTGACACCGCCTCTCTGAATTTTCTTTTACCTTTTGTTGTTGTTTTCTTTGCCATTCGCGCACAAATGATATGCTTATTATGTAGAGCTACAAAACACGTGTTGTCCCTAATGGTGCCTGGCAACAGTATTGTACTCTCTGTTGCTCCGACTTCAAAACAAATAAATACATATAAAATCTAATAAAATGTAAGCATCAAAATGCTAGAAACAAAACTCTGCAGGAGTCCGCATAAGCAGGATGTAAAGTGGATTGCCTTGTGGGCCATCTCCAGCGGCTCGCCTCCTTTAATGAGGATCCCGTTCTGAGCTCCAACCCCTGTGCCCACCATGACAGCCGTCGGGGTTGCCAGCCCCAGAGAGCAGGGGCAGGCGATGGACAGAACTGTTATGGACGCCTGGAAGGCAAAGCGGACGATGACTTCCGCCTTGGAGATGTTGGGGTTATAACCCTGTGAGGAAGAGACTGGGTTAACGAAATGCTCAAACGTATCTTCTGAAAATGTATGAAAGCTGCTTGCGTTTGCACATGAGGACATTTGTGTGCGCGCCTACCGGGAAGTTCTCCTTCACGATGTCAAAGTTGACAAACCCGATTGCCAGCCACGCCACCAGTGTTAGCAGCGAAACAATAACTATGAAGGGCACAAAGTATCCACTGAGCCTGTCTGCAAACTGCTGGATGGGGGCCTGAGCAAACACGAGAGAGTGCAGAATGCAAACCTGAAAACAAGGTCAACTCTAACGGAAACTAGCTGTCTGACAGGGTGCAGAGTTCAACTGGAACACATGGATTGCATCTTTGCTCTTTATGCTCCTTTCTGTTTCTGTGTTTCTAGTGTTTCTGTTAATGATAAAAATACAAACAAACGTGCATATGTTTACACATATTTTTGGACAAGCTACAAAGCAAGGTGAAATGGGAAGCGCTAAATCCATCTTCGCTTATTATGTAGATCATTAGTGAAAAATAAAACCCTCATTTTCCCAATTAGAATGAGATCAGTTCCCCTGCTAAGTGTTTTGGTGCGACCTGTCATTTCCTTAGTATAGGTGCGGGGATATTCCTTATTTTTTCTTGTATCAAGACACTGATTTCTAAACAAAATGTCTGAAACTGCATTTTGAATCTTAAAAATTCGCTGAACCTTTTTTGATTTTTAAGAAAAAACATGTTTTAATGCTGAATATATAAAGGACTAACGTGAATGTGTTTTGCAGGTCATGCAACAAATACTGTGTTTCCATTTGAGAAAATCTTGTAGAAAACAGGAAATCCATCACTTGTACTCACTTTTATGAATCCCAGGCACCTGTCACTAATACCTTATGGTGTGCAAGAACTTTTTTGAATTTGTGAAAGTCTGATAGTAAAGCTCAAACTGTCACTTTCTTACCTTCGAGGTTTGGGCCTCTTCCACCAGTTTTACTATTTGAGACAGAGTTGTGTCTGCACCGACATGAGTGGCCTCCACCAGGAGAGCGCCGTGAGCATTGATGGAGCCGGCAATCACCAAACTGCCCACCTTCTTACTAACAGGCATCGGCTCACCTGACAGGGATACATAAAAGTAAAAAGACAGACCAAGAAAGGTGCGAAACATTTCTTTTGTGTGTTTTAAACAAGAAGTCCTTCCGAAAATAGAACATGAAAAGGGCTTAAATGATTTCCTTTGGTTGTTTTATTATGAAATGATTTTTAAGGCTGTAAAATCTGATTTTATGTCCTTAATGGCTTGGAGGTAAATGGAGCCAGCTAACGCGTCCATTAAAATACTATCTAATGGGGAGTATATTTATAACTATTTTAAATGCAACTAATGAGTTTACATCACAATGAACGAAGCAGAATTTGAAAGAATGCAAATTTGAGAAGAATCTGTGCAGCTAAAACCAATTTTGCTTACAAATATAAAATCAACCAAAAACAAACTTCACTGATTAGATTTGGTGGTCCAAGAGACGCCTGACTTAAGTCCTTAAAGACCGAATCAACAGCCAGAAATCTGGAAACATGAATGTGCTAATGTGTCTAGGGTATGTAAATGCACTGCAGTTGTCACATCCTTCCTACCTGTGATCAAGGACTCATCTGCCATGGAGCTTCCGTCAATCACTTTCCCATCAACAGGGAACTTTCCTCCTGGGGCGACCTTCACGATGTCGCCCCGCTGGACCAGCTCCACCACCACCTGCTCCTCACTGAAGCATGCACGCGCATTTACAGTTACACTATCTTGGAGTTCACCGGTACGATAATGGTTTCAACTGCTAGTTTGACATTTTCTGCTGTTCTACAGAGCTGGTGGAGATTCTTGTCTCTTGTGGGTCTCACCTGATGATGGAGTGGTTAGGTCCCAAAGTGACCACCGTGGCATCAGTGGCCTGAAGGGACATTAATTTGGCCAAAGCCTCCGAGGTTTTACTCTAAAAATGTAGAAACAACACATGTATTTAAAACAAGGTCAGTTGGGAGTGCATTCTGATTGGCTAATTATAATTTTAAAGGTGCAGTATGTAGTATTTTGGCATCATTAAGAACATTTTATATTATTCTAATCATTGTAACCATCATCTAAATTTACTGGCCTACTTTATGACAAACACATTTAGAGGGAGCCATTCCTCTAGAGCAAATATTAGGTGGCTTATGGGAAATGTGGTCTTAAAAAACGTACTTTTGCGACGTGCTCCAGCCATCGACCCAGAGCGATGAACACAAAGAGCATAGGTGGAGTGTCGAAAAAGGTGATGGGGCTCTGGCTGGCTCGCTCAGCCATGGCTACGGTAAGGATCACACAGGAGTAGATGTAGGCAATCGAGGTGGCTAACACAATCAGCACGTCCATGTTGGCCGTGCGGTGTTTCAACGAGCGATATGCATGGATGTAGAAGTATCGGCCTCCAAAGATCTGAAGAGAACGAAAAACAGAAAAGATCTACCGTCAGTCAAACAGTGTTGGCTGTACTGTGGCATATCTCCACACCAATTCCTTATTCATGTTTTTGTTTGTGCAGCAAAGGCATACAGGTAATCTTCTATTTCTTCCAAACAAACTGGAAACTGAAACTGAAAATGTCCTTCATGGCACACCGGCAAATGGATAGGGTTTCATAAACTCCGTTAAAGGGAATAGTTATCCATTTTGAGGAACACGCCAATTCACTTCAATTAGATGAGAAGATTAATGCCACTCTCATGTTGCAGCCAACAGTCGGTTAGCTTAACTCAGTCACACGCCTGCCCAAGATATAGTCCAGCACTTAATCCCCCGTAAAACTACAACATGTTGTTTTTACAATTTGTTGACATATAACGTATTAATTAGTGAGATTCAGAGGTGCCGGTAGGTGGATTTCGATACATTTAGACGGAGCCCGACAAGCTGTTTCTCACTATTTCCAATATTTGTGCGATGCTAAGCTAACCCTCCGCTGGCTGTAGCGTCATATTTACCGTACAGACTTGAGAGTTATATCGGCCTTTTCATCTAACTCTCGGCAAAAAAGAGAACGAGCCTATTTTCAAAAAGGTCGAACTATACCTTTAAAGAGCGTATTGCCCAAAATCCAGAAGCCCATTTTTTTAATTAAAAGCACAATCTCAATACAAAATCTCTGCCTTTCCGAGGTCTTTCATAAACTGTTGCTAAAGGCCAAACAAAGAAGGAATGGATGGTATTTTCATTCACAAGAGTCCTTGCTCGGTTATTAAAAAACAAGTTTGTTGGGGCAGTCGGGTGCCAAGAGCGCATTAAACTATCAATTTACTAACTTGTAGAAGACACAAGACCACTGTGAGGTAAAGAAAAGAAAGCACTAAAGGAACTCTCCATCGTTATTCCTACACTTGTATCCCCATTTATAGTTCACATAAATGTTGAGGAGAATTCAGCACAAAGCTCTTAAACAGAAATAAGCAAGGTCCCGTTGCTAGACATATTGTGCTGCCTTACCTGCACAGGTGTACAGAGCAGGAAGAAGGCCAGGTTGAGGAGGGAGAGGCCGGGCAGCAGGTTCTGCTCCTCGGGCATGGAGCCTCCATGTTCCTGGTGCTGACTGTCCATCACCATCATGTAGATCATGAGGCCAATGACTGGCAGGCCGAAGACAAGGCAGAGCAGAAAGGAGTTCTTCCACCTGGAAAGACACCAGAAGTGTGTCAAATATGGAAAGAAGACACCATAGCAATACACCTTCCTCTTAAAAAAACATGATGACATTACAATGTTTTGGGGGAAATACAGATTGCAGAAACATAAACATATTCGGCATGTTAGAAGATTGTTTTTAAGCTCCAGTGAAACTTTTGTTTAGGTGTGGACATACACATTGCATTTGGCAATTGCAATGTGATTTGGGCCTAATGGATAAGGCACTGGTCCCCTAAACCAGGGATTGTGGGTTCAAGTCCCATCTGGGGTGCTTTAGATTAGATGTAGTGAAACTTTTGTTTGCCACAGAGCACATGTTTTCCACATGTTTGGTGTCGACATACACATTGCATTTGGACACATTATAAACAAATGCTTGAACCCCCAGCGGCCCAATGGATAAGACACTGGCCTCCTAAGCCAGGGATGTGGGGTTCAAATCCCATCTGGGGTGCTTTAGAGCAGTGAGGTTCAATTCAACTGGTCACACAATACAGATGCTGATCATCCAAGATGTCATTTGTTCTGCACTTATCCAGTAATTGTGATGAGGACAGTTTTAAACCAGATACTTGCTGTTGAATTTCTTCCATGTGATCAAGGTTATTTTTGAAGCCCGCCTTCACCAGACTCGCCTCGAAACCAAGGCTCTTGAATGAGAAACAAAACCAGAATATACTGTAATGTCAGAGATTTACAGGAGAGGAGCTTTAAAATAGAAAGTGATCATTACCTTAATGATCCTGATAATATCTCGAGCTCCGAGCACTTCTGGGTCAAACTGGATCTGTGCCTTTTTGGTTGCCAGGGCGACAGAGGCCCCGAGGATCCCTTTGGTTGTGGTGAGCTTGGACTCAATGTTGTGGACACATGATGCACATGTCATTCCTGTTATCTACAAGGGAAAATGGGTGGAAATACATGACTTTTTTTTTTGGTATTTTGGGAGGATAAAGAGTATTAAGTCTAACACAGAAAAACTAGCACTTAAATGTATCGTATTGTTCTCAATCGAAAATCCTGCATGTGAAGACTTACAGTGAGGTCCAGGTTCCCATGTGTCACTGCATTGTCCTCTATCAGTTTGGCACCAAAGCCCAAGTCTTCTATGAGCTGAGTTACAGCAGCAGCGTCCATGACTTCTAAATCATATTTCACCTCTGCCTTTCCAGCCATTAGTGATACCAACACCGAGATGACACCTAGAAGTCAAAGTCATCATAAAATACTGTCCTTACATATGTAAACCAAAAAAATAACTGTATAACGACGTTTAAGCCTGCTTACCCTTGTGTTTGAGCAGATTTCTCTCAATATTGGCCACACAGGAGGCACAGGTCATTCCCATTATGCAAATGAAGCATTTTTGTGCTTTAATCTCATTTCCAGAGGTGGCCCGTGACCCAGCGCCACTGCTGACTCCCGCCTTATTGGGTGATTGCAAGTCAGAAGCGTCAGAAGGTCCAGAGCTAACAGACCTGGACTTTTCAAGACTCTGGATGTTCTTTGGAAATGTCGGTGCTGTAGAGAAGAAAGAACAAAGTCAGTGGCACCATGGGCAAGAGCCAAAAATGCAAAAAGGTAGACAGGTGGACAGTTTAGTGGGTCTGTATCCTTAAGTATAATGACAAAGTGCAAAATACATACTGCAGCTGCTACCCCATTTATAACAAAGAGAGTGATCGAAATGGTGCACGTCTCAGTATGATACAGTTCAACAGCACCACAAACTACAGCCTCTGAAATATATTGTTTTAAAGATTTATATTTCTTGTTATGTTTGTGACACTTTATGGTTTTACATTGCAAAGTGCTTTAATGTTAAGACGATCTGTTAAGAAGCATGTGCCCACACACATATCAACAGCTGCACTTGTCTCTGCTTTAAAGCTAAAAACTTCAACCCAGCTGCCTAGAGGAAGCTCGACCTTGAAAGGTACATGAAAGAATCTGCTCATAATCTGCCTGAGTTAATTCCGCGTCTTGGCAAGCCATTTTCGTCATTAAATCCAACAAGAAAAGCCACGGCCCGCCTAAGAGCCCTCCGTGTCGCGCTGGAGAGCATACTTGTCTGGTTGCCGCAGTAACCGGTGGAAACAGAGGTGAGGTGAATATGAGGTGTCCTGTTGGCTCAGTGGCCCAAAGCGCTATGCAGGTTATAACTGAAAGGTGATGATCAACGTACGGCTGCTACCTTTGTACAGTTACACTTTCACATAAATGCTACAACATTTCTAAACTACACATATTTCTTTCCTAGACTGCACTGAACAGATTCTTTGGTAGTATGCGCAAGGCAACATAACTTCCTGAATGCATCTTAACATACCATGCACAAGAATTCACGGGTGGGATGGAACGCGTTGATTGAACGACAACTACAAAAGCCGTTCGAGGTATATAACAATAGGTGCTTTTCTACCTCGAGCTGGGTGAGCTGCCAAACCAGTTCAATGCTCTTTGTGTTCCTAAAGCAACTCCTCTTCTGGGATTCTGTTACTGTTATATTGTGACATGACAGAAACGTTACAAATTCACTAACTATTTGTGTTAACTTGTATTTTCTTTACTCGTCATGTCCTCTTTATTGCATGCTGGAATTGTGTTCTCTTACACTAACAAATGTGTCAGCACTCATGTTTATTACAAGCGCTAACCCCAACATATTCGACAGGTGGATTCAGGTCCAGATTCACCTGGAGCAAAATTTCAAACGGAACCTTAACTGGACCACTTGCAAGTGACACATCCCTATCACATCACCTTACCTGTCCAAGGTAAATGGCGAACTAGCACGTTCAAAAAAAGCCAATGGAGAAAAGAAAGTCTGACGGTGAAAACTGGATGAGTGAAATTACTTATTCGGCAAAAGACCAGTTAGCTTAGTTTGTAATGAAACTGTGGACATTGAAAACATGCCCTTTTTTGGACAAAACTGGCCCCCAGAGCACAGAGGTAAGAACTACAAAACCTAACCCACTGAAATTGTCATATCAAGCTACCAGCACAATGAAGCTAAAGGCCAAGGGATTGTTAGCTTAGCATAAGGATTAAAAAAGGACTGAGCAAACAGCCAGCCTGGATCTGTCTAAAGGTAACAAAATCCACCTACTAACACCTCTAAAGCTCACAAATTAACACGTTATATCTCGCTTGTTCAACCAGCACAAAAAACAGAAAGTTGAGGTTTTTCCCCAATTACTTATTGTAGTTTGGTTTTTGTATGGATGCATAAATAAAATATAACGTGTCAAGCTTTAGCGCTTTAACTGTCTCCTGGCTGTAGCTTCTTAATTAACTCACAGTAGTATGAATCTTCTCATCTAACTCTCAGCAAGAGAGCGAATAAGAGCGTTTCCCAAAATGTCCAACTAGTCCCGTAAAGATTTGGTTACACAACAGCGGTGTCCCTTTTCAGATTAATACAAATACTGTTTGTGCACCAAAATCTGGGGTTTTTAGAATTTAAATATTACTCACTTCATCCACCCTTCTGGACCTGTGACACTGTGGAAATTGGATAGTGGACCTCTAGGACTTGAGTGAGAGTTATTGCTGAAACAATTAGTTGATAAATCAATTAGTCGATCCAGAAAAAGTTAATCAGCAGCTATTTGGATGATTAATTATTTGTTATTTGTTATTATTTACACAAGAATTGACAATTTTCAGCCTCAGAAATATGAAAATGTGCTTTTTTTCTGGCCTTCTGTGATAGTACACTGAATATATTTTGGGGTTAGTTGGACAAAACAAGACATTTGAGGGTGTCAGATTGGGTTATGGGAAATTGTGATGGACATATTTCACTATTACTATTAATCCATTAATGAAGAAAATAGTCTGCAGATTGAGTGATAATGAAAATAATCATCAGTTGAAGCCCTGATCTGAGTATCCCTTCCCGTTGTCATGTTCCTTCCCCTTTCATCTCTCCTGTCACTATCATACTGTCTCAATGAAGAGTAAGCTGCCGGTTCTCCTTTTTCAAAATAAAACCTCTGCGCTCACACTACAATCATTTATGGAAGTGTTTTAGCTTGACAGTTGCTACATTCTGTCTGACTTTGAGCCTCAGATTAACCAAAAAAATGTAATTAGAAGTAAACATTTCTCGTTGGTGCCTACCTTCAACTGATGCGTCAAAGCCCATGTCCTCAATAGCTGCCCTGAGCTGCTCCGGCTCCGTCAGACTGCGGTCAAAGGTTATTGTTCCCTTTTCCTCCTTCAGTGACACCGCTATGGACTGCACTCCTGTCGCCTGAGAGATCCTCCCTTCTATGGACTGCACGCAAGAGTTGCAAGTCATCCCTTCAATCCAAACGGTTACAGTCTGGATTGATGAATTCAGTGTGTCCCTCTGCCAGTAGCTTATAGCTTCTCCAGATAGATCATCGGCTAATAAAGTGGCACCAAAACCCATGCAGTCGATCTTGTCTCTCAGCTCCTGTTGTGTAACTAGAAGAGGCCGATATACAATCAGCGCTGCGCCATCTTGAAGGGACACCTGAATATGCGAAACCCCAGGAAGAGGACCAATCTGTTCCTCAATGGACTGCACACAGGACTGGCAGTGCATACCATCCACCCTGATCTGCACCGCTGACTCTACATTGAATCCCATGGTCTGGAGCTCCAGGGCGATCTCTTTGGTTGTGACAACTGAGGCATCATAGTCCACTTTGGCCAAGCTGCTGGGTAAAGACAAGCTGGCAGCAAGTACTCCATTCAGGCCGCAGATTCTGCTTTCGATGGCTTGGGCCTGCTGCTCAGGGGGGAGTCCCAGGAGTTTAAAGGTTGCTCCGGAGGCAGTTTTGGGTAGAGTGTAGAGCACACTTTGACTCCCATACTCGTAGGCCAAGTTGTCAAGGCCTTGTTTCTGAGTGTCAGGGCCATTATTCTGAAAAGATCAAAAAAATCATTTTAGCATTTTTCCCTTGTGTAAATGTAGGGACTATGGGTGGGGAAGGAGGCTGAGCCTTATGTTGCACGTTTAAAAAAAGCAAGACCCCCCCCCTGCATTATTAATATTTTCTTTGGATCCTTCCCTTGATTTAGGAAAAAAACTGCAAAGTTATTCTGAAGGATTGGCACCTAAACCCAACACTTACCAGCAATGTTTTAGATCACAAAATACTTTCCTGGTATCAAACCACATTGTAATAGCTGTACAAGAGATGTCTTGCAATATCATGTTCTCTATAAGTTATTGCTGTCTTGGGTCAGGAACAAAGACAACACAAACCTCAAACACACTTTTAATTTCCTGTTCCACCAATGTAAGCACGCCTACCCTGTTTTCTTTTGCTCTTTTCATTTCCTGAGTTCAAGAAATACAAGTCGAACTGATGGCTGGGTTCCTCAAGCCAACCGCCATTCAACTAACCCAACAAGCCCCACTTGACCCCATCCAGCCTTTATATGTTTCTTCATCCCTTGTTAAAAACCTCCATCCTCAAATCTCTGCTCTCAATGTACTAGAAACCTGTTACTATGTGTACATTTCATAACTTTTATTTTGAACATTTTTACAGAATGGTCTCATCTTTGATTAAAGAAAAAAATAACATGGTATCACATATGTTAGCCTACACACCTGCTTTCTTCCCATCTATGCTTGCATTTTTTTGCACGTCTGGACACGATCAAATAGTATAACTTGTAAGGCTACTGGTTAGTCATTTTTCCAGCCAAACCAGGCAAAAACTAATAAATAAATAAAATCAAATCTTTACTATTACAGCCTCAACCAGGATTTATGACCTCAGTATTTCTAAAATCCTGCAACTACCGCTGATTGCCACATTTTCAAAAACTCTTAAATTGAGACACACTGAGGACACCTCTATGAGTCTCTGTCCTTCTGATAGAAGAGTTGAGCTTCGCAGGTAAAGCAAATGTTCCCCTTGCCAAGAGTTTTCATCTCCTGTGGATCAACGTAGCCGGGCCACTTTTCATGCACGCCACCTGTTCTCACGCTTTAGCTAAGCCAGGCAGCTACATACTGTAGGAGATCACCGTAGCTTAACTGAAAAAGGAGGTTGTCGGATCGGGTGAAATGCATTGGCAAATTCAATTTAAATGGTTAAAATACCACTTCATCTCCCTCTGAACCCAACAGAGAAAAGCCCAGCGTTGCTGGTTTGAGGCCTAAAAACCGCATGACTTGACCTTCACATAAGCCTCCCAACGTGACTCTGCTTAAAGTCAATAGTCACTGGCACCTCGCAGAACTGAAGGGAGAAGGCAAGCCCGTAATCTGAGCTCTATTTCAAACAGGAAAGCCATTTGGAAATATATATTGTGTTCTGTAGGGAATTTTACTTTCAAGCTGCTTTAACGTTTCAAAATAAATTACTCTTTATACATTTAGAAATGCCCCTTAAGAAGTAAATTCACACTGTTCTTGTGCAGTGATTCAAAAAAAACTATACTACAAGAAACTAACTACAAGAAAAAGAAGTATGGAAGATTATTATTACTGAATGAACGGACGTGAAGGTATGCGTGTAGTTGTACAAGTTGTACAAAGGCTTCTCAACAAGTTTTAAGTGTGTAGAAGCCACTAAAGTCACGCATTACATAAATGACATAATTAGTACATTTTCAAAGTCAAGTACAGGAAGCATAATTCTCAGATGAAAAAGATGATCTCCAAAGAGGTCCTTGGTCGTCCCTACTCTCACGGTTTGTTTGTCTTAATCTAAATGATGCACTGCAGTGAGGCCCAATCTTGGGTTCAGGGTCAGCCAGGGGCATATTTGATCAGTCATGGGAAAATATCCTTTTTTTACTCTGACTGGGTAAGACATCTATAGCAAAACTCTCTTTGCATTTTGGAATAGCATTTTTTACAGAATTGGTTGATGGATTTCAGTAGAGGACAGTTTGGATTCGTCTTGGTTATGGGTATAGCACACCCATGTAGCCCCTGCTAACTTCTCGAGGGATACTTGACAAATTTATTTGGTTAAATTCAAAATTCACTACACTATGAAGATGGAAATCACCTCAGATGGGACTTGAACCCACAATCCCTGACTTAGGAGGCCAGTGCCTTGTCCATTAGGCCACTGGGGCTTTAATAACACAGCAATGTCCAAAAATGTGGTAACCACCAGGGTTTCACTATCAATTAAGGTCAGCTACAAATGACTAAATCACCTTAAATATTAAAACATGCGCTATAGCATAGTGACTATAGATAGCTGGATAGATCTGTACCCAAGATCTATGGGTGGCTCTTTGTGTTACTAAGTAAGGCAAACATTGAAATGTTGACTTCTGGGTTCATGAGTACTGTTCAACTGTTCAAAGTGCAACAAATCACACACAGAGAGTGTATCAAGACAAACATTTCCCAGAAACATCAAACATCATCATCCCTACATTTCCAGAGTCTCCACAACAGCGAACCGTGGCATTTCCATGACATCACAGCGGACCTAAATCGTCACACTGTAAACTGGCCCAGTGACCCCCACTGAGGAGGAAAAATGCTCCAAAACAAGCTATGGAGTGCGGAACTGCAACTTTCTACACACATTAAACTAAATTGGTTGATTGAAGTAAAGAACAATTTTTCTGAAGCACACTTCAATGAGCTCCTGCCTGGGGTGCATTTATTTAGAGGAAGCTGCATAGTTGGTGAATTTCCAACAAACCTGGAGGAGTTGGTTTTGTTCATTTGAATTTCCCTACAACATCAAGTTAGTAAACACCACAGATGGGACTCGAACCCACAATGGCTGGCTAAGGAGGCCAGTGCCTGATCCATTCCCTACATCACTTCAGCTTGTTATTATAATCTTAACATAACAGCACATAGGAATATTTTTTATCATTACTTTATTTAGTGTTAATAACACTGACATGCTGCCTACCTGCATCGCGAGTACCTGCCGTCACACCCAACTGTCTCCACTTTTCTTTCGGCAGCTGCATACAAATATGCTTTTGCATGCACGCGTGATGTCACCATTGAGGATGAAAAAACTGGGTATAAACGATTGGATGGCTGTTGCACCAATCAAATCCATCCACTGTAATAGCCTATGTACCTGTTAGCACCGTGCTTAGCATCACTGAGTGGCCTTATGAGGAAATAAACCATTTTAAAAGTCTACAATCTGTGGAAACGTGTTAATGTCCAATATGTCATACTGTTTTGCCTCAGTTACAACAAAGTTCTTGCCCATGAAAAGGTCTTATTGACGGGAGCGTAGGGTCAAAACGTCTTTGGCGCCTTCTTTTGTTTGAAATTGCTAGTATAAGATCCATTTGACTTGCAATAGGAGACGCATCGAGTTTGGAATAAAAAGAGGACGGTTTATGTGTATTCACAGTAATTAAAGGTGGATCCACGTGTGTGACAGGCTTAGTAGATAACACGTCTTTTAAAACTAAGGCTATGTAGAAAATCAGAATATCAGAAAATCTGAATAAATGATAAACGATATTAATGTAACAAGGGCAACAATCCGTGTGTGTTTGACTACACTTCACACTTTTAAGGCGCAATCCTAAACCGTTCTAGATGCAGTGACTTGCATGGCTACATTACATTCATTTGGCTCTTGTCCAAAGCCCAAACAGTAAGTGCATTCAACCTCCATAGTAACATGAGCTAGACTTTACAGGTGATACACTTCATTCACTTCCTGACAATAAATCCTTTGTCCAATGCAGGATAATTGCAACAAAAATCAAATGACACATGGGGGGTGGGGGGGGGTATCTGCCTGCGAGCCCTGCCAACAGGTTGCATATATCTGTGGGTTGTATAGCCACCTTGATCAAGAGGGATTATCATCGTTGATGAAATAAACTGAAAGATCCTGAAAGACTCACACAACCCAAAATACTCCGAAGCCTTGAGGTTTTGCTGTAATGTGCTTTACACTGCAATTTGTTAGTAATCGATTTACTCGAGGAATCGTTGTCAAGTTGTAGTTGGAGATAACTAGGCTATATTTCACTGTCTTGGTTGACGTTCGCTCAGCATTTTAATCGTTAATCGATTAGTCACTTTGTCAATAAACTGTCAGGAAATTATGAAAACTGTCCGTCCCGAGGTAACATCTTCATATGTCTTGTTCTGTCCGATAAGCAGCCTAAAAACCAATCGTTTCCTGTTGCTGGACTAATCCATTTAGCAACCAGAATTATTCAGATCCTTTACTTTAATAAAAGTTGCAGTACTGCGGTATAAAAATACCCCATTACAAGAAAAAGTCTTGCATTGCACTTAGGTAACACAAGTGTTACTGGCAAAAAGTACTCATAGTGCACAAGAGTGGTTGGTGTGACTGTTACAGCATATAGCACAGTGTGTTGTTGGACCATTATTACTGATGCATTGATGTCTAAGCAGCATTTTACTGCTGTAGTTGGTCGAGGCAAATTTTAACTCATTTTATTCATTTTTTTTTTTAGGTTTATCTACACAAATGTATCATATTATATTAACTGTTGATCTTAATCTCATAGCAACTTGTAGTGACAGCTGTCAAGTTGAGAAAAAAGTCCAATATTTCCCCCTGAATTGAAGTAGAAGCCTAAAGTAGCATGAAAAGGAAATAGGTAGGTCAGTAAATGTACTTTCCTTGACTGTAATCAACTAATGCTTGCAGGTGTGCATATGGGCCTTCTGACCTGCTGCACGTGTTCACAGTCACAGGTATTATGTCTCCATTAAACTACCTGCGGCGGAGATCCCCCTGAGCCAAAAGAAACTGCATTAAAACCAAACACCAAACACAATGAAGACATTCCCGTTCCAGACGTGTCAAACTGCTGAGACAGGGCCACGACTGAACGGTCGGATCAGCTGCAGCCGGGCCGCAGCTCCCTGGAGGCCTACCTTGGACCCGGGCGCGCAGCGTCTCCTGCTTCTCCCGGCGGAGTGGACGCCACAGGCGCAGCCACAGTCAACCATGCAGATCTGCTCCACGGCGCCGCGCGTCGACTTGGAGACATACTTGGACGGGCTTTTTGGCGACTTTGGCGAAAACATGCTCGCGCTGCTCTAACGCCGTTTGGCTTATCTTCACCTGTCAAAGTCGGAGGGCAAAAGTCCACAGTGGGCAAGCGCCCCGTCCTGCTCCTGGAGATAAGAGGAGCGCAGCGCAGCGCCGGTGCGCCCGCCGCAACAACGGCATTTTCTTTTCGGCGTGTGTGCGTTCAGCTCGGAGGTTGGAGGCTTTTCATCAGAGGGGGTTCCCGAGGGAAGGGTGGGCAAAGCCTCTAATCACATGACTTCTGCATGTTGGAGCAGAAAGTGCAGGGGGAAAAAAAAGACTCAACGCACATCAGCCTCAGAAACAGCGAAAAGAAATCTGAACGAGCTCATTTCTTCGTCTTGTTTGATCCGACACAGCGTCGCCCTCACACTCCCTCAAGGCCTGAAAGAGGAGCTGGATTAAGCTCTATTCAACTGCGATTTGTTGGGACTTGTGTTTTTTTGACGGTACAGAAATAAACCATGCTTTCTGTAGAAAAATAGGTTTTATTCAAGTCCAAATAAATTCAAGTACAAGCACTGCATAAACGTAAAAGAAGCCCCCTTCCCCTCCCTTAAGCAGACTTATATTATAGGGAATAAGTCAATATTTTCAAAATAAATGCAAGTTTGATGCTTTTTCAGACCTACAGAAATGAAAAACACTGCTAAAGACACAATCTTGTAACTTTTTGCCAAATAAGTGTCCATTGTCAATACTCAATAACTGCACCAACTGTCTTTAATATATATTTACAAAACACATTTTATTGAATGTACTCAAAGCTTCCGATGTCAAATGGTATAGTGTACATTTTACAACAGTCAAAGTGTGTGATGGTGTGCATGAGGGAGGGGGGGCATCGAAACAAAAAGAGGAGAAGGAATGTAGGAAATGTTGGACAACTGAAGGGGAGAGAGAAACAAAAGCACAAAACTCTTCATTTTTTTTCGTTGGAACAAATTAATACAAAACGTGGCACACTGCAAAAAAATCCATCTTTGGTCATTTCATCTGTTGTGTCTCAAAAGCTTTTTTTTTTCTTCCTTAAACAAGTGACAAAAATCTGCCAGTTGACGGCCATACAGACAATTCCTCGTCTAAAGAATTTGCAAAGATTTCCCTGAATGCAGATAACAGGAGTGACTGATTGATCGAATAACCTCTGAAGAGTCTGCATAGGAAGCTAGAAGGCACTTAACCTCCCCAATACGGAGCCTTTCACCAACGTGCGGTTAGATTTAGTTTTCATTCAATTTAAAACATTAACTTCTCATTTGGAACAAAGTATGTCTTTACTATCATTTCTGTGGTTGGAAAAAAAAGGTTCATCTAAAAAGGAATAAATCCCAGATCACCACTGATGTTTCGTTAGATGTAAAGTGTCTCAGCGACCTTGTCCTTAAACTCCTCAAACATCCGTCTGGCAGACAAACAGGAAATGAAAACAATCTCTTAGGCCAGAGCAACAAAAGGAATCATCGCACCTTGGCACAGTTTCACACTTTTTTTTAAGGAAATACTGTTTTTCTTTTTATACCACACGTAAGACTAAATGTTCAAACGGACATTTCTTGCAGTGGAGATCTGTACAACTGGGCTGAAGTTCGGGAGGGGGAAGCAACAGGAGCCCAAACTTCTTCGGGTAAAAAACTACTCAGCGCTGTCGATCCCAGCGCCAGATCGAGGCGTCGTCACAGACGGCTATCAAAATGCCGCTGTCGCGGCTGAAGCTGGTTTGCCGGATGGCCGATGTGCATTTGGGGAGGGTCAGCGTGGTGCACCTGGAGAGCGGAGAGAAGACTGCGGTCACAACTGCAGATAGGAACGTTCATACATGCTGATTGCAAGTACACACTGCAGCACAAACTATTTGGTGAAGCTCTTGATGTTTTAACGGACTCTGATCAAGGGTCATGATTTGCAATGGTTTTAAATTAAGACTGATCATTTCCATAATAGATTCATCTGTTGGTGAACTTTATGATGACTGAGATTAGAGTGGAAAATACCCAGCGCAGCCTGCCAGGGTCTGAGGGGACACCTTTAAATATCTTGTTTCGACAGCAAACTAAATTAACCGGCAGATCTTTGTTATTATTGACCGTTCATTCAGAGGGAAAAAAAAGCTTCACTAGTGTGAGGATTTGCTGCTTCTCTCTGTTTTATATGACCGTAAACTGGTTCTCTCTGGGTTTTGGACGGCTGATCAAACGGTGAAAGGCATTTTTGTACTATTTTCTGACACTTTACGGACCAAAGGATCAATCAAGTCATCGATATTGAAAATAATCGTCAGTTGCAGCCCTAAAACAGATTCAGTTCACCATGACATAAATAAGAGTGTAAAGCAGAAAAGCCTCATGTCTGAGAAGCTGGAAACAGATCCTTTTTGCTCGATAAATGACTTAAACACATAACTGATCAGAGGTTCATTTTGTGTCAACGGACTACTCCACTGACGATTAGCAAAGTAAATGAATGAATAAGTACTGCTGTCTCGGTCCCAATGCCTCTTTTTTTTTATGTTAGCCATAAAGGAGGATGTTTAGAGTCAAAAGAAGAACTGGGAATGTGTGTTCGTTAACTCAGCATCTGTGAAATATTTAAGGATGTGTGTGTGTGCGCCTCTTGGAAACTATTTAACTCTGTAAGTCTCACAAAACATGAGACGTATGAAAAAGAAAAAAAAAAAAAAAAAAAAAGGGAAAAGCTACATTAGTATAAAACCAACAGCTTCAGTATATTTGCTTAACAAAAAACAGCAAATATAGAGCTCACAAATCAGCATCTGACACTCAACAAAATAAACACGAGCTTCAACAAATCTGCATTCACTGCGTGGCTGATGTATTGGCAAGTGTTCCTGTTATTTTGTCCGCCCCCTGTCCATTGGCCTAAAGTTAAAAGTTCACTGAAACCTAAGCTGTCAGTCCAGACGGTGACGCTTTGTGTTTGACTGTCACCTCATTCGGGATCAGCATTGTTTCAGTTTGCTACGGCTGAGTAGATGACAGAGACTTCCAGGGCCACTGAAGTCTAACGTTTAAACCGGTTTCGCAACACGCCAGTCTGGCGTGACACATTACATTCCTGTTTCTGGGGATTTAGCTGTCAATCATCATGAGCGACAGGGGGGAGCGTCCTGGCTGCTGCGACTCGTCTGTTCCCGATGACAACCTTCTCGCCTCCAGGTCCGCTCACTTACTTTGCTTTGTGTGGGTCTTCCACTTCAAGGTCCCACACGTAAAGCTTCCCCACCTGGTTTCCCAGAGCCAGCATCTGCAAATCGGCATCACAGGAGACAAAATATCAGCAGCAGGATCAGAGCTAAGCCGCACGTTTAGTCCCATGATTGTAGCTGAAGACACCCAACAAATGAACACAACTTAAGGGGTCAAATCCCCAACGTCAAAGGTTTCTTTCATTCGTGTGTGCGTGTTGTATTAGTCCTCAAAAGAGGCATAAAATACAAAGTGAGACATGTAAAAGGACCATAAATGCAGCGACAAATGAAAAACGAATGACTTCACCTTCTGCCAGAAGTCCATGGAGAAGCGCATGTACCAAATGTCACACTGGCTGTAATCAAAGCGTCCTAGAATCGTCACATTTGACTCATTCGGTTTAATGCGATCGAGGTCGTCCTCCATCTTTCCTGGTTTCCAGCAGACAATGGCATTTTCACAGGACTGCAGAAACAAGAAACAGGGAAGATAAGGGAAGAGCACCGTACGCTGTTACAGCTACACATATGGCAGTTGTTTTGCCTGTATTATGTTTTAATTTGACGAATTTAAAAAACAGATACGAGAATTTCAGATCACCGTTTGATGATTATTAGCCCCATTTTCCAATCTGAGCGGCCTCAGTCAGTATTCAGACCACTTTCTTCACACTATTGTTTAAGATTTTAGTTAAATTGGATTCAAATTTACTTTTTTTGGCAATTCATTCTACACATAATAACCCACAATGACAGAACAACAACATGTTTTTGCTTGGTCATTCTGGATTCAATTCAAATGATTTGAAGTTCAATCTAAAAAACAAGTGTGCGTAAAAAGTAAGTGTCATCACATTCACTACGAACTTGCCTTGGAAAGAATAAGGTCCCCCAGCCACCGCACACAGTCCACATAGTTTCTATGGATGTCTCGTGTTGAGAAGTCAGGGAAGTGAATTTTCTGAGAGACGAAAGGCCTGAAGAAAACACATTGAATAAAAACAAAGATGAGATCAGTCTCCACATGTTAAAATGTGTGTAGGATTTGTTAGCCCACGAGTCAGAACAGGTAAAAATCTGACGCGGCATTATCTCACCTGTTGGTCTTCGAGGGGTTGTACTCATAAGACCCACGAATGGCTTTCTGCATTCGCTCTGAATTGATTCGCCAAAGTTTTAGGGAGTGGTCCATCCCACATGACATAATCTTTTCACCCAAGAGATCAAAATCCTGCAGCGGGATAAGACAAGAAATATGTAACATATTTAAATCCAGGTTTTGTTTGACGTTTATCGTTATTCCCAGTGGGGCTGATTTGATACTCACAGCACTCAGGACTTCATCTCGATGACCTTCCACGCCGCCAAATATCGCCACTAACGTGTCCGTCTGTATGTTCCATAGACGAAGGGCGTGATCTGAGGAAACGAGTCTTTTTAGAAAAATAATAATGTAGGAACGACGTGACAAGTCGCTCGTAGGGATGAACCCACAGCGAATCATCACCCAAATCTGCAGCTCCACTCTGCAACTTTCAGCTCATCGTTTGGCTGCACCTTTACGGTTTTATGTTCACTCTCACAAGCAGCTGTTTTGCTAACAAGGCGATGACATATCAACGTTGTGTTCACAACTTGTTTCCGGTGCCCGCAAGTATCCCCCCCAAACATTATTCCTGCTTCTTCATGTAGTCGTCAAACGTTTCCCCAGTACTTTAAACGTGAAACTGGATCATCTGTATGGTTTGTGTTTTTGGCCACCGGCAAACAAACAAACATCAGCAGGATTTTGCCCACAACACAGAAGACAATCTGGTGTCTTATACTTTACAATCTAATGAATGTATCACTCGCAGCTGTGGCTGGGCGATAATGATGCAGCGGTAGCAGCTGAATTAAATGAGGGACACCTCCTTCACACTGACCCCACAGCCAATATCATGATACCCTTTAGCAAGACAGGCGAGGAGGATATATTGGGCAACTAGAAGGTGTTAATTTGACAACTTTAAAAGTAGGCTGTGACTGAAAAATATTAAGTGTGCCCAGTCAACATTCACCTGATAAAATAACAGATTAAACTCTCCTGCCGGTCACATGACCCTGCCGTTACCTGGGCCGGCAGAGACTCAGATTGAGGGCCCGCCGGACACATGGTATTAAAAAAAAACAACTCTTTCTACTATCCACGAGCAGTGCTATGCTAAGACAACACCTATTATTTCACGTGCCACTGCTGTTATTTTTTTTATTATTTACAAAAAGGATTGTTACATACTGTCCACTTACTGGCTTTTCTGTGTCAGATGTAAAACATTTTGAAGGCGTTAGTTGTTGTTATTGTAGGGTTGTTTTTGGGTTTTTTTTACCTTTGCTGACAGACAAAAGGAGATTCGGATCCCTCGGATGAAACTTGAGCTCATTGATGGCATTGCCATGACCTACGTAATGCTGGATTCAGGAAAGAAAAGGTTGTAATTGTAGATGTGATCTTTGCCATTCTCAGCAATGAAATTGAAATCCATCACATTGTAAAACTTAATTTACAGGGAATGACTTTTTGGTGAATTGTTTAGGACTCAGATAACTACTAAAATACATTTTTCTAAATTATAAAAATGCCAATCGGATATTCACTTGGGCCACCTGCACTGAAAAGGAAAGCAGCCACATTTAGAAAGTTCTAAAGGCAAGGAAAGGAGAGCCCCTCCCAATCATCTTGCTTTGACAGCTTGGGTGCCCTTTAACCGATGTTTTTACTGTTTCTTTAAGGAAATCCTTTTACAATATATAGAATATAAAAAAAGGTTCAAGTCTGGAGCATTGAACTGTGCAGGAGAATACTTAAGAATCCATTAATGACAGGTTTTAACTATAAATGTTTCTGATGTTTAAATCAGAGGCATTTACATTACAATAATGTATATTATGTGTGTTCAGAAAGAGGAATGAGGGCAAAGCGTTTACTGGGTTACTCTGAGAAGAAATGTGAGGCTGGATATTGTTGAATTTAACTTGGAAAACACAGTCCAGGGTGCCTACAACCCAATGAAGTCGACTGGCTATGCATGTGTCGCAATAAGACAGATCAACTTTACCTTGATACACTGCATTGTGATGTGGTTGATCACCCGAATGATGCCACGGGACCCGGCTACAGCCAACAGCGGATGGCTTGTGTTGGTGTCGTAGGTCCAGGCACACGTATAGAAGTTTTCATCTGCCTGCACACACATTCAGTCAAGGAAAACCCTCCCAGGGATTTTTAAGCTAACCTTTCCAAGGAGATGGTCGAGTCATTATTTTTCTTCAACATGCTGTTTGCAGTTACATTCAACCAACAGCTTATGTCAGCCACTGAGCAGCTCTACTGGACGAGATAAGAGTTTGGGGCCTTGCTCAGAGGCTGGTGCGGTAAAGCAGGATTTTCCTCCATGGATCTATACAAGTGACCATGCCCCAACCTGCAGAGATGCACTCATATCTCAACTGGGACACAATCTCACTTCAAATGTTGGATCTGAGAGCATGATGGGATGATAGAAACATGGCTGTGCTTCTCTATAACACTTAAATCCTGGTCTGTTTTTAATTGAGACATTTTCTCCACAATCAGCAGCACACTGATTATTCAAATGATTTCCGGAACACGAGATGTAAACATTCCTATGCAAACATTTCAAGTATGATCTTCTCTTAACGCCAGTCATTATTTGGGTTTAGCTCAGGTTGCAAGTAGCTTAAACTTGCTCAGTGGACTTGAAACTGTGTCTGAGCTTCAGATTGCCAATGAGGAAGGAGCCAGTTTAAAGAACATCTCAAACAAGTAAAAGGATACGTCTGCATCCACATAAGACTGCAAGAGTCTTATTTCTCCCTGAGAGTGACATTCATACAGAGTTACCTGGTGAAGAAAAGACAGCACTAGTCAAGTCTGGATCAAAGAGAACAACAAATAATAAAATACATTTTTTTACACACACACACACAAAAGAAACATCACAACGTGTAGTTGCATAACATGCTGACGCACTACATTCATTCATTTAAGTGTATATGTTTTCCAAATGAAGAGAAGTGATATCTAGAAATGGTGGCACTTAGAAATACCACATGAATTCCTTCAGATGGCTCATCATCACTCACCCTGTTACTCCCAACTGTGGCAAACACCAGCGGGTCGCCCTCCTTGCTGTGCCAGTTAAACTGGACTCCAAACAGCGGCTGGCCGTGGTCCTCCTGCAGAAACCATTGTCATTATTAACAAAACTCAGAGGGTGAAATGAACACAAGTCACCTGACATATGCTGGTTATTTAGGCGTGTGATAAGACTGTGCGCCTATAAAAATAAATCTACTTGGATGGTCCAACAGTTACGGTGGTTGGTGGATTTTGCGATGCACCGGAGCTATATGTAAGCAGATGTTTGTCTAAGTAAAAATTTGTAACTTTGGTGGTAATTTTGATACCTGAGCTCAACATACTGTTCAGGGTGGCATCTGTACCGCTTAGAAGATCATTGGTACCAACCTACCGAGCACGAGTAATATCGGTGAGGTGAGGTGCCTGTGCAGAGCCCAAAGGATACTAAAGGACAGTACCCACCCCAGCCACAGCCTGCTCACCCTGCTGCCATCTGGAAAGAGATACAGAAGTATCCGCTGTCGTACCACCAGACTACAGAGCAGGTTCTTCCCTCAGGCTGTGAGACTGCTAAATCCATCCTCAGCACTCCACCATGTAAAATAGTCATTATATATTCACCAATCTACTGTATATAATCTTTGCACATAACATCTGTTTTTGAGTAGCATAAAAGGGAACTACAGTCAAACTCTCGTCATACAACCCAGTGTTGGAAAATGAGCAGTAGGTCGATCTTGCACTCACCCTCAGGCTGTTGACACATTTAAAAGAATATCTGCACTTCTTGGACTTCCACTTGCCCTTGCCCCAGCTCTTTCTACCAGGAGCGTTGGCAGTGTTGGTGGGTGTGTCTGGGCGCTCTGCGTTGGTCCCACTCTCAACGCTGACAGCGTCGTCCTGCAAATGCAAAAAGAGACGCAGGCGGCGTGTAGGCATGTTTAAAGTGTATCTTTGCAGAAACAAGCCTCGGGCTTCGCCTGCTCAGAGGGAGCAACGATAAGCAACCTGACCTGTGTTTTTGGCAGCTAGACAGCCGCTTGCTACCAGTATCTGTCCGGAGGATGGAGCTGCTTTCACCCTCTTACAGACACTAACAGGTTAAAATAACGTGTACAATAATCTGCGCTGCATCTACACGTTTTGTTACAGCCTTCACATTATTCGCATCAAATCTGAAGGGCACGAAGTTAACCTTGGAGCATTTTTTCCTGGCACTACAGGTTTCATATAAAACAGGTTTCTGTAAGTCAGCTTAGCGTTAACGTTACCTTCCGAAAGGAGCTGAATGGTATTTGCTAGAGAACAAGATGGCTCTGATACTATTTGTCTTCCATGTTGACAATAACAAGACTGCCGTCAATAACTCAAGATGTGTGTATCGTCTCTCAAGCTGACGCCTCTCACGTCAAACCGTAAATTAACTCCAACCGTTTCTTCCAAGACTAACTTGCATTAGCCGCTAGTGCTAACGCTAACCTTGGGTTACACGTGAATGATAGTCTGAGCATAAAGACAACGTATTGCAAGTATGTACACACACAAAAAAAGCCCGTGAGTACGAAACTACCTGTGTGTAGTTTAGTATGGACTGAATAAAATGGCAACTCGCTAATATCATCATAGCTAAATCACACCAGCTGTTTGGATTTAGCCGGTATAGGTGAACAAAGCTGCTAGCTAGCCGCTTTAGCCGGCCGGCTACTTTAGCACAATGCTAACTCGCTAGACGCATTTTACGGGCCATTTGTCGCCGAAGAAACAACACGGTTTAACTGCTTACATTGTCGTCGCCTGATAAGTCCGGGTTACTGTTCTCGTCACTGCTTAATTTTTGTTTTTTCGCCGGTATTTCTTTTCCCGCTTGAGAGGGGGACTCGGACATGTTCTTATTTTCCCTCATTTTGGCTCAAACTCCGCCTCTTCCGGTGCGCCGCATCAGGGACTGCCGGGAATGGTAGTTTGGTTTAATCTCAGCTTGTAGTTCCACTACATTTCATTCAAATTTATGAGGAAAATACCAATTATTTGCCTGGCACAGTTGCTTTTCTCTGTTAGGTGTAATTTTAACTTCGGGCCGTGGTAACTTCATCAGCATTTAATTTATTTAAAATAAAATAAAATGACTGGAAAAACGAATTAATGAAGTTTTCTACAGCCCTAAAATATTATAGTTCCGATCCACCTAGGATATACACGGTTCAGTGACACTTTATTGGCAACGGACACTGCAATAATCTAGTTCAAATGTAAAGGAATGAATATGACCTCTGGAGGACTTCAGTATCAAGCCACTGCTCCTTTACATTGCATTTCGGGAATCCAATTTGGGTTTGCTCAGATATTAAGAATGCTGGTTCTGGTTGCCTCCCTTTTTTGTTGTTGCAGTTTTTTGAATGCTGGAGGGACTACATCACCCTGTTGGCCTGGAAGCGCATGGTTATCACCTTGAAGATAGACACTGCATTGACAAAGGACCATTTTGGCATCTTTGCTCTCCCTTTTTCAGTGCAACAAGCACCCCTTGGAAATGAATGGAAGCATCTTCATTTGCTACAATGTTAAAACTTTTAAAAGCTAACAAATTGTGTTTATTTTCTTTAGAGGCCATGCACACCCACACAGGTTTTCAGTTTTCATTGGGCTGGTTGATCAGGTCGAATGTGGACGGAGCTACGCTGGCAGTTACATCAGGTCACAATAAGTGTGACAGGAGAGTCAGTTAGGTTTGTGTACAAGCGCACACGGTCCTGAGAAGCAATCTCATCAGCCAAAATAAGTGGAATCACCTGTGCGTGCAGGAGCTTTAACCAAACTGACCACAGGCCACATAAAACATTAAAACACGCATATTTGCATGTATTTAATAAAAAGCAGTTTACAATCATAATGTTTTCTTAAGTACACAGAAATCTGTTTGATTTTACAGTCCAACATTAATACTCTGTATTTGCAGTGATATCTGCCATGTTGCTGGAATGATGCCGATTGGCTTCAGGACAACAGCATCACGTCTGCATCCTCCACGGAGGCCTCGCTCATCTCCTCGGACAGTTCGGCATCGTCCTCTCTCCCCCCCCCGGTCTCCTCGGCGGCTCTCTTTACGCCCCTCTGCTTTGACAGGGCCACCGCGTAGCGAATGTTATACATGTTAAAGTCACACCTGTACAGAGGAAACACACGCACGCACGCACGCAATCACTGATATGGTTCGCATTCGGGTTTCAGGGCTCACTGGGGCCAGTTGTACCATAACATGAAGACATTCATGGAAGAAAACAACATGTGAAACATTTAAAAATTGCACCTAGACTTACAGTTTGGACAGATTGTCAAAGTGCCTCTGGATGCTCTTCTGCAGCGCCTGGAGCGTGGGCAGTATGGCTCCTGACCTGCACCCCAGACAAAGGTAATCAGGCGCAGTGACTCACAACTGTATTGAAACGATAATGTGTACTTGACTAAACAAATTCATAAAAACAGTAATAAGTGACTGAGCGCAGACCTGTTCTTGAGTTTCTGTCCGTGCAGCATGAGCAGGCTCTGGGCCCAGGTCATGTAGAACTGCAGGTGGCCCGACTTCTCCAAACACGCCGCCACGAAGCCCAGAAGCTTCTCCACGTAAATGTCAGGAAGAGAGCCACAAACTACCGGGACTGGAACGCAAACACACACAGTCCCTTTCATTCAGGCATTTTCCGTTTTACAGGGAAAGTAAATTCATAGCTAATCATTTAAAATTCACTGTGTTGTGAGAAGGACGGCTCCCTCACTCTGCTCGTGCGGCACCGTTTCCAGCACCTCCCGCTTGAGGGCTTTTTCGTTGAGCCTGAACGCCAGGACGATGGCCGACGCCCACTCCTGAAGCCGCAGCTGCTTGCGTATGCTGGCCGGCGTCACGTCCAGGTCGAGGTCGTATGGGTCAAAGACCAGAGATCCATCAAGGGAGTAGACCAGCAGGCCCTCGGTGGTGGTGGCCGACCAGCTACGACCTGAGGAAAGATGCAACTACCTGACACCAGTTTCCGCTCGCAGTCCACAAAAGGCTTAATGGTCTTCCAAACGTGACAATAAATTAAAAGTTACTGGACGGAATATGATCAGTATGGGCTTCCTTTCCTCCTTGTTTATAAATCCTTCACTTTTCCCCATCATCTAAATTCCAGACCTTCCTCAACTCAAAGATTTCTGTTGTTTCCCTGAGGTTGGATGACTGTAACTGTATTATATTAGAGTATGACAGGGGAATGTGAATCTGCATAAAAGCCGCTGTGACGAGCGACTGAAACGCCACAAAATTCAAGACTTTTTGCAAAATATAAATGTTCACATTTCTAAAACTATAACATTTTTTGAGGCAACATTTATGTCTCTTTTGTCAGACTCTGACTCGCAAAACTTAATAAGGGCAATGTCTCCGCGGGGGGAGAGACACGTCCACACCTACCGGTAGGGGAGAACCGTAGCGAGCTCACTCTGATCTCTGGCTTGAAGTGTCGAGAACTCATATCACCTGTTCAGAAATACAGAAAGACGAAGAAGATGTATAAATAATTAAATGAGGACACTGAGTAAAGAGGGAATAAGGGAACATGACATTAAGCAACATTAAATGACTTTATTTGACCATTTTGTTGAAATAAATCGATTAAGTGCTATTAAACCTTCCTAGTGACCAAATGCCCTCAAGTGAAAAAAGCCTTGTTTTCCTGGAGTCGATCAGTCTTTGCACAAGCATCACCACAAATTCTTGAACCTCTATTTGGAGAAATGAGGTATTCTTATACTTAACAATAGCTGGTGGAAGTGTTGAAGGGAGCCTCGTACCTTTCCTGACTCCCGGGAGGCTGATGTTGACCACGTCTCCGTCCCCGGCTCCCTCGTCCACCAGAGCCAGGCTGCCGAACTCGGTCATCTTCCGTCGGTCCAGGAACTCCTGAAGGAAACAAGAGGACCATAACATGAAATCAGGTAACAGGGCTCCCACAACAATTTCCAAACACGGAAGGTCCAGAGTGATGAAGTTCACGGACAAGTATTTTACTATATTTTACTCTGTATCCACAATTGACAGCAGTTACAGGTCCTTCCCACTAAACACAGGTTGTGATGTCTTTAATGCGTTGCTCTAAAAGCTGTGACGGCGCTGAAGGCGATGCCGTACCTCCATGGCATCGAAGGACAGGTTGCAGGAGATCTCGAACTTCTTCATGAGCATCTGCTCCTTGACGTTGTAGATGCAGACAAACTTGGAATGGCCTCCCGCCAAGATCGACTCCCCGTCCGCAGAGTAACACAGAGATGTGAAGGACCTGGACGCACAAAAAGCATGACGCAGAATCAATGCCCCGTCATAAATTCCAGAAAAGCCACAGAAATCAGACCTTCCTCTATGGTTTGGACCAGAGGAAGTAGGTTCAGTTCTCTCACTCACTTGCCCTTTGCCGACTGCTTGGCTGTGATTTTATCCGTCTCTTTGCGGCCCATCTCCAGGTCATGGCGTCCAGCCACGGAGCCGGTTTGTGCGGCTGTTTGGGGGTTCCAGAAAGAGATCTCACCGTTCAGAGTGGCCACAGCCAACTCCTGACCATCAGGGCGGTAAGTCACTGACAAACCTGAGGGGGGGGGAAGAAAAAAAAACACAACACGCATACAAAAACACAGCGAGGTGTGGTCACTGAAAGCAGAGTTAGCCACCACAAAAGACGGCACATTTTAAAAGGCTTCAATCCACTGAGTGGATCTGAAGATTGGAGTTAACACACAAAACAAAGCGGCTCTGCAGCTGCTTATGGGATTTGGCAGTCGAATAGTAGTATTTGTCTGCTATTCCAACACGTTTAGGGCCTTGAAACTCCCAAAGTAATCATCCATCATTTTAGAAACAACGTAGAGATGCACAGTGATGATACAATTAAATTCTGCTTTTAATGTTAATAAGCAACAAGAAACATCAGATCCTCGTCCTAACATCGATGCTAGAGTACTTCCTGGCAGTATGCAAGTTGAAACATCTGCAGTGTCTGTGTTTTGGCCAATTAGTCCACACCTAAAGTTCCTGGACCATCAGAAAGCACAACCTCCCGGATATGGGGCTTTTTTAGCACCTGGAACACTCATACAGCAATTAAATTTAGTCCCTGCTTCCTCCAGTCACAGGGAAGGTTTAGCTCCCCAGTCCCTTTAAAAAGGTTCTTGGTTCCCTTGGAAATTTCCTGCAGTGGAAACGCCCTATTTGTGCCCCCTAGTGGCAGTATAAAAGAAGACACTTTAACAGATGGCTCTAAACACCAAATGACCAGGCTCCATCACTACATCAAGGATCGGTATTTACCATCAGAGGTGAGGGCAAGTGTTTCTTTCACCTGCCAGCTGTTCAACATGTCCCACAGCCGGATGGTGCGATCCCACGAGGCGCTGGCCAGGATGGAGTGGACTGGACTGAAACACAGGCAGCTGACCGGACCCTCGTGGCCCCCAAGGACCTAGTCAATCACAGGGAGAAGGCAGATGGGGTAGACAAGAGCATATTTAAACATAAGCCACATTTTTATTACATTTCACTGGAAAACCACTTGATCATTTTTCATATTAATCCATGGCATTATGTGCCTACCTCCAGCAGTCTGCCTGTCTGCATGGACCACAAAAAGATCTCAAAGGAATCCTGGGCTCCTGCGCTCACCAGCTCTCCACTGACATCTACTGCGAGGGAGGAGAACTGCGCAGGCCGGGGTGACGTGAATGTCCTGAAGTTTCTGTACCTGTAATAAATAAATGTGCGCGCCGTCTTGTTCACAGCTGAGCTAACAGATTTATAAAAAGGACAAACTCAAAACACATTTCCCTTCTCTCGGTGTGTGTCTCCATCCCGGGGCACATTTTTGGAAGCGCACCAGCTTCACGGTAAGTCACCTGTGCAGGTCGAACGCTCTGACCGTCCCGTCCAGAGAAGCGCTGACGATGACGAAGCCGCTGGAGGTGAAGGTGACGTTGGTGACGCTGCTGGTGTGCTCTGTGAAGGTGACGAAGCAAAGGCCGCTGTTGGTGTTCCACACTTTGACCTGTGGGAAATAAACACTTTTAGGTCAAGAACTATTTACTATCAAAGCCTGGTGTAGTTACAGGGAAATAAAATGCTGAGTCATCCCTCATCAGTGTCCTTGCCATTGGAATAAATACAACCCCACCTTAAAGTGTAATTACAAGACACATTCCTCTATTGTTATTATTCCTCTAGGATTAACAGCTACAAATTTAAAAAAGTCGCCTCACAAAAGTATTTTCTCGTTCTGATTTTCGACATTTTCCCATCGCTCTACGCATCTCCCGGTTTTAAACTCCAAAACCTTTTTCCAGATTTAAGCTGGGATTGTTTTGTTCCCACAGTCTGACTGTGGCTGGACAAAACCCCCCTGTAAAATACCCTTCTCACAAGTTTACTTTTTTCCAACAAACCAACAGCTACCTGATATCTATAGAATACGGTCCACTTATCTAACTTTAAACTTGATCAAATGCTGTTTAATAATGCTGTGAAACTAAACAAACCATGTATTTCAAGGCTTTGGGTTTTTTTGTTGTTTTCTTTATTCTCAAGGCCCTGCAATTATAATAACCCCCCCCTCCCTGCTTTCCGGACCGCCGTATGAATGGTGAAACATGCAGCCGTGGAAAGCGTGGCGCGCTCACCTTGCCGTCATCGCCCCCTGTTACGATGTACTGTCCGTCCGGCGAGTAAGCCAGCGAGGCCATGTTGTTGAAGTGTCCCTGCTGCTTGAAGACGTAGGACTCACTCTGCCACTCCCACACCAGCAGCTGACCCAGCCCTGAAAAAACAATCATTAGATATTTTTTTTCCAAAACAAGTATCCTCTGTGCTTCTCACTGAGCAAACAAACATATAAAAGAAAAATACAACATTAGAGGAAAAATCGGACTTCTTACCTGAGCACCCAAAGGCGATCCAGTCTCCAGAGCTGTTTATAGCCACTGAGGCAATTCTCTGGTCTGAAATACTGGAAGGAGGAGGAAATATCATATAAATGCACTGCCTTTTTCCTTCTGTGCAGTCTACTAAAACCTTTGAAACATGCATATTCCCGTCCCATTTTAACTCTTGTCTCCTAAATTCCCACTACAGCACGCTGATGAAAGCCCTTCATGACTACAAACTGAACTCCTCTCTCACCTTAGGGAGTGGATAAGGTTAAACTCTGGAAGCTCGTGCAGGTGGAAGATTCCAGAGGCGAAACCTGTGACCAGGATGTGAGTCGGCTTGTGGTAGGCGGCAGCTGTCAAGTTGTTAAAATCCCCCTCCTTGTTGAAAAAGTGTCTACAAGAGCAGAGGCGAAGGGAAATAATAAAGAAAGCGGCGCTGCAGAACCAGTCGCTTTTAGCCTTTATTCAACCTCTAAAGCCATCTTAAGATGCAGCTCACATCTTTATTATCAACTTAAAAGTGGGCACTTCTGAGCACTTTGACATTTTGAGTCCCCATCTGGTATTTATCCCCCCCCCCACACACACCTTGTTGGGGAAGAAGTTGCTGCAGTTCGGGAAGCTTTTAAGTGAAAAATACTACAAGTCACTGGCTCAAAGCTACAGCACATGCTGATTTCCATTACAAATGCTGATGCTGCTATTACAGTTTCAGAGCAGCCAAGGGACAAATAATCCGGCGCTTTGTGAAGCCAAAAGTCTGATGCAGAGCGGGACAGTTGCCATGCAGGGTGTCAAGGTATCAACATTTCAGTGAAGGACTTCTGAGACTAAGAGATTGGAATGAAAAAGGGTTGTATAGCTTTTAGGTTTAGCAGAAATCATTAACTTTATTCCACAAAAAATACTGAAACTAAATTCAACTACTTAACAAAAAAAGTAACGAAAAGCAAGTCTTACTTGCTCATCTGCTTGTATCGAACGTTTTTGGTCTTGTCCTTCTTTTTGGGAGCTTCAGCTTTCCCTCTGATGATCTCTCCCTCCTCTCCCTCCATCCTGTCCTCCTCCTCCTCCTCCTCCTCCTCCTCTTCCTCTTCCTCTTCCTCCCCCTGCTTGGCTTTGTCCCGGCCCTTCTTCAGGACGAGGCCGTGCAGCTCGGTGTCGCTCTCCCAGACACACAGCGTCCCGTCCTGGCTCACCGTGTACAACTGAAGACAGGAACAACGCACTCGTCGGGGATGGAGTTACAAGATTGAGCTTTATATTGACATTTTCTTTAAACTTCTTATGCAAAACCACATTTGTCCTCTCAACCTGAGTCGCAACGTAGCGGAGGGCAAAAACAAACTCACATCCAGACTGTCCTTCTCGAAGAAACAGCCCACGATGAGGTCCTTGTGTCCGCCCAGGGAGTAGTAGATGAGGTTGGCCCAGCGCTCTGCACCAAACACCCACGTTGACATGTCTTTGCTGCCCACCACAAAACACCTGACGGGAAAATGTCCCAACCATGATTTAGTGATAAACACAATTCTGTTTAGTATCATAGATGTCAGCCGAACTTAAGTGTGAATGCTAACAATTTACAATAAAAAGCCTTAAATGTGCTGCACGATTTTTACCTTTACAGATATGTAACCACATATTAGATTGAACAATTTTTTTAATCAAGTTTGGTGTGACGGTCTCTCCCATACCCGTGTTTCGGATCGATGTCTGAGCACGTTGTTTTTGCAACTTTTACTCACTTGGAGTCGTCTGTCCAGTCGATGCAGGTCGTTTCGTCATAGGGGCCGTAGTAGCTCTTGTCCAACACGAAGGCATTAAACTCCCGCTGCTTTCCCGGAGCGTGGTACATCAGAGCTACGTTCTCCTTCGTGACAACAAACTTCCTGAGGGGGCGTGAATACATCAAAGCTCGGCATCATTTTGGTTCCCGCTTGAGGTTACCGTCTTTGGCTTTACCACTCCAGCGTTAACACAAGACAATTAAAGGGGGAAGACATCAAGACATCTCGTGGCTCGTATATAAACTGATGTAAGATGCATTAAAGGACAGACAAGATAGTGGCTAAGGAGCACTTCCCACTAAATTTACTGAATGGGCTTTAAAAGTCACAACCGTGGCCAGAATTATTTTTAAATGAACAAACTGAAGCGTAACTGACTGCATAATAAGTGCTTTCATGCTACTCATATCTTGTATTTTTAGTAAGAGAGTTTGTAACCTATCTGACACCGACATGAACTGATAATGGTGTCCATAGTCAATACACTTCTGTTTCTACAGAAACATATTGTATGGTGTGTCGAGGGGAAAGAATTAGTTTTGACAGTTAATAACTTGTTATTTCTTAACAGCTTACGTAATTTTTAAAGCAAAAATAGAAGACATCGGCTGCTTCGGGCTCCTCAAACGCGAGGATTTGCTACTTTCCTTTGTCATATTTGACAGTAAATGAATTCTCTTTGGGTTTTGGACACAGACGAAATAAGTTATTTTGGCGATTGACTCAACAATAAAGAAAATAATCGGCAGATGAATCAAAAATGAAAATAATAATTATAGGTTGTGTGCATCTCCCCCATACATCAATAACATTAAACTAATAATTTATGAATCCTTGCTCTTAAGACACAGGTAGAAAACACCGGGTCTGCCCGACTGTCGGCAGAGGTTGAACTCTGTCTGATTAGGAGTAATGTTGGCCAGCTACAGGAACATAAAGCAGAGCCGCCACAACAAAACCTCACCGGCTGGCGTTTCTTTCTGACATCCTTACCTGCCGTCAGGTGAGAAGCGGATGCTGCTGACAGGCTTGTGGAAGTGGAAGTGATGAAGGACAGCTCGGGTGACGAGACTGACCAACAACGCTGCGCCATCTGAGCGAACACAAACACAGGGACCCGTCTGGATTTTGGACACCAGCTACTGCGTAAGCTAGAGAGGCAAAGTTGTATTCACGTCGGTGGAACCTCTTACCTTCATCCACCACGACTGCTAAGCTCCCGTCAGGAGAGAGACCCACACATGTTATGTTTTTTGTAGTCGAGACGGGTAACGTCTCAGATGTGTTGCTGTAGGACAGAGAAGAAGAAAAATTGTATTTCGCAGGCAGGGGTTCTGCACAGCAAGACTGCGCTAAAACACTCTACATATGACAGCATCACACCGTTCCCCATGGTTTCATGTATTCAATCATGACTCACTTTTTCAGGTCGAAGACAGAGACTCTGTTTCCAACCGGACTGATCACAGCGTTGCCATCTTTAGAGAAATTCAAATTTCCCTGACGATAGACGGCTCCGAGCAGATTGGAAAACTACAACGAAGAGACAGTGGGGTTTGGGGGGGGGGGGGGTCCTGTTGGTGTCTAGGGAGAGAACTTCACTCCCCGAACTCCATTCAAAAATGTGGGAATTCAACAGTCACTTGCTTACAAGCAGGTGCGGATAAATAAAACGACTTCAACCAGTTCACAAAGCACTAACATGTTCTGGGAAGTTTAGCACCTCATAGACATGTCAGTTCGCTGGTCCTTCAATAGTGTAACAAAAGTTACTTTAGTAAAGTTATTTAAAACGGTTAGAGCAGAGCCGATTTAAAAGCGATAAAATATATATAAATCAAATGCTTTTTGGTATTATAGACGTGAGCCGACCTTAGGTGTAAATGCTAAGAATTTACAATAAAATGCTTAAATTTTGCTGCACGATTTTATCTTAACCGATATTATATTAAAGAATTGTTGAATGAAGTTTGGTGTGACGTTGTCTCCCATGCGCTAACGTTAGTTGCCAAGCAGCGCGACAGAGCAATGCTAACGTTAGCTAGCTGTGGCATACTTACCTTATAAGCAAACTTCATTTCACCGAATACCGCTTAATCTTCACGCATTCGTCTCCTTTTTAATTATTTATATATCTCAGTGGAAGAGTGACTATAGGACTAATGTTAAACATGCTTCTTCCGCCACTGCTACCTCACACGTGTTTGCATGTTGTTGACACTCGACACATCCGGTTTGAGTTGCGTCAAACTCACAGCGCTGCGCCCTCTAGCAGCAGGGAGGGTAAGCGACAGAAAGTAAAAGCATGGCACAACATCCAGTCCAAGAAGAAGCAAAGAAACACACAAGTGATTGGGGAAACTACAAAGTCCTAGAGAAGATATTATATTCCTGGTTAGTTCAAATGAGTGTGCTTTATGGTTTATTTTGGCTCTTATGATGTCACATATATCAAATACAAAGACACAAATACACATTTCCTATACTATCTTTATATTGTACGACGAGATCTACCGTCCCTTTTCACCACATTAGACTCACAAGCTTCCGTAAAAGGGAATTAAGTGGAAAGAGGCATTTATTCATCCTCTAAAACGTCTGATATACTGTACACACACACACACACACACACACACACACACACACACACTAGACACAGTGAAAACAAAAGGCCCTGCTCAAAATAAACGACACACTTGGAGGGGAACAAAGCCAGCCAAAGTCGTCGGTGGCCTTCACACGATCCCTCCGGTCCATTTTCATCCAACACTCCTGCTGAATGATTTAGCATCTGGCAGCCACGGTACATAAAGGCAGCACGCGTGCAGAAACGGGTCGGTGCCAAAGGTAAACTGAAAACGACACTGCACATTACACCACAAAGTGAGAGATAACACCAAGTCTATATTTGCATCTTTCACTGGAACAGCTGGCGGTTGCTGAGGTAACCGGCTCGAGGTGTTGTTGCTGTCGGGGGCCGTTCAGCCACAAAGTCCAGTCCGTGTCTTGTTTGGATGACTTTTTATTGAAAGGCTAACATCTCAAAAACAGCTTGGTAAACAGGCGCACTTGCACGATCTTGACTTGCACCGCCAGAAAAAAACAACCGATGAATGGTGTAAATCTCTTTTTCACCTCAGCGTTTTGTGCCAGAGGTCGAAACAGGGCACCACGTGCAGCCGGACGTATTTCAGGCCCCCGGTCGAGCACTCCAGACAGCCGTAAACAGTTTCCCGCTTCTGGTTGCCCATGCCGCAGAGCGCGCAGGGCCCCTTGGGGATGTTGTGTTTGAGGAGGTTGACCCGCGTGTGGGAGCTCTCTCTCAGGTAGGCAGTGGACACGTCCGTCATGCTGGCGGCCTTCTCGTAGTAGTCGGTAACCATGTCGTCCATGTAGGTGTCGGAGTGGGTGAGCTCCTCAAATGTCTGGTTATCTGCACAGTAGTTGGATGAAGCGAAATGGCAGACTTGCAGCAAAAGCAATGGTGCGTTTATTGTGTGGGGGAGGTCATTACCGCACCTGCTCTGAAGGGGTTTCCATAGACGATGCCAGACAGGAACCGGCGCAGTCGACCCATGGAGAAGCGGCCGATGAATCCACCGAGCTGCTCCCTGATCTGCTCCCGCTCAAATCCGCCTTGAGACTCTGGGGCTACACAGATATCTGACACAGAGGAAGACAGTGTCAGTTCAGAAAGCAGCAGTCAAATCCTAAAGAATGGCCAGTACGGGCAACCCATGGCCTTGGCGTTATTAGCACCACGCGCTAACCGCCTGAGCCAACCGGGCTGCTTTTCAGAACTGAGTTTACAAAAACTGTTCCAGAATTAATCAGGGACCAAACAAAAATCAACAGCCCCATTTTGGACTTACAGGCGAGCTGCTGTGGAGGGGAATTTGCTCAAACACTGAACAGTTTTTTCACATGTGAGAGTTAGTGAAGGCAATGCCCACATTCTGCATAGTATTGATTTCAGCAGAGAACACCAAACTGAGGCTATCTTTCAACCACGAAGGGACTCGAACCCTCAATCTTCTGATCCGAATTCAGACGCCTTGTCCGTTAGGCCACGTGGTCACGCGGGACTGCATCCAACTGCTTTTATGACTCACTTCAACTGACCGTTCAACTGCTTTCAGCGCTTACTCGACAGTTGGTATTTTGCTTCGCATATTAGTTCAACTACTTTCAGTGTTTACATACAAAGTGACCATTCAACTGCCTACAGGCTTAAAATTTAAACGAAAATTTCAAAAGCAACACTTCAAACCCTTTTCAGTCCTTTTTTATAAAGTTTTTTAAGGGCGTCAACTCGAACCGCAACATCTCTTGTTTGTAGTGGATTAAAGTAGGGGGCAATAAAACTATGGAAAGCAGAAATATTTGATATCTAGATTGGGTATTGGGGGGGTTGGGTATATTCACACAAATATCTAACATGGCCATGTTGATTTAACCAGATGTGTGATCTCATTTCCATATAAAGTGGAAGTGAGAGAGGTATAGAAAGAAGGGGAAACATGAAGTTTGAGGAGTCTTTCCCAGCAGCCTTGGGGGTCACTCTGAGCCTTTGAAAGCTGTCAGAGGAGCAAGAAAATTCCCTTGGGGGGGGGTCATCAAACTCGGAGGATTTCAAGGACCCTCTAGGACCCTAACACTTCCATTGGTACAATCAAATTTTCTTCTGAATTTATCTTCAGCTCGAATTTGATGCAATCAGTGTAGTTGTTTCAAGAATCATTTAAATGCAGACATATGGCGTAGGTACGTGCGTGTGTGTTTCATGCTCCTAAGTAAGAGCAGGTAAAGGATGGGGGATGTGCAGCCTTCCTACCAAGGCGCCCGTCCAGTCGAACAAACAGCTGGCAGATGCTGAAGGCGATGGTGGTGTGGGCCGGGATGACGATGGCCTTGTCTCGTCCTTTGGGATTCCTGCCGTCGTCGATCTGAAACTGCAGCATAAGAGACGACTGAGGGACGCTCCCGCTCGCCCGCCAGATTGACTGTTGGCTGGATAACAGAGCGGACGCGTGGGGGAATAGCAGGTGCAGGCTGGAAAAGAGTCTGCATTTTGAGCCACATTTTGGCGAGGCACTCCATCTGAAACTCTAGATTTCTTGATTGGTATATACTTTGAGATATTTCACCATTTTGCATTTGAAAGCCTGTAAGAGGTGGAGTGCGTTGTTTGTTCCTCCAAAAAGTCTTGTGCCAATAAATCTAAAAAAGGTTTAGTTGCCGCCAAACAACAACAACAACTTCTTTCAAACTTGAACTGCAGACATAGCGGGCAAATTTGGCAAGATTTTAAAAAAATATTTTTCAGTTTTTTTTATAGGGTCTTCTGTGGTAAAAACAAAAACAAAAAAGTATTCCAACTAATACAAAAATTTTAGTATTTTAAAAGAAAGTTTGCCTTTGCAATACATTAACGCCAACAATTTCATAACAGGAGACGCTATTGAATTTGTGCCATTTTTAAATAGAGAATGACTATTGAAGCAGGCCAGTTCCGTGTTTGCCATCGGTGCCTGACTGAACCAGTAAACTGGGAACAACTTGGGGTGAATTGGTGTCTCCAGTTTGATTCCACTGCAGCTGTATTTGGCACAAGTGGCTTTGGGGTTGTCCATGCATTGGCTGGTATGGTTGAGGTTGTAGGGCAAGCCTCCTGCGGTTAATGTAATGCAGCGTTACCAAAAATGAGCCAAATGACATTATGTTTGTGCGTTTACCCTCATGGTAGTCCCCCTCATCCCGGCGTGGACGGTCAGGGAGCACTGACGCGTGGTGCGGATGCTCTCCGCCACGACGCAGAGGACGGTCCGCCCGCTCTCCCTGGACTGACGGACCAGGCAGTGGTCCAAGTCCACTTTCCTGAAACATGGGATGGCTTTATGCACGTATTTTATATCTGTGTGAAATATGGGGATGTGCACAAGCTTTGTTAGCTTCCTGTCACGAGAGTTCTGAGAAGATTGGCACGCTTTTGTGATTGTGATGGCCAATATGGGCTGTCCACTGCTTACTGGCTCCACATTGAACACTTTTCTGAGCCCATTTGTAGTTTGGCCGTGTAGTTTGGTTTGTCCCTAACCAATATTTCCAACACAACTACAATAGACCTTTTTAAGTTAAACACAACAACAAGACGTCTACGGGCCATTTGCTGTCTTACAATGTGGCTCCTGTATGTGTGCCAGTGAGGAGTAACATGGTAATTTATTCATCCTTCCAGGGAAACCCTCTTCTCACATGCCCTCTGTCACAAGGAGGTCAGAGGTCAGGTATCAACTTACAGCTGTTGCGAGGGGGGATAAAAAAACAAACATGAATCTAGATATCAAACATATTAAATTTGCACGGAGAGAAATATACTCAGGAAGAACCAACTCATGACTCTCAACTAGATCTCTTAAAAATAGATGGATTAACTTGGTTATCAATACAACATTAACGGGAAGGCACTTCATCTACTCAGTCTTAAGGGTTAGGCTATTGTGATGATGATGATGATGCTGTTGCTTTGATACCCAGCAGATAAAGACGAGAGCACACACTGAGCAGCTGTTGAAAGCATACCGGCACACCGAAAGGTGTGTTACCTGGAGTTGAGTTCTCGCAGCAAGGTAGGCACCTCCAGCTCGTGTTTGGTCACGATGCCGAAGGAGGCCTTGACGGCCACAGAATCGGAGCCGCTGATGTTGAACCCCACATCGTTGATGAGGTGGTTTCCTAATCGACCGTTGAGGGCTACGTCGGATTTGTCCTCGTAGTTGAGGAGCTGATAAGAGGATACTCCTGGGGGGAGGGGGGGGGGGGGATGAGAAATATTCAGTGTTGGCATTTCACAGGTCTAATACTAAGCAGTACGAAGCCCATTTTTTCCTAACTCTTGAAATTACATACCCAGCTAAATGGAGTATATCTTAACAACAACAAAGGCTATATGCATAATCTTGGTCTCCAAAGAAAGCTAAGACCTGGGAGATTACAATAGAAGTGTCATGGATTCAGGTATCTATACTCTGTCAGATAAAATGCATCTGGAAAGCAGTA
>CM022483.1:4347627-4398758 GCA_011952105.1 Coreoperca whiteheadi
GGGGGGGCCGGGGCCGGGAAAAAAAAAAGGGGCCGGGGGGTGGGAGCCGGGGGGAAAAAAATCTCCCCCCCCCCCCCCCCCCCCCCTTATAGGCTGCAGTACACAGTGAAGCATGCGCAGGGCTGGCCGGGCTATTTCAGTGCGAGGTCGAGGCTGAATGATGGGGGTTTGAGTGCCACGGCTATAATGATGTGGCCTTGTGGATGGGATGGACAAAAGCAGGCCACTAATTTTGGTCAGACTTCGGGGGCCAGAGGCAGACCAGACACACCCAGAGCGGGAGGATGCTGCATATGAAATATGCCTCACTCGCTTCCATCCGAGCTCGGCGCCACTGGAGCTGCGAAAGGAGCAAGACTTCGCTTATAGATGTCCACCTTCATCAGCGGTTGTTCTCCAAGGCCGTGACGTGTGCAGCAGCTGCTTCTGGGGCCGAATGTGTGGCCCTTCAGTGCAGTAATGCTTAGCAAAGGCCTTTTCCCCCCAGCTGTGGACTCCCTGGTGTGCCACTACAGGCCAAAAACTGGGGAGGGGATGTTTTTTCTAGCCATAAAAAGGTGAACGATCAGTAAAATATGATAGTAGTATACACAACACTGCAGTGTTTTAATAGCCTTAACTTTTATTTTCATTTATTTGTTTTTATTTTAAGATAATTTGAAAGCTTTAAAGAGACTCTTCCAGCTTACATGGTCCCCTCATGGTCTCTCTTCACCCTGCCTGACAATGCCCAATACCTTTATTCACTTTCTTGCAAGAGTTAGATGAAGATCGATACTGCTCTCATGTCTGTACGGTAAATGTGAAGCTTCAACCAGCAGCCAGTTAGCTTAGCGTAGCACAAAGAGTGGAAACAGCTAGCCTGCCGATTGGTAACAAAACCACCCACTGCCAGCAGCGGCTCGAAAGCTCTCAAATCAGCACGTTTATATCTCATCGTTTATTTCGCGCCAAAAACTGTACAAACACGTTTCTTACTGCAGTAACATCTCGGCTTGCTGTTTCACCCCGTTTCAAGTATTTGTGCTAAGCTACAAAATGAGTGTACAGACAGTGATATCGACCTTCTCATTTAACTCTCAAAAGGGAATAAGCGTGTTTCCCAAAACTATTCCTTATATATAGTCAATATATTAGCTGTCAAAATGTGGCTCTTTAAAATAAAGCTCTCTGTACGTGTCACCAGTTTCTTAATAATGAAGAAACTATATAAAATGGTTTGTAAGTAGTTCAACTGAAGTAGAATTACCCAGCAGTTCACAAGAAAAAACGCAAAGTCTGAAAAAATTAGCATACGTTTTTGAGGCTTTTTCTGCTTTCCCGTCCCAGGAATCATCTTATACGAAAAGGAACATGAGGAGGATTGCTACAAAAGATGAATAAATTACCGTCGTACCCTGCATTTGTAGGCCACTGTCTTTCCCACAAGTGTACAGTATTAAACTAGAAGAACCAAGCCTTTATAGGTTGCTGTACTACAACCATGCTGCTATTATGAAGGGGATTAATACGGTTTCACCCACGCATGGTATACATCTTCAAGAACTCAGAAATCAAGTGTCGCCTGAAGCTGAGTTCAAATGCTCTGTTTATTTCAGATCCATGTCCGCTGTTGTTGTGAAGGAACCGTGCGCTGAGATTTACGATACTGGCAGTCGGCTTGTGGAGACGTTTAAGATTTTAGTGTGCTGCTCTTGGCTTGGTGTGTGTCAATGTGTGTGTGTGTGTGTTTGTTTGTTTGTTTGAGTGGGGAAAAATGGAGATAGCCTAGACTTTAAACGGGAGGAAGCAACATCAGCAGGCATGGGTTTATGAGTATCTCGGTCCAAACAAAGAGGAAATGTATGAAAAGTGTGCGGGGATGAATGTATGTTCTTTCTCAGATAGACTGAGGCCCGAGGAGGTGACAGCGGTATTTTACAAGAAAACGGCAAAAATCTTCATCTTGAAATAAAGAAGATGGAAAAAGGCATATTAATCATCTTGTAACCCCTCTGATTTATCTTCGGACCCCTTGAGGAGTCCCAACCCCCAGGATGGGGGAAGGTACACTTTATGTGGGCTGAATATTATTTGATAATAAACCCGTCGTTGAGGAGGTTGGGGCGTCTGCAAACCACAAGGTCAGAGAGCTTTCAAGTCCCCACTTAAATGGAAGCCCTCACGTGGTCATGATAATTGCTCCCGTACTGTCTGTCCGAGCCATAATCACATTTGACTGCCCGGAAGATATCGTTTTAGATCGTAGGAGTTTGTAGGTTGTAACTTTTCTGAACATTCTGCCAAGCTTCATTACACAGCAATCAAGTTTATCAGCCAAAAAAAAGTTTCTCTCCTGAAATAAAAGAATCAATATTCCAAAAACAAAGCACTTGTAGAAGGGTAGAAAACCAACAAATGCCGGAAATAAATCTCTAAAACGTCTTGTAAGACCTCAGTGGCCTGAACAACCTGCAGAATAAACGTCCAGCTCGCTGATTTTCTTTAGTTGCTGTCTCATGCCAGCCTGCGAGCGGCTGCGTAGCAGGACGGTTCTCCGGGTGTGGCACCTCGCCGCCTTCCCGAATAAAAGGCAAGCCACAAGTTCTAGACAAGCACTGTGGTTTTCCCAGAAATAACTCCTGCTTTTGAAAACCAGCCTCTCCCGCGGGGAGAGGCTCCACCACATAATTAGTACTTAGGACGTCGCTAAACTGCTTGGATTAAAATATGCTCACAAAGCTGGTAGCAGGTGGCCATTTGCCCCCCCCCCCCTTCTTTTTAGCTTTGCACTTTTTCCTGATACTTTTTCTTTCTATTTATTTATTTTTTTTTTCAAAGACCAATGGATAAAAGAGGATTTTGATCATTGACCAGCAGGGTACAGATTGTCAAAAAATGTCCCTCTTACATTGCAAAAAATCCTTTATTTTCCTCTTGCATACCTTTTAACCCTTTCTATTTAAAGCAAGATCAAATGTGCTAAACAGTCATCTTAATTCCACTTCTGAAAAAAATGTCTCTCCCTCAACCTCTGCTGATATTAGTCTCAGTATATAACACCAACCAATAGAACCAACTATCAAAATCGTATTCATCTAGAAAAACATGAACTTGTTCTTTTTTTGTTGAATTGCATTTGTACAAGAAAACAAAATAAATTACAGGACTTCAGGCACATTTCGGCGTGCCTCTTGATTAAAAGGCATGGCATGCAGATGGACTTTGTGTACCGTGATGTGCTGACTCGAAAACCATAGGTCTCCTCTTGTTTTCTGTTTCCCGTCGGCGACATCGCTGCTGCAAAGCCGACTACGTTCTTGCATGCAGACACGTTTAGAGACCCGTTTGCAGCCAGGAGCTGTCAAGCTCAACCACAGTCTAGTCACTGACGGGCTCAGTGAAGTGCCTTGCTCAAGTGCAGCTCTGTGGCAGCTTGCCTGGAAGTGTCTCTCGGACGTTTAATTCTTAAAGCGATACACAAGTCTCGGTTGGGTGCCATGCATTTAGTTTTCCGTATAACTCGACGTGAAAGTCTTCCCCTGACGGCAGATTTACCTCAAATATTTTCTGCTCCTTTTGGTTTCTTTTTATCCCAATTTTAGCAACAACCAAAATGTTCTAAATACACAAATCAAAAGCACTTCATATCATGTTGTCAGTGCACATTTAACATGCTTTTCCGACTGAAACTTTAGTAGTTCTCTGCAAGTGACTTGTTGGTTTCAAAAACGGAGGCATAACGGGGCATTCCGACAGTTCAGTGGAGGGATCGGTCCGGTAGTCATGAATGATCTGTTGCTTGTGCCGTTTTGTACGTGTTTTCTAGCATCTAGCACTTTGGTATGGGGCATTGATCCATGCTATATAGTTGTCTCTATAAACATAAATATTCAATAAAGTTTGGTGACTTGTGAGGGTCAGATCACAAAAAGATATTGAAGCAGCAGAGGCTGAGATATCCTCACTTTCAGTCCCCGGTTTAAGTTGAACGTTTTGTGCTACTCCACTTCAGTTCAGAGGGAAATATGTTTTCACTCCACTATATTTATCTCACAGCTATAGTTAACAGTTACTTTACAAAATAGGATTTCACAGAAAAATCATTCGATGAGCTTGTTCAATGTTATAGATTAAACTACCCAACAGTATATGAATTGATGAAAGTCGAGTTCCACCTCGACTCACTGCAGCTGTACTTACGCAGAAGTACATAGGTAAGAATAACCAGTATTATATATACAGTATATATATCTATGATACTATAATAGTGTAACACCCACATGGGCCATTTTTCTGCAGGACTACTTTTACTTTTGATACTTAAAGTACATTATGTTGATAATACTTCTTTATTAAGTAACATTTTCAAAGCATTTTGTTTGCATGGTTTCCCAGTGTTGTATTTATTCTTTTACTCAAAGGATCCCTGATATAAGTTCTCTCCGGGCGCCCTTTTAATTCCTGCGCAGAGATGACTTGAGCTCTTTCTATAATGCAAATCGCGGTTACAACTTTTGTTGACTATAAAGCAGAATTTTCCCTTTAAAGTTGCAGGTGTAATGGAGCCCCGGTGGCCTAATGGGTAAGCACTGGCCTCCCAAACTAGAGATAGTGGGTTTGAGGCCCATCTGAGGGCTTCTGGTCCTTGGATTAACTCTGATCCAGGCCATTATTGCACGAGGCAAGGATTTGTTATACCATTCCTAGAAGATGTGCATTTTGAGATAAAACTTCTGAATTGTAGAATATTAACACTAAACGAATCCTGATAGACTAGTACGTTTGACTCGAAGTGTAATATGTCATGTCTAGAATGGGCTGTTTCATTCATTTAACGTAAAAATGAATCCTAAAATGCTCAGAGTACAATAGGTGGTCGATACAAGAAGTATTTGATCAATTTAAACCCTCTGCTTGCAACATGAATGAATGAATTCATGCATGAAGGCCAACTGCTTTTTATTGTATTGGCTGCGGCCTAGTGGTCAGAGTTGGAAGTACAGTTGCATCAAATACATGACATTATGCTACTTTCTGGGTTAGTTTGCACCGATGTGACTTTGCTCTTTTGATGTTTTAATGTCATGTTCCATGTTTGGGGTCTGTCGCTCCTCTTTTTACATCTTGAGAAGATGTTGGAAATAAGGGTTCTCATTTGAATATGTTGAAACCTGAGATTCAAAGTGGGTTTTTTTTTTTTTAAATCCATAAATAGAACAAATGACAACATAAGCGACTATGTTTAGGTGCGTTTGCGTTATCGGTTCAGCTTTGCCAACACACATACCGCAGTGGTGTTGTTTAAAAAAATACTGGTCCAGTGGGTCCTCTTTCTCATTTACGTCTGCAGTTAGCAACCCCGTGCACTGACAACCGCGGTTCTTTGGCGTCATCCACTGACCTAGAAAGATCGTTCCTGATTTCAGAGAGCTACAGGTTTTGTAAAACTGACCATATTTAAACAGGAATCACAGATGTGGATGGAAACGGTGGGTGCTGTGACCCTTCACGCGACCGTGCCAGTAGGCCTACACACAGTAGCCTTTGCCACGTGGTCCGGTTGAGGCCAAGTCGAGGTGCCACCGGTGAAGTGTTGAGTCGTGAGTGCCATAGACTGCCAGTCTTCCGTGGCTCAAAGTTTGCTTTTGCTGTTTGCCTTCAACCACAGGCTCCCCAATGCAAGCCCACAAGAATCGCGATTGTTTTTTCCTTGCTTTAAACTTCTGGAGAAGTCTGGATTACCACCAGTGTAGCAGAGGTTTAGACGGTTTCTGAGCTAAAATAGACCAGCTATTATTGTGACTAGACTTCCCATATATTATAGTGAGAGAAAAAGGAGAGGATAGATAGGTAGATCTGTGCATGATTTTGCACAACACCTTAGGGATCAGAACATAATGTCACGCCTTACTATCTGTGAAATTCCTCTGAAAATATGAGAAGCCTAGTGTTCTGGAGTGGCATGGGAAAAGAGAGGAAGAAAACTTGGATTCACATGATGGACGCTCCTGAGCGTTATGATCACCATACTTTGAAAAGGCAGTGTCCTATCTACAGAACATGTTTGTGCTGTGGCACACGGAGTGCTGAGGGAAATTGCACATTTGAAACTTGCTGTAGGTCTCGTGACTGAAAGCCCCCACAATGGTGCCCAGACTTCACCATCCCTGCCAACTGAAAGGGAGTCGCCCATAATGTGGACGCCAGCTGCTGTCCTGTTTCATGGAGAGACCTGCACAGACAATGAAAAGACGTCCGATATGGAGCCCAGAGCCGGGTCGCACCGACACAGGGACTGTGGTGTGTGTGTGAGGAGCTAGGTGTGCTCGACTGCAGCACCACATCCTTCTAGCATGGACTGTAAAACTGGTAATAAATATTTAAGAAACCTGATACTTGGCAGAGCGGGCATAAATGTGGGTCTGCACGTTCCATAAATATCCACATTTGCTAATCCGCCGTGGGTCTGTTTATGAGGATTTCTATGTGGTGTGAAAATAGAGGAGACTTTTATTAGAGGTGATCGTTTATACTGTGGGATAATAATGATAAGTTACGATGGCATCTCATGTGGGGATGAATTTTCTCGCTCCTTTCAAATCCCTCCCCGTCTCTTGTCATCGTTTTTCTTCTTTGACAAAAATCCCCTCAGAAGTCCCTCCATTTCTTCACAATCTTTGTGATTTTAGCTTCCGTCCCATTATCTTCCTGTCTTGTTGTCGCTTACATGTCTTTGTATGTGCTGTGGCGTTGTCATAACGAGGATAATATGAGTGTTTACTATATTTTGCACATGTTTGAAGTTGATTTCACTGAAATCGTGTACGGAGTACCCGCTCGGAATTGCGAAATGACTTACTCACTAATTAATCACTTTTAATCAGTACAATGTATCAGTATGAGATTAAACAGTCATGAAATGCCGCTCTTGGCGTTATATGCAAGAATCCTGAGACTCCCTAAATACACCATCACCAAATAATCTTGGCTTTGGCTTTTGCTAGAAGGGGAAGGAAAAAAAGAAAGCGAATGATCAATCAGGGGAGTCTTGGGAGGCTGGCCGTCGGACAAAAAACACAAAATCAAATCAATAACAAGACTGAGTCTACAGCCATGCTAACGGCTCTGGTACTTATTGTCAGTTGCTGTTCTTTCTCACGAAGATTCCTGTACAGAAGGCGGCAAAGTCTACTCCAACCAACAGCTGTGGAGCCCCGAGCCATGTCGCGTCTGTATATGTGACCTGGGGACGGTGTTTTGTGAGGACGTGGTGTGTGAGGATGTAGGTGACTGCAAGACCGCAGAGATCCCAGAGGGCGAGTGCTGCCCCGTGTGCTTGGCTGCGGCGCCGCGGCCTAACACAGACACTGAAGCTGGTAAACTGGAATGCACCCTGCGCATTTGTCTACCAAAATATATTCTGCGGCTGCATCCTAGTTATCTCCTTGCAGCGACTTTTTCCCTCACCTTCAGCAGTTTCCCATCTGTGCCAGGGCTGCTGGTGCGCTTTGTCATCTCTCGGAGCCTGACGCCCGCCTCCTCAGGCCCCGTCCGGTGCACACCACCTCGAGTTGTTCTTTGAAATTCTACAATATTGTGCCCAGAGTTTCCCTTCGGCTGCCCTGCCAGCTCGCAAAAGGAATACATTGACTTTTTGCCAGATAAGATCACTTCCCAACTTACTTTTGTGCAGCAAAAACATGGGTAGCAAGTTCACCTGCAGTTTAGCGTAAAGTACCTACTGACAGCCACTTCAGTATTGACAATAATGGACACTGGTGGAGCTGCTACCAATTTTACTGCCACGAAAAAGGAAGTTGCGCAAGTAACTTATTTACCAAATAAGGTGTATTCCTCTGGGAAATTGCTACCTCCTGTTCAATGTCATGTTGTTCATTGCACTTCATGTGCACTTTCGATGACGGTAATTACAACACTTATTGTGGGTTGCTTTCTATTTCAGCGCCAAGTAAGGCTTAAAGTATTTAAAGAAATGTGTAAAAGGACGGTTGCTCTCTTTAAAAAGACGCACTGTTTAAAGCCCATATATGTGGGATTTGAAAATGTGCGACTTTGGGGCCTGCACTGAGAATCACTCGGAGGATGCTAAAATCCTACGAATCTACACATAGGGGCTTTAAAAAAACCCAAAAAAAACCCAGCACTACTTTTACCCTTTCAGAATAATAGCTGGCATGAAATGTAAGCATGTTAGAGTATGCCGTTAGATTTCTTTGGGAAATGCACTTTTTGCCAAGAGTTTACATGAGAGGATCAGTACCGCTCTAACGCCTGTGTGCTAAATATGAAGCTATAGCCTGCAGCGGGTTAGCTTAGCTTAGCATAAAGACTGAAAACAGGGAAACAGCAAGCCGGGCTCTGTCCAAAGATAACACGATCTGCCAACCAGCACCTCTAAAGCTCACTGATCAACACGATGTACCTCCTGTAGCTAAGAGAACTGGCTTCGCTGGTGACTTCATGTTTAGCGTCCAGACATGCGCATGGCGTCAGTCTTCTCACAACTCTTGGCGACGAAAGCGTCAAATGTTTCCTTTAACTTTTTCAAGTTTTGACTGTTGGATTTCACGTCGCACCATATTTAATTGCTCTACTGTTCCGTTTCATGAAGATACCTGCACAGAAAACGGAAAGGTCTACGCCAACAACGACATGTGGAACCCAGAGCCGTGTCGGCTCTGCGTGTGCGATATGGGGACCGCTGTATGCGAGGACGTGGTCTGCGAGGACCTCGGCGATTGTCCGAAAACTGTGACCGCAGAGGGCGAGTGTTGCCCTGCGTGCTTGACTGCAGCTTCAGCATCAGCGCCAAACGCAGACCCCACAGCAGGTAAATGTATCGTGTTGATCCCGGCATGTTGCTGAGGTCTCAGCACGTGCTGCTTTTAAAATGCCCTACCTGTTTCTGTCCTCTACCGCAGCTGCCGATGAGAAGACGGGGGATAGCTGCGCGGTCGACGAGGAGGTCTACCAGCACAACGACGTCTGGAAGCCGGAGCCTTGTCGCGTGTGCGTCTGTGACAACGGTGTCGCCATCTGCGACGAGGTGCAGTGTGAGCTGCTGTCAAACTGCGAGAAGGTCGTCACGCCGGAGGGAGAGTGCTGCCCCGTGTGTGACAGCTTTGCCAGTGCCAGCAGGATGATAGGTGAGATAAATTTATCCCACTGTCATATATATATATATATATATATATATATATATATATATGTCGCCACCCCTCAAAAATTCCTGCCACCCCATAACTATGTTTTCTAGATCCGCCCCTGCACAAGAGGAACTGTTCATGAAGAGTTTTGGGAAGTTACTCTACAGGATTGTCTTGTACTTCTAGTAGCTTCTATGTTCAAAGATGATTGTACTCGTTTACCTGCCAGACTAGGACTTTGTTTGGTCAGTGAACGTAGTTTTGAAGTAATTTACTGTGTAGTGCTTTTAAATAATCACCAGGCCGAAAAGCAGTGTTTCGTTCGTCAAAATGTTTCAAGTGTGCCGCACCTGTAACCACACCCCGCAGTGATGTCACGGTGTACTGACACGCCTTGGAGGACACTTTCAAATCACTGCAGCGAAGTGAGACCCACTGGAAGGCAGCAGAAACAAGATTTCCAGGGGGCGTTAAGTTCATAAAGGCCAATGATTAAAGTGATGTAATCATCGAGTTCAATAGCCGTTTGCATAATGTCTGTCACGCTAAACGATGAATGCAGTAGTTGAGAGCCGTAGAAAACTATTAAATTACATAAATCATTTAGGTTCAGGAGTATATTATCACTGTGACGATTCATTTGAAGTCTATTAGTAATCAACTCTCCTTTTTTATGTTTTCCCCAAGAAATAATGGGCTTCAAGGTAAGTGATGATTCATTCTGACACGGATTAATATTTAAAACAAACCAAAGAACTTCTGTTGCTCTTTAAACTGAAAACAAGTTGTTAATGTGTTTCCTTTATAGGGACAGAAAGGTGAACCAGGTGATATCCCATATGTAAGTAATCTCACGAAACAAACAGTGCGCGTGCAATTTCAGAAATATTTTTTAACATATTTTTCAGCTTCCAGTAAATAAAGGAGTCAGTTCATATAAACTGCTTTCATTGTCTGTGTGTTTTGTCCACAAGGTCTTAACATAGTTTATATTTTTTTTTGCTCTCAGGTGGTGGGGCTCCCTGGACCTTCAGGACCCTCGGTGGGTTGCTTTTTACTCGCTCTGTTGTTTTTATGTTTGCCCTGACATATGGCAATGCATATATTTGGGTAATATATAATATATGGGGTTAAAGAAATGAATTAGAATAGATGACAGAAGGCTTTTTGGAACGATCTCCCTTGTACTAACCTCAATGCACTAATAGTGACACTAGAGGGCGCTAATGTGCCATTATAGTGTTTATAATGGGGAAACACCTTGCAGAAAACTGGAGGGTGTTGATATAGTGCCACGACTGCAGTGTAGGCCAGAACTGTTTGCAGGCCGACTTTCTAGGATTAAGAAAGAAATGAAAATATGGATGCAATATTCTGTGCAGCGATTGATGGCCCTCTTTTGGAACGCTTTTAGTTTGTCATGACAGCAGTCTGAAGACAATGGCTTTTATGGTTGCACACAATAAAGTCACACGTGTACAATATTGACCTCTCATACTTGTGTTTCTGGTTCAGGGTCCTCCAGGAGCTCAGGGACGCACTGGACCAAGAGGCTTTAAAGGCAGACGGGTAAGTCTGGATGAGTCTGCTGCTGACTGATACATGGTAGCTCATGATACATGGGAGTCTGCTTATTGGATGCAACACTGCGGTTAGAACTGCTGACAACATAAAGTGTCAAGAAGTCTGTCTTTAATGGGATTTAATGAGTTGCAGTTAGATTTTAATCTTTCATTACCTGATTGTTGTTCTTTTGCATCCTTTAGAGCTCTTTGTTAACCACGTCAGTCATTTGCTGCTTTAAAGACTCCCTCCCTCAGAGATCTTTAAAGACTCTGCACTGTGTCAAGGGTTTCCTGGGCAGTCTGGCGAAATGTTCAATAACTGGCAAAAGGAGCGATCTGGTTTGATGTTGTCCTGCAGTGCAGCAGCTCGTTACACTTTACTCCAGCGGTTCGTTCGAGAAATTAAAACATCTAAAAAGCTCCAACGGCAGCTTCTGGTGAGACGACCAACGTCCTGTTACTATTACGCAAAATGGGTCAGATTTATTTAGTCTAAATTGGTCAGTATGGACACTGACTGTACACATTCATTACTGAAACATGGGAACACGGCTGCCAGAGAGACTGATCTTACCTCAGGTCAGCTGTTCCGTTATTTCCCGAAGAAGAACGAGTTTCCTGTCCTTAGCCGTATTCCACCATGCACCCCGCAGGGATTTCCGGGGCCTCCAGGATTTGACGGAGAGCCCGGTGTGCCAGGAAACCCAGGCGAGGCGGGACCCCCAGGCCACCCCTCCCACCCTGGGGTGAGTTTTTCTCAGAGGCACAATTCACTGTTGCACCGTCTCATCACTGCAAAAGAAATGCAGAAACTCTAGATGTATCATTTCGTATCACTGAAATCTCATTTCTTTGCTAAATTTGAAATCACTTCAGGGCAACCTAGTGTCACAGATGGCTTCAGGTTTCAGTGAGAAGTCTGGTCTGGCTGGGATGGTATCCGGATCAAGGGTGAGTGCTGCACAGTTGTGCAGGAAAAAGATGGAAATTATATCTTTTACATGGGGCGTCTTGCTATACTGTACAATTTTAAACCACAGTGTGTGAAATTTCGCTATTTCAGGGCGAAGGGGGACCGCGAGGACCTCCAGGGTTGCCTGGACAACCAGTAAGTCACATTTTGATTAGATTTGTGCCTGAAATTGCCTAATGAAATCAGTAGTAATCAATAACGTAAATGTAACTTTATATGTATGATGACCTTATATCCTAACCTATCATGCTTTCCTCTGCTCAGGGTCCAAGTGGTGGTCAGGGAATTCCAGGAGAGCCTGGAGATCCAGGACCAATGGTACTGGGAGCATTTCTGCTTCCACAATTTAATATTTCATGTTTGACCCTCATACCCCCGTCAAGTGTGTATGGGGAGCAATCTAAACGCGTCTCTCAACCTGTGATGTCGGATGTAAAGTGAACCGGGTCAGTCGTGACGCTTCCTTGTGTTTGTTCGCAGGGCGAGCCGGGTCATCGGGGACCAGATGGGCCGCCGGGAAAACCTGGACCTGATGTGAGTCCAAGATATGTGTCCTCTTGAAAATGCATAATATTCTATTATTATCCTTTCAACTAAGTACATGTATTCAAGTACTGTACGTAAGTACAGTATTGAGGTACTTGTACTTGAGTATTTCATTTTTCTGCTACTTCACACTTCTACTCCATTACGTTTCTTTGGGAAATATTGTATTTTAAAATGAAGTATTTTTATTGTGTGGTGCTTCTACTTATATAAAGACTATGACTATTCCTTCCACCCGTGGTTTGGCACTCATTATTAGTTGTAGTATATACTGTAGCAGCAGTGTCCTGTTATCCTTGTTCTTACCACTACAAACTGAACAGTGTTAGTGATTATGGTTCCTCAGGCTATTATTGATATTATTTCTTCTTCTTATTGTGGTTATTGTTGCTGTCAGTGAGCGCTATTTAATTTAATTTAATTTTTTTACTTTTTCTGCTCAGGGAGAAGCTGGACCTGCAGGTGCTACAGGAGAACCAGGATTTCCGGGATCTGCGGTAACCAGTCGCCTCCCAGCGTCCCCCATCAAAGCTAAATCCGTTGGAATACTACTGGCTGGTAATTCCTAGTGATCTGATTGCTTGTTTGAATGCAGGGCGCAAGAGGATTCCCAGGCCTTCCAGGTCATCCAGGACTGAAAGGTCACAAGGTAAGTCATACAGATACCTAGCAGTGCACGGCCCCCCACGCCACCATGAGTCCCCACTTTTTATCGTTATTCTTCGTGCCAGAACCTGTTAGTGGATTTAAATCTCTCCAACAGGGACATGCTGGGCTTACCGGCTCTAGAGGCGAGTCCGGAGCAGTCGGGACCAAGGTATGACTTTGTCGTCTGATCTTGTGGTTCTCAAAAAGGCCCGTTTCTTATATCTCATATCAACAATATATATTAGGATGATTATTACTCCGCTGACTCTCTTAATTAAAAGAGTTGTATGTGAAAATAAAAAAATGGTAAACACGTACCATTGTTTGGGCTGCTAAGAACCCCTATAAAGATGTCCTTTGCTGCACAAATGGTTTCACTTAAGGAGCTCAATTGAGCAACAAAAACACCCTTTCCTGTCAGGCTTCATGACATGTTTGAGATCGGCAACAGCTGCTCTATTTTTTTGAAACATATTTAACAAATAGGATGAATCTTCATGCTGATCTTTATGAAACACCCGCTTTTATCCGCTGTTTGTTTTAATTTCAGACCTACACTGTATCTGTGTCTTTGTGTTTTGCAGGGCAAGTCTGGCACTCCGGGCGCTATGGGCGCTCCCGGCCCACTGGTAGGCAGCACAGGCAGTAAACAGACCACCGGTGACATTTCATACAGAGCGCCATGTCCTTCCCACAGAAAGTACTGAGCCCGTCTCTCGTTTCAGGGACCAGCGGGCATGCAGGGAGAACGAGGCCGAGCCGGGCCAACTGGTCCCGTGGTGAGAAACCCGAAACGCCTCCATCAGTTTGGAAAAAAGCGCAAAAAATGTTAAACGGCGTTTCGACATTGAGACGTTTGTTTTTTTTCTCTCCTCCTCTCACAGGGGAAACGCGGTGCAGCCGGCCATGTTGGCAAACCAGGTCCTCTGGTATGGACTTACATCTACCATATAAATGCACTTTAAAGCAATAGTGCCACCTTTTGGGGAAATAAGCAAACTGCCTCTCGCTGCAAGACAATGAATAAGTATATTTCCCAAAATGTCGAATTATTCCTTTTCAGTAAGTTCCCTATTGCTTTTGGTGTCTCCGACCTACCCACTGCACGGAGAGCAGTCTGAATGGGACAAAGACATTGTTTGTTTAAAACAATCAAAGTTGTAAGAACCATAACAAAGCACTGGAGCAACTTTAATGCTTCACTGACATCATTGTTCCAGATAATACACAGATTGTGAACTCGAACCCTAAACAAAACAAACTAAAGTTCCTAAAAAACATTAGTTTTGCATATTAAACAACATTTCCATTAACTACAGGGTCCAATGGGAATCCCCGGAGTGCCAGGTTTTCCAGGTAGCCCCGGAATGAAGGTGAGAAGGTTGAACAGTTTTGTGTCATATACAGTGAAGATTTGGTTTTGTATCTGTTTTAGGCAACTGTGACATCTTGAATCGTGAGGAACGGTACCTCTTTAAAATGTGATCATCGATGCACTTGACGTGCCTTGACGCGAATTCTCTAGTAGTAAATTTGAGATATTGGCGATACTGCGTGTGTTAAGCAACAGCGCACACATCGGCCATTACTCTGACACTGTTTAATGCCTTAACTTAGAGCTCAAGAATGAGCTTTCAATGTCAAAGTGATTTAGAGACGACAGAGTTCGTTATATCCCATCAGTGAGTTTTCCATGTTTTCTTTACTTGACAGGGTCATTGGTAGAAAATGAAGCCTTTGTTTTACCGTCTAACCTCAAAACATGGCAAAATGTGAGCTCTTAAATTTCAACAAAAGACCTTTGCTTTGACCTGAAAGGGTGAAGCAGGACCGACAGGGGTGAGGGGAAGTCCAGGCCAGCAGGGACCCAGAGGGGACGCTGGCCACGTAGGACCATCTGGGCCGACGGGACAGCAGGTGTGTTTTATCATCACGTTTCAGTTTTAAAACTGCACAAGCACAGTTTGTTTGGCTCTGGATTAACACGTTAAATTACGAGTTACCGTTTTGCTTTTGAACAGGGTGCTCCAGGGACCGACGGAGCTCCAGGTGCCCGGGGCCCATCAGTAAGCGTACCGGCAGGAGTTGTGGCCACTGACGGATTTTTGCAAACACTATGAAACAAAGTTCAGCGTATATCTTCGTCTGTAAATCTGTTGCCAGCTAATGTTTTTGTTAAGTCTGTTCTGCTTCTTCTCCTGCCCAGGGTCTAGCGGGTGTCCAGGGTCCAGCAGGGCTCTTGGGCCCGCCCGGTCCCCCCGGCTCCCAGGGAGCTACGGGAGCACCAGGTCCAAAGGGCCAAGTGGTACGAGCTCTCGTTTCATCTAATTTCCCTTTGAGGAATAACTTACCTGAAGCCCTGAAGTACGACTTATGTTTGTAACTCTGTGGCTCATGTAATCAAATGCACTGGGAGCTTTGACCTCCAGGTTATCTGGTCTTCTTTTACAGGGCGATGTTGGGGTGCCTGGATTCAAAGGAGAAGCTGGATTCAAGGGCGAAAGAGTAAGCTGGAAAAACCCTAAAAGTTCATTTTTCACGTTATGTGTCGGTGAATCGACAGATTGTTCGGCTGGTTTGTTAGGAGATATAGTGATAGTTGAATGCTGGGTCTTGTTAGGGCGACCATGGTGCTCCGGGTCCACTGGGCCCAATGGGAGATGACGGGAAGCGTGGCCCCCGAGGTGATGCTGGATCCATCGGGCCTGCAGGACCTCCAGGAGAGACAGTGAGCCAACTTTGACTTCATACAATATTCTCATTTCGCCCACCTTGTATGGTTAATATTCCACTCTTTTGTAAAGCACGTTGTAACATTGTTAAGCAAAGTGCTATATAAATAAAGATTATTATTATTATTATTGTATTCATATTAAAAAAAACCCAATTTTTACGATCTTTTAAACACAGAGTGAGTTTCATGATCTCAGGGCCTGTGGAGTTGTATTGGGAACTCAAAACTGCAATCTGGAAACGAGGCAGATTTTGAAGTATCCTTCATTTTTTCTAGGGAGCTCCAGGGAACAGAGGCTTCCCCGGTGCAGACGGTTTACCAGGCCAAAAGGTGAGCTGACTTCACACCAAAATACATACGAGGGCAGAATCCAAGACCATTCTGATCATCAACATCAGCGCATTTGTTTCTGTGTTTTTGTACGTTTGACGTTTCGTCCAAACAGGGAGCCCAGGGTGAAAGAGGACTGCCGGGCTCCACCGGCGCCAAAGGCTTACCTGGAGACCCAGGACGCAATGGAGAGCCAGGTTTAACTGGAGCTCGGGTAACGCAGACTCAGCCACATATCCAGTGTTGTCATTTATTGCCTTGAAGTAACTGAAACATGACTGCAGCGTTGCAGAGGGTTTATTTGTTAGGGTTTATTTTTGTTGTTTTTTTTTAAATATATAGCAATAAAGGTGTGTTAGAGCAAATGTGTCTGACTCACTGATGCACCATTGTGCATTTCAAGACATTTTCAATCACCTCCCTCCTAACTGCGTGGATATTTGGTGAGTAGGAATGTACAGCATTTGTTTTATTTCAAAGCTTCCCCTAAAGAAACCTGACAAAACAGGATTTAAATCACATCAAATCTACCTGAAATGAAATAACAATCAGGAATCTTGTTTTCTGTTTACTGTACAAACTGTATAGAATTTTTACTTTTGAGGAGAAAATGCAGCTTCAGAGACAGGTATCGAAGGTTGCTCTGTGACTGGTCATCTTATTTTGTGTCTTACTTCACAGGGTCTGACAGGACTTATTGGCGCCCAGGGACCAGAGGGAAAGCAAGGGCCACTGGTACGTGAAACTCATCCAAGTTTCGCTACTTACTAAAACAACTAAATAAGAATTAATTCTAACCCCAAACCTAAAGTCCAGTGTGCGTGGTAGACGGCATGTGTTAACATTTCTGCCGGCCTCTCCAGGGCTCAGCAGGAGAGGATGGCAAACCAGGCCCAGCTGGTTCTACTGGAAACCGAGGTTCAGCTGGGCCGATGGGCCTGCCGGGACCGAAAGGCTTCGCTGTCAGTATGACTCTCGTTTTACAACATGTACCACTTTAATATATGCAATCAGATATATCTTGGGATGTTTGCAAAAGGGGAAAGAGTAGGCTGCCGCTTTGCTCAGACTGCTGATTTTCTTTTTAAATAGAAGTGAAGTTACTGGAGTGAAATTCAACTTGAGCAGATTTAAGATAAATTACGTGAACTGTTTGGGTTGGTTGTTGAAGTGAAAGGAGTTAAAAAAAAAACAGGACGATAAAATTCTGATTCTGACTTCTGAATACCCCAAAAGTCAGAGTACAGAAACAGGAAAGTCACAGAATGACTGTAACCAATGAGCTACTTGGTCGCACGTCAGAAGATGACTGCTTTGGTTGGGTTTTGATTTTTAGGGTGATGCTGGGAAGATTGGAGAGGCTGGCACCCCCGGGTCTCCAGGACAAAGGGTAAGTAATTCTCACTGTTGATATAGTATCATTTATACTAAACCAAACGTACATTAATACTTATTCATAAGTACAAATGAAATCTACTGATAGATACTGTATCTGTCTTCTAGGGGCCGCACGGAAAAGACGGAGAGGCGGGCGCTGCTGGTCCAGCCGGCCCAGCTGTAAGCATCTAACTCTGTTGAGACAATCTCACCATCAGTGATCTGACAGCATTGTGTTTCGATGAAGTTATATTCTCTTTGCTTTTCTTTAGGGTCCTGCAGGAAAGAGAGGGGAGCAGGGACCACAGGGACTGCATGGTTTCCAGGTATCCCAAACTTTTTGGTATCTCAACATTGCTGATTATAACTGAAATACATTATTTTACACTGTGTGATATATTAGCTCCATATATACTGATATACATTAGATTTTAAAATGGCCCATTTACTTCCATATTAATTAGTTTAGTTTCCCTTTTTTTATCAAAGAAGATAACTCCAAAAAGCCGTGTGGAACTGAAACTAAACCATGAAAAAGAGACTTGGGAGGTTTTACACCAACAACTCAGTCCAACGTAACTCATTCTACAGTTATGCTTTCTACGAATTATGGTGTCTCTTTCTAGCTAAGAGGAAACACTTATAACATTTATTTCTGGATACTCTCGTTCGTTATTGTTATTCGCATTAAGTAAAAATGGTGTCGGTGTTTTCTAGGGTTTGCCCGGACAGCCAGGCCCACCTGGACAGTCAGGAAAACCAGGCGATGAGGTACGACAAAATAACAAAAAAAAAAAACGAACTTCAAAGGATTTTGTCTAGATCATTTTTAGCACTAACAGTTTTAAAAATGCTTTTTTAATTTAGCCCTCAATATATATTGTACAACGATGTTTCATCAGTATGCTCAGAAGTTCTTAATAATACATTAAGCCTAATGTGTTTTTGTTTTTTTTCAGGGTCTTGCTGGAGAGGGCGGGGCTGCCGGAGCTACAGGTCCACGGGTAAGTCCTTTTGTGTCGCCAGTGACTCCGCTCACCCCTAATTAAGGGTGTAGCTCTTATTCAGTTTCCACAGCCAAATGTTTTCAATCATTCAACCGGTTGTCGTTGCAGGGAGAAAGAGGCCCTCCAGGAGAGAGAGGTGAAATCGGGCCCAATGGGCTGCAGGGACCTAAAGGTAGTCCAGGTGGACCAGGAACAGATGGGCCAAAGGTACAGGAGCCATAAAACCACTGACAGTGAGACTGGAAGAACCAACACCCTGCATTATATTTTAATTTGTTGCATGTAAATCGTGTTGACAGGGAGCCTTACTGTGAACCTGTGGTACATTTTAGGGTAACCCTGGTCCAGCGGGTGCTGTTGGAGAGCCGGGAGGTCCAGGACTTCAGGGGATGCCAGGGGAGCGAGGCATACCAGGACCTTCGGGCCCGAAGGGAGATGCAGTAAGTTTAAAGAATACGATTAGATCGTCTGCAAAGAGGCAGCGATGCCAATTCCTCAGTGGAGCAAAATATCTGCTATTGATGTCACAATTTCTCTGCGCTTTATATGTTTGGCGCATCAAGTTCTTTGAGGGTTGTCCAAAGGAATTCTGGGAAATGTAGGACATCGCTAAGAGGCTCCTGTTTGTTCAAAAGGCATCCGGCAGCTCGTTAAAGCTCGTTATAAGGCTGATTTCTTCTAACAGGGCTCCGCTGGAGAGAAAGGACTCGAAGGGAAAGCGGGAGCTGACGGCGCGCGGGTGAGTCCTCTCAGCAGGGGGGTCAGCACACAAACGGTCCTGCGGGTTTCTCAGCGGAAGAAGCCGGACGTTTGTGGTGAAACATTTTACCCGATGGCGCTAAGACTGAAAACACATTCACTGTTAAACCAACCAGAGTTTTCTTTCGGCTAATATGGCATTCAAATAGGTTTTTTTTCTATTTTGTTAAAAGGGGCTTCCCGGTCCTGTTGGACCTGCCGGCTCCAGTGGACCCAACGGAGAGAAGGTGAGCTCACAAGCCCAGATTTGAAGTCTTGTGTATTTTAAACCTGGAAATGTGATTGGTCATGTTTATGTCATTAGCCAAAATCATGTTTCTGGAAAAAAATACTTTAGCAAGAGCAATATTTGGCTGAAATTGAGTAATTGAAACAGAATCAGATCTAAATGAGGGGAAAAGCTAATAATAATGAGCATTTTGGTGCAAAACAACATGATAGAGTTAGTAAGATTTTTCCTTTGTCAGTTCAAAATGGCTGCCATGTGGTATGCCCATGAGCCCAGAGCTAACGCTTTAAAACCTTCCATCTGTAAAATGGCTTTGTTGAGTCCAGTTTTAAATGAAACGCACATGTAAGAAAAGAACTTTGCAATTGCTTTGACTTGACTGATCCTTGATTTCAGGGTGAAACCGGCCCACCAGGACCTGCAGGACGCCGAGGCTCCAGAGGAATCGCGGTCAGTGACTGACATGAAATTGAGGAGACGTTTGAGTTCCTTTGAAAGGCTGTTCTGTAATTTCTTCTGGATAAAGTGTGTATTTGTGTGTGACGGTATTAACAGGGTTCTGCCGGGGAGCCGGGGCCAACTGGAGCTGTGGGCTTCCCTGGAACTCATGTAAGTGGCCCCTAAAGACAGCCAAGGCAGGGCAGCCCTGTCCAGAATGTGCCAATGGGTGCTAAGCGATGAAGGCGTGACTCGACTCCTTTCCTCTTTCTTTCCCAGGGTGCCGAGGGTCAGCCCGGGGTCAAAGGTGAAACGGGCGAGCCGGGCATGAAGGGAGAAGGAGGAGCACCTGGACCACAGGGGATGGCTGGGAAATCAGGAGCACAGGTACACATCCGGAACATGAAGGGACACACGAACCGGTATCTAACGAAGGGCCGTGATGTCTCAAGCCGATACTGGGTGATTAATCCAACTCAATACTGCTTAGAAGCTTCTTGGTGGAATCAGCGAAGCTTTTAGAGATTTTAAGACCAACAATGACATATTTTTTTGGTCTGAAACTATCATTTTAAACATCTCGTAGAAGAAACCGTTTATATTGGACCCACTGGTTTAAAGATATTGCTCCTCAGTGTCACCTTTGGCCCCTGATTTTGTTTTAGCCTTTTGAGGAGACTGCACGAGTTTCAGTCGAATCTGAATCGTTTGCTTTTTGTCCGTTTTTAGGCAAGTACTGGTAAACAAAACCAAAAGACACGTGAGTCTGCTCTTTGCTGTGTACGGTTACCGCGGTTACGCGCCTTGCTCTCGTCTCTTCAGCATTTTGTCGTCGTTCTCCATTCCAGTGGTTACTTTTTGATTGGTGAAAAAGCGGCGGTTGGGCGGACATGCTTAACGGTGTGTTTTTTAGGGACCGGTCGGCGTGACTGGACTGAAAGGAGGCCGAGGAACGCAGGGGCAGGCGGTGAGTTCGGCCGAATGTTTAGACACGTAAAAGGCTTTTGTGGCAAATAACAATTTCACAGTGTCAGTCTGATTGTTTTTAACTTTAGTTTGGTGTGTCAGCAGTCTTAACATAGAGTGCTTTGTAACGTGTAATAACTATACAAGTATTCTTATCATTAAAGCACGTGTCATTCGAAATGTCTTCTCCCCACAGGGCTCTCCTGGTTTTCCTGGGTTGCCTGGAGGAGTTGGACCCCATGGCTCAATTGTGAGTTAACTGGTTAAGCAATAAAACTATTATTTAAGTGGCCAGTCAACACGCAGGAAATCCTGCCTGACATCCTCTTGTTTCATCATTTATGTTTTAGTTGAAGCCCTCAAGCAACAATGCATTTCTACTGTTAAATAAAAAATAATGACATATAAAATGTGTCCAAGTTCACCAAATCTGCATGTTATTAATAAGAACAATAACGGATCAGCAGGTCTCCCCTCGTTTTTCAGACTCAGTTGTGGAGTCATCAAGTCACATTTATATTTCCAAAATGTGGATTGAGGGGGGTTCATGTGTGCGTTTCAGGGTGCTGTTGGGGCAGACGGGCCCGTGGGGGCTCCAGGAAAGCAGGGCCCTGCCGGCATTCGAGGAGAGAACGGAGCTCCAGGACGTCAAGGCGAGCGAGGACCTTCGGGCCCGCCGGGCGGCCCTGGAGAGAAGGGGGACTCTGGAGAGGATGGCCCCGCGGTAAGACTCAGGCAGGCGTTCGTCGAAGCGTTCCCGCTGTGCTGATCTTCCAGCAGCCGTGCACAAATAAATCCCGACATGTTTCGATTGCTTGTCCGCTCTTGTGTTTCCTCTGTCAGGGGCCTGATGGGCCTCCAGGACCTGCTGGATCCGCAGGACAGCGAGGAATTGTGGGTCAGCCTGGCCTCAGGGGGGAGAGAGGCATGCTGGGACTGCCGGGTCCTGCGGTACGTATCCCTGCTGCCAGCGTTTGTTCCCTTTTAGCCTCACAGAGCCGTACTACTAGCTCAGTTAAGGTTTTGGTGTTGAAAACATTTAGCGGGTCAACTATTTAACGTTGGTTGAATAATCATTCGTACTTTGTACTTATTTCTTTCTCAGGGTCCACCAGGAAAAGCCGGGCCTCCTGGAGTCCAGGGCAGCGCAGGACCAGCTGGTGGAGTTGGTTTACCAGGAGCCACCGGGCCAAGAGGAGACGCCGGCGCTGAGGTTTGCCCTATCCACCCCAGCCATTATACAGCTTTTATTCGAAGTGATTAGCTGATGTTTTTATCCAGAGGCAGTTAGACTCGGTGCTGCTCGATTCTTGAAAACACGACCCCCTGTATGAGCCTGACACCGGACACCGGGTTTCTGATTTCAGCAGAAAACCGACGTTATGAATATCTGGTGTTTACTCCTTTCTCCAAAACAGGGACTATCAAAGCCAAAGTCTCTCAAAAACCTGCAATTATGTGTTAGATTGTTATTCACGCACACTTTTTGTTTTCCGCTGTCAACATACAGCAAGTAAGTTTTATTATTACTATAGTCCATCAGTCACCGCGCAAAATATCTTTACAGGTTTATACACTTATACAATGTGAACATGTACTTCAAAGAAAGCTAATAATAAAAAAAACCTGTACATTTTGGTTATAGGAAAATGTTATGTCACAATTTAGTGTTTCTATTCTCCCGTCTTCTGTACTTCACTGCCATACGTGCACAGTTTTCCTTTATTTTCAGTGTATCATGTCATTATCTGTTAATTCAGGGTATCGCTGGAGCAGAGGGGCCTCCTGGCAAGGACGGTCTCGTAGGGGAAAGGGTAAGGTTAAATGAAGTGTGTGTGTGTGTGTGTGTGTGTGTGTGTGTTTTTTTTAAGTAGTGGACTGGATGTGCAAGGCGTTCAGCTGTGCGTACTAATCGCTGGCGTGCGCATGTGTTTCCAGGGGGACCGGGGTAATCCCGGTCAAGAGGGCCTTGCTGGGGCTACAGGCTCTCCGGGAACTGAGGGTCCCGTGGGGGTGACGGGCAGTCCGGGACAGAGGGGCGAAAACGTGAGCTCCACCAACAGGAACGCAACACAATGTTTCACATGCTGCCACCGGCGGTCACGTGTCTACACTCTCTGTAAATCCTGTCACTATTGCAAAGTCTCCTTTGCCATGTGCTTTCTGCTTGTTTTGAGTTTAGGGTGCCAGAGGCCCCCTGGGGCCCCAAGGGCCGGCCGGCGTACGGGGGAAAGTTGTAAGCATGAAACTACAAATTAGTCTTTCACCTCACTGATGCCCCAGAAACAACAATTCGACGATTCAAAATCGTCAGGCTGGTGTTTCCCGGCGACGTGTGTTGAACTCTCGCCCCGCGGCTGCTTTTAGGGGCCCCAAGGACCACAGGGAGAGAAAGGAGCCGCTGGAGAACAAGGAGAGAGGGGACAGAAAGGACACAGAGGCTTCACTGGGCTCCACGGTTTGCCAGGAACAACTGTGAGCAAAACGTTTACAATCTTCCATCACTGAAATACTAGTTTTTAGACCCTTCAGATACTACGGTTTCTAATGTTAATGAATTTAAGGCGGAATGTGTCAGTTCCCAATACAACAATATCCTTCGCTTTCAGAGTACTTTCAACATCTCATTAAGCAAGGCTGGAAATGGATACTAAAACTCTGAAAGTCCCAGACGGTGAAAAATGTCCTCCTTCTCTGTTTCAGGGTGCCACAGGGGAGCCAGGAGCTACAGGGATCGTCGGACCTGCAGGGCTGAGGGTAAGTGTAGAACCGCACCAAGCGGTGACATCTACAATCAGTCTAAGTGGATTCTTTTTCTTTTTAAATTTTTCAAGTGTTTGACGGACACTCTCACCGCTTTACCGTACAGGGTCCTCCAGGGGTGGTGGGTCCTCCTGGGAAGGAAGGGAACATCGGTCAGCCCGGACCAATGGGCGCTCCTGGCAGCAGAGGCTCCAGTGGGGACATCGGGGAGCAGGTGACACAAGGCTGCAATATCAGTAAAATGCACTGAGATGAAAAAGCTTTTTATATGGGGTGGCCCGGCCTTGATTTACAAGATCACATGGAAACAGCATTTTCAGATTACTTAGTGGATGGAGGAGGTGTAAATATATATATATATATATATATATATGACCTTATTTTAATGGCAATTTCCCAGCTTTGAAGACATTTTACACGATCACGTTGCTGCAGATTGGACAGTTTCTTGCCCAGGTTCTGTGAAGGCTCAATGTCTGTAAACTCCTGTCTGCAGCCCTGAGGATCGGGGGGGGCAGGGGGGTTAGGATTAGTTGGGCTCATTGGTAAATAATGGCTCCCGTTCCAAACAAAAGTAAGAAAGATTGTCCTTACGATGGTGCTCAAAGAACTCATTAAAGTGGCTGCCATTAAAGTCAAAAGTGTTTGTCCCCTTCGAAGCATGACTGTCCTCAGCACACTTTGTAATGAACTGTTACTGCAGAGATACTGTCATGAGACATTTTGGCCTGAGCGCGGCACTATGGGGAAAGCCCATTGAGGGACTTTTACATTTGGATATTTCTTGTGTTCGTGTGAACATTTTGGCCTGATAGTGTGCTAGACAAAAGGTCAGAGGTCAACACAATCATTAGGAATCAACTACTGGGGATCATAAGTGTCCAACTAAAATTTCCTTTCAATCTTGCATCTAGTTGTGGAGATATCGTGATCTGGGCCTAGCTGTGGGATAGGCCCGACGAATTTTTGTTCCCATTCCTGGCACAACAAAACTTTTTTTCTTTGTCAGGGTCCCCAAGGTGAACCCGGACCGCCCGGCCCTCCAGGCCCCCCAGGCCCCCCCACCGCGGCTGTGGAAGACCTCTTCGCTGCCCCTTATGACTACGACGGGAGGGGCGGCGTGCCAGAAGCAGTGGAATTTGTCGAGGACGATGTGGCTGCTGAGCCGCCGCCGGAGTTCAACAAAGATGAGGCCCTTCCCAATAAGAACGAGGCCGTCCTGCGCGCAGACACCGGCGTCCACGCCACACTGAAGACCCTCAGCGGACATTTGCAAAACCTCCGCAGCCCTGACGGCAGCAAGATGAACCCTGCCAAAACCTGCCAGGACATCAAGCAGTGCTACCCTCAGAAAAAGAGCGGTACGGGGTGCTCTTTTTCTTCTCTTTCTCTAGTGTTTTCTGCTTATTAAGACATTGTTTTTTGTTTTGTCTTGAGACCAGTACCGCACACACACCAAAACCTTATCGTTTCAATCATGTTGCTTATAAATACCTTTTTATACAGGTGAGTACTGGATTGATCCAAATCAAGGAAGCACAAAAGATGCCATCAAGGTCTTCTGCCATATGGAAAGTGGAGAAACCTGCATCTCTGCCAATCCGGCCAACACTCCCCGCAAGGCCTGGTGGACGAAGTCCAGTCCCAGCGCCACCAAACCCATCTGGTTTGGAGCGGACATGAACAGTGGAACGCGAGTAAGAAATCAAGAGGGGTGCATTTTGTGGAAGCCTTAACATCTTTGTTGTGTTTTGTTTTGTTTTTTTTAATTCCAGACATGATCTGTTTAATAAACGATGAGTATCTGCAAGCCTGGAAGTGAAATCCAGCACGCCCTGGGTGTAATCATGTCAAACTGACGTCTAATTTCAGTTCCGCTATGGAGATACGGAGGAGCAGCCGAACGCCGTGGCGGTTCAGTTGAAGCTGCTGCAGCTTTTGTCCAAAGAGTCGCACCAGAACATCACCTACCACTGCAGGAACAGTGTGGCTTACAAAGACGAGAAGGGCAGCAACCTGAAGAAAGCTCTGGTCCTCAGGGGCTCCAACGGCCAGGAGCTGAGAGCGCAGGGCAACAACCGCCTCCGATACACCGTCATCGAGGACAGCTGCTCGGTAAGTCACCAGCAGAAGACCTCCATTTGGCAAAAAGCGATTGGAAGACACTTCTAGTGATTTTTATCTGGCTTTCTTTTCCCTCAGAAATCAAACGGCGAGTGGGGCAAGACAGTGATTGAGTACAGGACTCAAACGTCAGCCAGGCTGCCTGTCGTGGACTTGGCCCCAATGGACATTGGAAAGGCTGATCAGGAGTTTGGCCTGGACATCGGCCCGGTGTGCTTCCTATAAAACACAAATCCCCAACGCAAGATGGACAGAAATAGCCCTTTCTTAGAGGAGTAACATCATTACCAGAAATTACGGTACATGGACTCCTCTTTCTGTGAGCGAACAAGTCGATGAAGGTTAGATGTGTAATTGCTGGCGTTCTTCACATACGGCTGCATTTCCCATAAGCTGTTGAAGTGCGGTGTACTTGCTGTGTCTGCCGGCATACGAGAGCCGTGGGACACTGGCATAATTTATTCGCCTGGTCAACAAATGTATAATCTGGAGCGCAAGTACTCTACAGGGAAATGCGTGTGTGTGTGTGTGGGGAAAAAATGTCTGAGGCGCTATCATGAAACCTAAATAAAAAAACTAAGTGGGGTTCAGATGGATTGTAAACTTGCATAAACTGGAAAACTACAGCCAGTAATATTAAATCTTAAAGAGATGTAGTGTCTTTTTTTTGAGAATTTAGAGCAGATTGCAGAAGAACTGAAGGTGTATATTGAATAAAAGCATTCAAACCTTTGCTTTTGGCTTTTTTCCCAGTAAATGCAAGCCAGAGGCCTGAATAGGGGAAGAGTTGATATAGCAATGACTGTAGTTTTTAACTTTAATGGAATAAAACATTTAAATAATGCTCGAACCTAAATTATTAAGTTCTGTGCCGGAACTCATTTACTCTTTCAACAGAAAAACCTTTGTATCTCCTTTTAAAACTTCAGCTGTAAATGCAACATATGACTGTAAATTGCAAATGATTTGTTTTGTTGTTGACTATGGATGTGGAATAAAAGTCCTTCTTTGGAATGACTGTGCTCTTAACGCAAACTAAAGCAAGACAACGTGAATAAACCCTTGGGTACCCCTCATAAACAGCAAAGGTTTGCTTTGAAAAGGAGCTCAGCAATGACCGAAACTCAACCATCTCACCGCTAGAGGGAGACAGTTTTCCTTAAAGTCATCGAATCACAGCTTACTGCTTTCACCTGACATCCCGGCTAAGAAGGTCCTTCATTAAATGGACTTTGAAATGAAAAACCAGCAGTGCTCTTGGGGTTTGAAACCAGTAAACCTGTGTCATATGATAAATTGTAGTTTAAACGTACATTTCGGACATGGATTTAAGCTGTATCCACCCTGCATTGGGGCTTTTTTTTTCTCGAACCATAACGGCACACTGGTTTATTGATTGGCTTTTGTCAAAGTTCAGCTTGAAAAGGTGTCCGGGCTGCATGCTTTCCCCACTCTTTCAGTGTGTGCACGTCGGTGTGCGAGCGAACGAGTTGAAAAAAGAGCCGGAGAGCGAGGGAGAGAGAAGGCGTCCTTACAGGAAGAAAAAGAGCCAAAGTTCAGGCAGCACATGTTTCTGGGTCGACCTCTCCTCTCTGTGCCCGATGAAAGACTTGACACCCTCACGGTTTCCTGCAGCCCGGGCTCGCTCCACATCTGTCGAGGTGGTCATTTTTAGCCGAGGCTGCTATTTTCACTTTGAGCATGGAACGTTTTAGGTAAAATTGTGGCTGAAGGACTCTAAACTGTACTTTTTTTTTTTTTTTTTCACGTGACACTGTTGCACAACGTTTTCATACACAGCCTGCTCAGTTGGGGACAATAGTGTCAAGATCACCACTAAATTACATAAGACAGAAAATAATTTCACCCCCAAATGGGTAACATCCCAGCCTGTCTTTATGTTGCGATTTAGACAAAAGGGCCAAAACTGTGTTTGAAACTCGAGGCCTTTAATTCCCCAGAATTCCCTGGTGTTCCTTTTAAATGCACTTTTTTCCTGCAAATCAAGTCCAGTTCAAGTGAATTTGATGATATTTGCATTGTTCGCTGCTTCACAGGAAATGAAAGACATCAATACACATAAATGAAGAAAAAAACCCCACAGAATCGCAGATGTGTACAATTAGCACTGGATGTCACAGCCAGACTCCTCACTAATACGACAACACCATATTACTGTTATTTTAGCGTCGCTACACTGGCTAACACTACATTTTAATATTGATTGTAAGATTTCTTTAATCATTCATTCATTATATCGCTGTTAAGGCTTGGGCTGCCTACAAAATCCAAAATGTATTTTCTTATTCTATTGAGTTTTTGTGCTATATAATATAATTCTAATTTACCATCCTAAATTTAGTATTGAACCCGTTTTATGTTATTGTCACTGGTGGTTTTATTTTGCTTTTGTCCTGTAACGTACTTCATAACTTGGCTACAGCCATGCTAGCAGCTCTGCGTGGCTGGATTGTGCGTTTTAAACTAAATTCTAACATCAGCATGCTAACATGCATAATTTTTGCTAATCAGCAGTAAACACAAAGTACAGCCGAGGACGATGGGAATGTCATTAGTCCTGCAGGGCGTGCGGCCATAAACGAGAGAATTGGACAAATTCCAAATTTTGACCCGATGACCTCGCTGAAGAAAGGGTCAGGGGATCACCGAAGTTATTATGTTATGTTACACGTTTATGGGGGACACGAGTGTCTGCACCAGATCTCATGGCAATCCATCCAATAGTTGTTGAGGTATTTCACCAAAACCCAAAAACGTCAACCGGCTGGTGGTGCCAGAGAATAAAAGTCAGGGGATCACCAAAGTCGGTGGGGTTCATCCTCTGGAAACCACGAATGTCTGAATCAAATTTCATAGCAACTCGTCCCACAGTTTAGGTATTTCAGTCCGGACCAAAGTGGTGGATCGACTGACTGCCGTTGCCACTCATGCCAGCTAAAAAGGGCTACACAAATAAATGTTGTTGTTGTTAATGTTAAAAAAGGACGTGTGGGGTTGTTGATTTACAGATCCACAGAAACAGGCTTTAATTAGCCGCCGGGCTCATCTCAGAGAGGAAGAAGCCATTTCTCATTTCCTGAGGAAATAGACGAGCCCAGAGGCTAAGCGATCCTCTTTCGCTTCTTTTCATCTCGGCCTGCGTGCGTGCGTGCGTGCGTGTGTACTTGAAAGTCTCCATGTAAACCTGACGTAAGTTTGCATCAAATTCTGTGAGGAACCGAGCGCGTTCCACGTAATGTCATTGTGCCTGCTTTCGCCCAAGCGTGGACCGATTGGAGTCTGCGACCCTGAGATGACTTGGCAGCGACGCCCAGATCCTGACCGGGGTGTCTCTTGTTCGCCGAGGAGCCTCGATGAGGTTTCCCAGCTACTCCTTTTCCTTCCTGTGCACCCTCCAACCCCACCTCACCGACGCCCCTCGAAAAACACTTAAGAAACACCGGGAAAGGATCATGAGAAAGGATCACACTCTTGGCCTAAATCATTCTCTGGGACATGAAAGCTGAGGGGAAGAATAAAATTCACACAATTGAGGGAAAATATTAAGAGAAAGTGGTGGGAACGTGTTGTTAGATCGTACTGTTGTTAGACATATATTGCAGCCACTGTATATAAACCTATACAACTATTAGTTTATTGTGCAGAATTAGAAGATTTCTAGTATTTCTAGATTGGGTTTTGAGCATATACTGTACAGTACATGCAAATACAGTATATATATACACTAATCATGGCAGCACAAGAACAGGCACTCCTAAGATCACGCCTACTTGTAACAGAGATGGTTTTTAATTCTTTTACGATCATTGATTTACAACGATAAACTTAGATTTTTGCTCCTTGTGCTGCCGGCAACCACAACGAAACCCTGCAGATTTTCAAATGGCTTTCCCATTGACTATTGAGAAAGTCTCAAACTGACCATAATAACGCTGTACTGGAAAACATGTACAACCAAACCGTGCTTAAGTATAGTGACATCAGGATGGACGACATTTTGTCCAACTACAAAAATCTACTCGGAAGGGGCGGTCTTGTATTCTGATAACAATACGGTATCTTGCATCAAGAGATGCCCAGCCCAAACGGGCTTACAAGGCAGCCTGTCAATTTCCATGTACACAGGTGTGAGACCAAATATAGATACCATAGCAAAATATGAATAGTATATTCTCTATGCCTTCATACTTGACATGCATCAAATAAACTGAAGTGATCTCATCCAATATTTTACATGTATTGTACATGTTACACATTCTTAGCATGACTTGAAAGTGCAAACAGGTGTACAAAACTAACGTAACTCACTCTCCATTCCTCCGCTGTTGGGCAGTTAATACTCCTCCTGCTCGACACAGGAGGTTGAATAAAAGCGAATGATGCAGCACAACTAAGAAGCTACAGTACCTTTTCTTTTGTTGACTCTCCAGCTCCCTCAGAGGTCAACGCTGTCAAGACACCTCGCACCAGATTCGTGTGTCAAAGATAACGTTACCGTTAACGGCAATCAGCAGTTGGCTACTTTAGCAACAGTAAAGGGATCTCTGCAAATCCCCTACAGTAGAGCCAAAAAAAATACTTTCTCCACATAATATGATCCAGTTTCACCTAAATCAGTGAGTCAACATTTTTTTTTCATCGTTTTCCAGTTAATGACAAACTCTAAGATACCATTAAGAATACCCATGAATACCTACAAAATGACCTTTTTTTTTGTCACTGTTGGGCCAGATACTGGGGTATAGGTAACATCCAGCGCGGGACATGTGTGATGAAAACACCTAAACATCGCTTTTTGACTTCATGGGAACTTGAAGGCGCGGTCACACTTGGATTTTGCCGGGAGAGACGTCCTCGCGCGGTATGGCAGGAGAGCAGGCAGGACAGGAAACCGCGTGGGCAGCTCGTGAACATAAACCGTGGGAGCTAGCGTGGCTCGCGGGCTTACAGCAGTCCATAAAATTTGTCGCCAATTGTATGGTGACGCAGATCTGAATCCAACGACGGATGAGATTAAATAATTCTTTTTTTCAAATTGATTTAGAGCATTTTGCAACTTTAGTGGAGGTATACACTCTGACTGCTTTAGTCTGACTGTTTTTAACATCAGCTCTAAAGATTCAGTTTGGCTAAGTACTGTGTGGGCATCCGGGGCCTCAAAAACATTTGCACACATTTGTGTGATTTTCAGACTGACATTTGAGTGGCGACGTTAACATGAGCTCAAAAAGCTGCTCTTCATACGGGTGCTGGCGCTCTGTCCACGCGCACACACACACACACACACTCTTCCGCACACTCCTCCTCCTCCACCGGCTGCTGAGGTCGAAGCTGATCGAAAGGGAAATGGGCCGCTTTTGCCGTCCCACCTTTTCCCAGATCCTGGGAGGAGCCTGTGCCTGGTGGCAGCGGGGAGAACAATGGCAGGAAACTGGGAGAGGAGCGAGGGAGTTCCTGTTGGCAGGACGATGCTGAAGACGAGAGCGGCGTCGCGCCTCGTTCAAGTGGATACTGGCCCGCCACCCTGGGTAGTAGGAACTGGGCTCTTTAAAGCTGGAATAAGCTTATTGTTTGAGATGTTTTGCAGAGTTTGATTCCCCAATGGCTGACGTTTCGAAGGAAGGGATGTCTTAGATGTCTGCCGCTGGACTTGAACAATTAAATATCATCGTCCCCTATGGTTGATCACACCAAATCAGTAAGGTCACTTTTACCTGTAGTTCAGTTCAGTTGGTCCAATATAACTTGAGAAATTTGAAAGCATCTTTAACTGTCTGATATAATAGAAATCAGGCAGCTTTTTCTTGCAGCTGGAGTGAAAGGTGCTGACACTTATGGAGGCCCACAGCTGTAAAGGACAAAAAAAAAAAAAAGAACGCTACGCCCCTGGCTAGAAATCTGGAAATTAACTCTCCACATGATGTATTCACACGTTTGATCATGACGTCCCTCCAGAAACACCAAAGCAGCGAGGCTACCAGACAACCCAGCGTTGACATCACTCGGCGATGAGCTTCTCAGATAATTCATGACCCTGCAGCAGTCTGAAAGGGCCGTGCGGCGAGCGGCAGACTTCCTGAGGTCCCACCCAGGCCCGGGTCGCATCCACATGCAGCCGGGCCACATTGCTCACCCCAACCGCTGTGCTGTACGCCCTCCACACCCTCGAGTTCAGCCAAGAACTCATTCCATTGTTCTCAAGAGTGAGACATCCCCACGCTCAAGTGGCCAGATCACGCTATGAGCCAGAAGTGTGTGCGCGGTGTGTGTATGTGTGTGTGTGTGCGACGGTGCATGGCAGAGTGGGTTTTTTTTGTTGGTGTCGTTTTCTTTGTGAGGCTGGTTTAATAACCAGAAAATGCTGGAAACCGTTTGAGTGTGTAATGAAGAGACGTTACTGGCAGCATGTTGTTTCAAGCTTCAGTCAGTCTTTCTGAGAAAAGAGTTCCTCAGTATTTTCAGCCGTGTTTCTAATCAAAGAAGTGTTTGTTGTGTTGTAATGTGAAAGATGTTTAGTGTTTTTTTTAATTTTTTATTGCACTTCCCAGAAACCACCAATAAATCAAACTATGTCACTTTGATATCTTGCTTTAATTTTCTCTTGCCAAAGTATCTAACAGAGCCTCTGCTTTTTTCACTCTTTGCATTCCTAACATACCACTTCTGCTGTTGCTGGGAAGGTAAAGTGCATCATATCTTGTGCATCAAAGGGTTTTTCCGAGGATGGACTCAACTCATGACAATTGGGAAGTTTCTTTGTTCAGGGAAGGAAAATCCACTCGCATGGCTCACAAACTCATAATGTCAAACTGACATTTTGTTAGGATCTAAACGTCAGGATACCTTGGCCGGCTACTTTTGAAAACGTGTCTCTTAGTCTGGCCCCCAGCCAGTGAAGTACTTGCTTAAGTAGCCTAAAATACCACAATATCACAGTGTAAAAATACTCTGTTACAAGTACAAAGATGCATTATGTGTCACTTTTAAGTTGCAGCTGGACTGATTTCTGGGTATCTTACAGTAATCTATAATAACACATCATAATGTATTAGTTCATTATACAGCATTTTGTATTAATAATCTGAATCTGCAAAGTAACCAGTAATTAAAGTTAGCCCTTAAATCTTCAATGTTCCATGTCGCCTAAAATTAAGGTACTTAACCAAGTATAAGTATTGTATTTAAGTACAATATAAGTACTGTACAATACTCGAGTAAATGTAGTTATATTCCACCAATGCCCCCAGCAGAGAGTCCCTTTAAAAACTGAGACGTTTAACACTGGTGTTTAATAAAGGTAAATGTGGCCAAGACAATGTGGAGCACATTTATGTGATTATTTTCAACTACGCCTTTTCTGCTGCTACATCTGCAGGAGAGCACATGTGGCAATCTGGCGTATGATGCCTCAATTCAGTCATGTCCTGTGGAAATATCCTTGGCTACCGACTCGCACGTTGCAATCCCGTCTGGACACAAAACACTGGCTAAATGCGTTTTAAGTTTCAGTGGAAGCGTCCAGAAGATAAGGCGGTAAACAAGTGTTAGTCATGAGACCGAGGAAGTGTTTGCTACCAGCACACAAGAGCCGACGGATTGAGAGTTGAATGGCAATGTATTCTTAGAAACAGGAAGCCTGCAATACGTCCACTGCTCTGATTTCCACAGAGGTAAATAAAGGGAGGTGGGACTTGCCGGGTGGTGTTGTGATAGGTAAACAACAAAAACATCTTTACTGTGAGATCTTTCACATGTTCAAGTTGAATTTTCGGGCTTTATTTTTATTTTTTTTAGCTCTGTTTTAAAGGAAATGCGCGCCGTCAGAAACCACACAGGATGGCATCTCTCATACTGATGTAACAGGATGCAAGTTAGAATTGTGGTTAGTTGTAAAAATGTCAGATGTTTAGTGCTCTGCACAAACATGGGAGGAGAAGGTCCCGTGATTATTGTGATGCCCCGTGCACTGTCCAAAAAGCGCCGATGTCCTTGGGGGATTGAGGTCATGACTATGAAAGGCATGCAAGTAGCTCGTAAATATGACTTACAATGATAAGTGGCCACGCACAACGTACACATGCTTCTGATCATCTTGTGTTCTGTTTGCAGATGGACATATTTCACAGCTGAAGTGACATGTTAAGTGCTTTCACAGCTTCTCTGTTTGAGATTTGAGAAATGATGCACTGAAAGGATAGATATAGCACTTTTCCTTTGGGACTTCCTAATTGTACCTGGTCACATATATGGTTTGGACGAGGAACAGACAGTAACACGCCCCGCTTTGTCTGGAAACAATATTCATTTCAGTGGGAGACATTTTCTAAGGTCAGACGAGGAAATCCCACCCTTAATTAAATATGTGGGAAAGAAAATATACTTGCGTATTTTCTTCCTTTTGTCTTTGAGGGGAAAGAAGCGGGGGGGGACGGGGGGGACACACACTAAGGAAAGAAACACAAATACAACTCCTTTTTTTCTGCGCCTCAGTTTAAAACAGCTCGTTTTTTATTTACAGCATTATCCCTTCAGTATAAACAAGAAATGGTCCGGATTTATTGACAAAACTATGTTACAAAAATAAAAATGAGATTCAAACTGTGACTAAAATGATCACGTGTAACTGTTCCAACATGGTAAAACACACATCTGTGTTTTATAAAGCCTGTACATATTTTTCATCAAGATTCACTCTTGACATTGGGGAAAATATCTGTGAGCAAGTTCCATTTGCTGAAGAAGGCCGTAGAATATGGTTAAAAGCTCCAGAGAAAGCTAGTAAGGGAACCTAGAGTTTAGAATATTTTTGTAGCCAATGTTAATAGCAATACAAAGCCCTATTATTATCATTGATATTCTGTGCATCGCAAAGTAATGCAGATGTCTGCGACACAACTCATGTCTGCACAGTGCAAGCTACAGCCGGCAGCCAGTTAGCTTAGCATTAAGACTGGAGAATGGCTAGGCTGGCTCGGGCTAGAATGCTAAAACTAAAAGCCAGACTGAACAAACACCCATCCATCTTCTTCCCCTTATCCGGGGGCGGGTCGCGGGGCCAGCGGTCTAAGCAGGGACGCCCAGACTTCCCAGCTTCACATTTTCCTCACACAGGCATGAGAATGACAGCAATCTTCTGATCTCTTCTGATTCGCAGCAAGACAGCAGATGAGTGTATTTTACTAAATGTTGAACTTTTGCTTTAAGAAATGAATCGCAGCAATCAGAAAATTGAAAGCAGACAAAATAACACGAAAGTAGCTATGTCCAGTGTAACATAATAAATATCTGACCGTTTACACACTATTGAGCATATCCAGGTACAGTATTTAGGATTTCTTGAAGAGCCAAAATACAATTCCTGTGACTGAGTTTATCCTTCTGTCACTAAAAACCAGAAATCATGTAATCATCCGGTTTTGTAAATTGTCACAGTAAACATACTGTGTTATGAATAGCAGAGCCATTCTGAGATTCCAGCAGAGAAAGTAATTACAGTAAGAACTTTAGGGTTCAGTGGTGCACATTTAAAAGGAATAGTTTGACATTTGGGGGAAATCATGCTTGCCAAGAGTTCTCCAGCTAACCTGGCTCTGTCCAACCAAAAAAGATTAAAATAACTCACACCACCAGGTTTAATGTTTGTGAGCTTTAGAGGACCTGGTAGGCGGCTTTTGTTGTTTGGACTGCGCCAGGCTAGCCGTTTCCAGTCTTTATGCTAAGCTAAGCATCACCTGGCTGTAGCTTCACAATGAACAGACACACGAGAGTGGGATCGATCTTCTCATCTAACGCTCAATGGAAAGCAAAGTGCATTTCTTAAAATGTCCAACTGTTCTTTTAACTTAATCTCCCCCCACATGATTTATAACAGAGTGAGTTATTAGTAGGCTACTGCATCTGCAATTCCTGTTTTGAGAGGCTGAAACCAGCAGCTCTCTTGACAGGAAAGTAACCTTTTATCTCTAACAGGAGTTGACAGACTTTCTTCACACTTACTGGATATTACTGATGCAAAAGTGCTAGTGATGAATGAAACGTGTCAGTGAATCACTACAAGTCAGTTCCTGCTGAGTTCATTTCCTGGACATCGAAATCGTGAAAGAATTAATCTAAAAAGATGTAACGTGACATTTTCGCTCTTTATAGTACTAACTGACCAGCTGCAGTTTGTGGTAACATGACTGATACGTAATGATGTGTTCACTACAGTACACTAAAGGCTGTCTACATACAAAGTTCTAATTCATATAGGTCATATTCATACAAGAATGTACGTACAAATTCGAGCAGTTTTCAGTCCTATTTTCCTCTTTGACTCGTTGATCTTTCCAGCATTTTGGAATAATCTGATGTGAAGCAAAAAAATTATTAGCTATCAGAGTATTAACTTAGATACTGCAGCTATCGCTGAGCCAGAAACTGTATGTTGACACATTATGAACCTCATTTGTTTTTAACTTAGCTGAAGATAATGATAAATAGAAAAGCAGGAGTGACATTTAGCAAAGCAAGCTAGCTTTTTATTTGTGTGTTTCACACTTTATGTGCCAATTTCTGTATTGTATTAACCACAGAAATTGTGGAAATTTGTCCATTAACTTTCTTGAAGGCATGGAACGTGCTTCTCTTGGCAGAAAGAGGCTAAATGCCGACCTTCTGACCACCTCCTTCTGGCTTTAGTTCTCCCACATTAATGATGTTCCGCCACAGAGTTGTGCCTATAACTGAAACTTTTCCAGATTGAGAGGTGGCTAAACAGGGTTTGTGCATTCCCTTTCACCCTTGTCATTACTTTAAATCAATACCCTCAAAATGCCCAGAAAAATCAAAAATCAAAACCTTCTCTTCGCAAGATCGCAACAGTCAGAACAGCTACTTGTTCAGTTAGGGCTCTTCAAGTTTATTCCACACGATGCGAAAGCATTCATTCCTTGCGCTCATACTTGACAGTGAGGCTGGTTGCTTGATGGGGTCTTCCTTATGTCCAGCCAGAGCCCCTTTGAATATTTGTGGGGTGGTGAAGAACCAATGTCTTTGGTCTCAAACTCCTCTTTTGGTAATTTGTGAGAAAAAGTCCAAAAAATAAAACCTGTTTTCATTTGGCCTGGGAGATTGAAAGAAGGTTTTTTGCCACGAACAGTAGCAGAACGTCAAGAAAACACTGACATCAATCTTCGGAACATCTTGAAGTCCACCTTCACACGAAAGGGCTGTCCGATCTGAATATGTCTGAGTAGCTCTTGCCGTTCATGTGCTCGGTGTGGCTATCAATACTGTAGCAGCGGTGCACCTCGGTGAGAGACGACGCCACGTACGAGGCTGAGCGGAAGAAGTCTGCGTTGGCGAACGTGCCGGCGAACTGCATGCGCTGCTGATTCCAGTGTCTCCGCAGAACGCTCTGGACCTGCAGGAAGAGACACAAAGAGGCTGTAAAGGGGGTGGTAGGAAAAGGAAAAAGCTATACCTTTGTATTTGGCTTTGAGGAAAATCAGCTGGGAGTGTCATGCAATACCGTAACTGCAAACCTAACAATAAAGTCTTTCAATGCAGATGTAATGCATTATTCTTCAACCTACAGTTGAAGTAAACAATCCAAAACACCCTCAATGCATTTGAGCTGTCCACTTGTGACCAAGTGAATTAAAGTTCTGCTACCCAACCTGGTACTTTCAGGTCTGGTTTAGGCCATTTTCTTGTGGAAAGCTTTGGAGTCTGGGCAGGTCAGGGTACGGTTATTTTTAAGTGAAATTATGAAAACTGTGTCTTTCCCTCCCTCTGACTGCCAGCGGTCTACGAACATGCACATCGTGTGTTGCAAGCAGATAATGCCCAGTGGATAAAGCAAAAAGCCAACGTGCTGCATTAGCCTGGGTTATGGGTCGATTCAGGTCTCAAATCTGGTCCTACAGACCCCCCCAAGAACTGGCTAGATTTGGCTCTCCGTTTCAGGCCTGCGAAGAACTCTAATGTGAACTCCCAATGTGTTCCTCAGAAAGACATGTCATGCCTCTCTGCTCTGTATGTCCAAGTTGCAGTGGGTCAAAGGAACAGCTGAGTGCCAAAGGTGCGAACTGAAGAACTTTGGCCTAACTTTATATAAACTGCACTGAGGGTTGGTTCAGGGCTATATTTTTTTCCTCACAGATAATTAAATATCCCTAAAACAAAAATTTTACTGAACCTAGGAGGCTGAGTCAAGAGGTTAGAGTGCAAAACAGGCTGTATGTGATATGAACATTCACTAAATTTTACACAGTGCGCGCTTTGACAAATGTAACCTGGAAATAAGAGATGCCACTGGTATTTGGCTGAATCAAGCTCATTACTCACCTCCCCGTTGAAGAAGCAGAATATTGTAGAAACCAAGAGACCCTGCATGTGAAAAAAAGTGTGTGAAAATACGCAAGCTAGGAAATCCTTTAAGCTCAAACAGCTGCACTAGGACCAGTTTACAGTGTCATGTGTTTATGCTCTTACTCTAGAAATATTTGTAATTTTAAACTCCTGTAGCAAAATTAGGATATTACCATTTTAAAGTTATGCAAATTGGTACCTACTGTAGAGCTTTTAATATGAATTAGTGACTTTTATTGGGTAAAAGCCAATCCGTTAGTATTTGGCCATGTTTCTTGCAGCGGAACAGGGTTTTTTTTTTTTTTATTGGCAGTGTTGGATAAAGTGCTCCTCATGTGTACGTACTGACCTGGTAGTGCATGAGGATTTCCATGATGTACAGGTAGATCTCAAAGACCCAGTGATCCTGGGGCTTGTAGGGGAGCAGGACAAACTGGATGCCGAGCAGAGGGATGAGGATGAGCGTGGCTCTCACGGCCCTCATGTAGAGGCTGGACTCGGCCTGGTGCGTCACCCTCAGCTTGGTGATGAGAACCCGGACGATGTTCAGCAGGAAGAAGAGATTCACCTGGAATCAATCATTTAGAACATACATATGAACACATGCCGTACACAACTGTACAACATAATAAAATATTAGTTTTGACACAAAGGTCAGTGTATATGTATTAAAGCTCCAATGACATTTAGCTAAAGAAGAAAACATGTAGTTCTAATAAGAAAAAATGATTATTTCCACTGTTGATTTTTTTGGGGGGGTCAAATAGAGGAATGTGTTGACTGACCAAGATGTCCTCGATCCAGTCACTAATGTGTTTCACTTTCATCAAGAGACTGAAGGCAAAATCTCCCAAAACAACAACCGAAGACATCTTTAGTCTTGGCTGTGAAGTCCCATGTCAAGTTTATAGTTGGTTTTAAGTCTCTGACCAATATGCACCCTTAATTTATTATGGTTTGTAATCTGAAACTACAAAGTAACTAATGTTAAATAATGTAAATAATGTGTCCTAAATGAATGTAGTGGAGTAAAAAGTACAATATTGGCTTCCAAAAATGGAGTGGAAGTATAAAGGAAATACTTGATTAGAGTACCTCAAAATTGTACTTAAGTGCTGGACTTCTAGTCTTTACATACCACTACTGCAAGTCATGACTCATGTCTGACTTGATTTCATGTCATGTGACTGCGGTCCACACCGGAAAGACACCAAGGCTCTGCAGACAACAATTGACTAAAGGATTTGCAGCCAAATTTTATACAGATTGGCTTAATGTAAATGTTAAATACTCAGAATGCTAAATGTCCACTAAAATGTATGAAAAGGGCTACGCCTCTTACACTGTATCTGGTGTGGATGTAAACATCAGAATGAAGCACATGATGTACTATGGTCCATTGTGGTTGTATGTTTTATGAACAAATCTGGATTCCCGCAGGGGTTCAGGGCTTACCACCAATGCTGCGCAGATGGGGCCGTGGATAATGTACAGCAAGGAGGTATCTGAGCTGACCCAACATCTGCGAATGCAATGGATCAGAGCGTCAACATTATACAGTTGGGAAACACATGGCGCAGGTTGAGGCCTTTAGAAGTGGTCATGTGTGGAAGTGATGATCCGGAAGACTCACTTGTCGTTGTAGTAGCATTGGCGTGCTATTGAATGTATCACCGCCGGCACGAGAGGAAAACCTGCAAAGTCAAGTTAGAACGTTTATGAGATTTGAGTGCAAGCGTGAAATGCGCATAATTAAATTAACCATTTACATCAGTCCTCACTTACCCCACCCCAGCAGATAATACCACATGAGATGCTGTTTCTCAGCAAACACTGCCACAACAATGAGAGTGTGCAGGTAGATGCCCTCGCAGAGCATCCAGAAGTAGTTACAGCTCAGCAGGTACAGGTGGATGAACATGAGCAGCTTACAGCTTGCCTGCGAGGGACAAGGCGGTATGAGCCGTCACGTCTTTACTGAAAACTCAAGTGTCGAATAAAGACAGTCAAATCACTCACAGAATCATTATACGTGTGTCCCTGCTTCTTCACCACGGTTGTGAGCCAGACGACGGTGATGATCGAGTTCAGCACGAACGAGAGGAAGAGGTTTTTGTGGAGCGTTATCCTCTGGCAGCTCAGACTCCTGAGAGTGGCAGAACAGGAGACCCACATAAGACATTCTGACATCACATTAGTTTGATGGATTTGCCATAAAAACTCAACTAGCTCAAAAATTAAATTTAATTTTCCCTAATAGAAGTAGTGTGGCTTTGCAAGAAACAAGGCAACGATTCTATTAAAAACTTTATAGCAACTACAAGCCTTATTAGGTTTAAGTGATTTATTATGGTTAATAAATCATTTATTGCTTTCTAGATATGTACTGTAATAAGTCATTTGTAAGAAGTCCTTATTTTCTGGTGTTTATCCTCCCAGTTTGACCATTTGCTGCTTTTGGAAATAACGTGGAGCATCTGCACCAAAATCAAGTTTAGATTTGAAATTTAAGTTAATACACATTTGATGTATTCTACAGTTTATCAGAAAGTCTCAAAAACAAACCTCCCTTTGGCTAATTTGTACCATAGTTGTCGAGATTTTACAGCCTGGCAGCTCAAAAGCCTGGAAAAGTGGTATTAATTGATTTTACACACTCCACCTGCGCAAATATTGTTAAACTGTTTTATTTATGCAGATGCTTTACATATGTATGACACTAAAAGCATAAGTTTTTAGTACATTTAAAAAAAAAAAAGGGAACCACTTACTTAAAATGGAAGAATATGCCTAATGATATGAGCAATGATACCAGCGACAGGCCATGACCAATCATAACCAAGTAGAAGTGAGTCATTGCCGCCTGCAAAAAACCCAAAATAAAGACAACATCACAGTCAGAGGTTTTTTTCCGCATGTGCTTCTCTTTATTTTTGAAAATGTCTTTCCTCCTTACTGTCCCATGATGTGTGGTGTTGGCCTTGCAGTTTGTGAAGTTTGTCCAGGTCCTGTTGCTCTCCGGGTGGCGTCCCCACTCGCCCGTCTCCGTGCAGACCTTGGACGCCGTAGCTGTCAACACATTTTGTGATTAAGTGTAAATCAGGTGTAAAGAAAAGTGGAAAATGCCGCAAAGAGACGACGACTTCGGTCTCGCTTTTTAATGCGTCCATGACGCGAGACTGATCTACTTGGCTGTCACATGCTGGCAAACGGAACAAGGATAGAGGACCCAAACGCAGACAGCTCTTTGGAGGATGATGAGAGGGATGTTTATTTAATTAAGTTACCAGCAGGCAGATAGGCAGCTCAACAGGTTGCAGGTAAAATCCAAAAAGAGAGACAGAACCAACATAGTAACTGATGCTGAAACAGGCCGACAGAACCAGGAACACAGAACCAAAACTGAACAAAGGACATGAACCAGTATATGTGGGGTGAGGCTGATGAGGGAATACAGACCCTCCACAAGACACAGACTCAACCTGAACCCACAACACATCCAAATCCAATCTTCATGTCTAACTCTCGTCACAGCCGCCATCAGAAATATCATCTAAAGACTAGAAAATAAGCTCTAAAAACAGAGAAACTGCACTGTAAAACGTTATCGTTGCAGATATATTGGGGCCTTTTTTTGCTATAAGTTGGTAAATGACCAAACTTATTGCCAGTTTGACAGTCTCACCTCAACGTTACACTGAGATATTGAAGTTTAACGAAGTTAGTAATGGTGAATGTATTGTTGCTGAGCTGACAGAAATCATAGACGACAAAGAAATTTACCATGAGGGTCAAAATCTTTATAATAGTCTGGACAGCTCTGCTCTGTTAGGCCAACTTCAGCTGCATCCCAGCACAGCCACCCATCCCACGTGGTGTTGCACTCTGGGCCTGCAGAAAACAAAAGGACACACAGTAAGATGTCAGAGCGCAATGGAACGCAGCGACATCAAAAAGTCTTCCGCTGGGCCGTCACAGGCTTTACGAGTTCACCGTCTCACCGATTGCTTTTGTTTTGCGGTGTGATTCTTTCACAATGCGCTGGAAACATTCGTACTGGGCCGTGGCGATTTGGTTCAGTGTCGACTGATGCTCCCCCTGGTGAGTCAGATGCTGCTGGTAATCATCTTCAGCGCTCGCCCCCACGAGCAGCTGAGATTTTTGAAATTCAGCATGCGAACACACCAAAATACAAAATGAGAACGCAACTGTCAAGTAAGCGAGAATTTAAGCAGATAAAATACATGCTGTAGATCATTTGAATGCATTTTTTTTTTTTCATTAGAGGACGTAGCAATTGTGACAAAGGCAAAGCTAAAAGTGAGGCAGTCTAACGAGAAATGCTCTCAAGTTGCATAATCGGAGGCGTAGGATCAGGTTTGACCCATATCAGCACCTAAAGAGTTAGCCTATATCAGCCTCTGCTGCTTCCACTTTGACCACTGTTTTTAAAATCTGTCTCTCACAAGTCCCACAATCTCAAGGAAGTGCAATACTAAATCGCTGGAGCACCCCTTTAGGGCCTGCCTCTGGACTATTAGAGTATTCAGCCAATCAAGTAAGGAGTTTGAAATGACAGGAAGGGACTGAGTGCTGCCTTTTAGAAATGAATAACTTGGTGTAGAAGTGTAAAAATGTATTCATGGTTGGGCTTATAGATATAGGAGATATAAGAGATCATACACAGATTCAGATTAGATCTAATGGCACCAATGTATGGCCAAAATACAGGAAATACAGAAACATAAACTATATACAATAAAATAAAATAACTAACATCATACTTGTCTCATTGTGTCATACTTGCTTGTCACTTTTGTTCAGGAAGATTTTGGAATTTTGCTGATTTAAGGGACTTTAAGGGATAATCTAAAAATCAATGGTGACGCTACAAAAAACATACAAGACTGCGCCTCTCAAGTCATGTGAAGGTGACATATTTAGCTCAAAGCAGCATATGCCGGGCACAGTTCGGATACAACAGCTACCTTATTGAGGGCGCACAGGACCAGGAGAAACATGAAGCCGTTTAGGTCCATCTGTGCTCTGATCATCGCGTGTTTTCTGAGGAAAGTTGACAACAGTTTGTACCTGAGAAACGGAAAGCATATCAAGACTTAATTGTCTGTTTCTCTACAAGAAAACAATGGAAACACATAGAGTATTGATGCTTTATGACTCAAACATGAAACCATACACAGGTGTACAGTACTGTTCATGTTCACACCTATTTCTGTTTCACTGAAAGCTATTTTTATGCGGTTCGGAGGAGCATGTAAAACTCTTAGCGCTATCCAAAATAGTTCCCCCCCAGAGCTCGATAAGAGAAATGCTTCCTGAGTTGCAGCAGCTGCTAACGTGACCCAGCACACGATGTGTTGACAGGAGTTGGATCCAAACCGCGGTTTCACGTGCTCCGCGCTGTCACACCCGTGGCCGTACAATCACGGCTTTAAAATGAACTCAGCACATTCGCTGTGTTTCTTCTTTGGTGCTTGACGTGTAATTCATTTAGTACGTTTCTGTTCTGATTTTCGTTTCCTTCATCATTATGTTTAGCTGCCAAAATTGCCTCGTGGTTCGTGCTGTGTTCCCAAATTAGAACTGAGCTTTTTATAGCTTAAGTTATGAACTGAAACAAAAATATAATTCAGTTCCTTAAAAAAATGTTGCAACTACTTTAAACAATGTCCAGCTCCCTCAACTTTGCCCGCATCAAAAGTCACGTAAACCAAACAGCACAACTATGTCTCCGAACCCATGTTTTTCATTTGTAATGGCAGCTCTCCCCGTTTTGGACGTTGGGGTTACAGTTCTGGCCCTTTGCTTCCTCTGTTCCCCCGCTGCTTCCTTCCTGCATGCTTATTATGCATGTTCTTCACCAAGTTTTAGCCAAAAGACATCAATGTGGCAAACGCAGTAAGAGCATGTGCTGCAAGCTCACTTACGTGCCGTTTACGCGCTTTCATCTGCTAACTAGGTGCTTCATATGCAGGGATGGGAGACATGTGCATGCAGAAACTTACTGTTTCAACGATACACTTAATGAAACAAATGGAAGACCAAATAAGCTCAATTCTTTCAAAACGACCTAGCCAGAATAGATTAGTAGAAACTGAAATGATTTTACTATGAAGCGCATTTCCTTTCCAGATTTTATATTCGATTTTCATGTGCGTGACAGCAGTGGAAGTTACGACAGTTCTCATTTGGTAAAAAAAAAAAAAAAAGTTAAAGCAGTAAGACTACAATAGAGGTTGTCTTGGCACTTGCATTTGTCAGCGATACTGTTTGAAATCCCTGCCACTCTTTCTTTAATGTCGTTGCTGCACGCCACATACAATCACAATCTATTCCCAAATCTCAATCTACAGTTGTGATGTGTGATGCGCTACACCCTGCTGTGCCAGCCACTGTTACCAAAAAGTGCAATTGACAGTGAGGAACTGAAATTTCATTCCAAAAACAAATACGCCCTATTGGAAAGTTTCAAAATTCACTCTTACTTTCCTATACCTGCAGGGCGTTATTAATCCATGGAGAAGTGACTGGAAGAACCACGTTTCTCTGTCACTACATCACCACAGTTTACCAGTTTAAACCTAAACATCTTTATTTAAAGTTCAACGGTCTCATATCTGTTGAAGCATTATCATTTTGTAATCTCACAATGTGTAAGTCACAGACTCAAAATCTTTCCACCCAGCTTTGTCCTCTCAGTCATGCTACAGTATGAGAGTGACACTCTTCCTAGATTACTCATTTGGAAAAAAGACAGTTTAGAATATTTTGACGCAGAGCATATTCATTTCCAGCTCCCCCGACTGCCACTTTAAGGAAATGTTTGTCAGTTTATTTGATTAATATCTTCTTGAACACACCCAAAGACACACAGTATATCTCTCAAATGGCCTACAAAGACACTTAATAAGTCAAAGTCTAGTTACTCCCTCACTGTGTGGGCCGTCTGTACCAGAACACAAGGATTTACACACTTTACCATGTGAAGTCGCCTTTTTTTTTTTTTTTTAGAAACACACTGGTCCAGGAAATCCCATTTCACCACCTTATGTCCCCCATGTGAGCAGATTTTCCTTTTTACGTGTGACAGAATTGCAGGTTGGTACAGTTTATTCAACATATCGGAAAGATTATTTTGGTACTTTAAGGAGATCTGTAAATATGTGAATATATATATATATATATAGAGAGGGCCTGGAGACATAAACATATAGTGTTTCAATGTGAGAGACATTTTGCACATGTTAGTAGCCTTCTATAATATCTAATCGTGTATTTTGCGGTATACATGAACTTGATAAACTGTTTAATGCTCATGTAAAGACGCAGGTATGTATCTAGGCACTCAGGTGCGTTCCCCCTGGAACAATATTACTCTTTTTTTAATAAAACTTGAATTTATGGGAAAATAAACATCACGTTGTCATCACGTTTCCCCCTGCCATCAGCAAAGTTAAGAGATACCTTGTTTGTACATGAAAATATATTTGAACCTATGGTTTTGTTGCTCTACCACTTAACACCATCATGTGCATGTGTGTATCCCTGTTTCCCACGTGCCCTGCAACATGTGGTTTGAAGTACAACATTTCTAGCTCAGTGTGAACATTTGACCCATTTCCAGCACCGTAACCACAACAGTGCTTGGACAGTAATCCCAGTCTACATGCTGGCAAGCTCGAACCATTAAAGAAGCTTACCTTTGCAGGAGCAGGAAAATAAGAAAACACAGTGTTTGCCACCTCTTGGAGAGTAATCCTTCAGTCAGAGAGTTTACCTTTCGCAGGAAAAGAGAAGCAGTGTGACACTGTTTTCGTGATTTCTTCAAGAGTAGTCCTCCAGTGTGAGCGTTTCGCATCAGAGTCGGAGGCGACACTGAGCTGTCCTGATAAAAACTGACTGGGGCTGAGCATGACATCACATGCTCGCCTTTTGTGGAGGCAGACCCAGGGACATCCCTACAGTGTAAAAGACATTACAAAGCATTGATATGATTGATAACCATTAAATTGTATCATTTTGTGCCTGCTTAGGTCTTGCTTGCTTATCTGTGGTTATTATTATTAATATTTTTAACCTATGGCTGTTATACTAGTGTTAAACTACTACTACTGCAAACACCACAGCACTAAATACTTGAACTTGTAGTGTTGGGTTTCACTGCAGACAGTAGTTTTGTATTTGTTTTTAAAGGCTGCATGTATTGTGTTTTTCTGGTTTGTTTTTAACAGTATGATTTGCATACTTGTCACTTGTAATCAACCTATGTGTCTTAGACTTGTCTTGTATTCTTACTAATTATGTGTGTGTTATATTTTACTCCTCTTTTAACATCATGGCCAGGGGACTACAGATGGAAAATCGCCTTTTGTCTAATTCTGGCTTTTTTTACTCATATTTGTTCATGTGTTTTATGAAATTGCATTGTCCCCTTATAAATAAACTAAAAATAATAATAATAATAATAGTAATAACTGTTGTATTCATTAACGTGGCAGTAAATATGACCGCTAGTAATCTTATTAGGTCAACAAGTTAAGTCCCAGACCCAAAAGCTTGGTCTGGTTTTAAAATGTATTAGAAATATACAGTATATTATTCAAAAAGAGATAATTTTTTTCACGATATAACTGCTGTTAATGTGCCATTACAAAAGGGATCAATCAGCAAGAGGGTTTCTGTTCCTTAGCAACGGCGCCCTCTGGAGGGCAACAGTCGGGTTACCATGGCTACGGCGTTCTTGAAAGCCTGCTCCACCAAGTAGAGTAACTTAACTACGGCTGGTCTTCAGGGATTTTTTGACAACTAACGTTACGTTAACGTTAAGTTTTGAAATGCGTACGCCCCGGGGGGGTAAGTTTATTGTAATTAGTATTGAAATGAAAGAGTTGCCGTTTGTTTAAAACAAATCCCTATGTATTCAGATATCTGCATTAACCGGAAGATGTAGGCTAGGGAAATTAGCCTAACTAATTAATGTTAAGATAGCAACGCGACGTTAATGTCATACTCAAGGTTACCGTCGTTTGGCTGTCTTAAAATGGGATAACGTAAACGTGTGACTGTGGGATAAAAGAAACAAGTTAAAATACACAATGTATCCCGAACTAATTTCAGGTAACATAACATTCAGCATTAAATTAGCCGTACAAATCGTGAAGATTAGCCAACTAACGTTAACGTTACTCGTTTTCAAAGCCAAATGCAAAGGTGTAACGTTAACTGTTAGTTATCCTGGTTTCTGCTAAAAGGTTGTCCAAGTACAGGGATAGCTCTGCATGTAACGTTACAGTTGAGTCGACGAAGGTTCGCGTAAAAACTTTCATTGTTTGGTATTTTTTCTATTTATGAGCGACGTTATATCTGTAAGGTGGGGATGAAGAGAAAGAGAAACAGTACTAAGCCAAGACTCACACCGAACAAAAGGAAGAAATGCTTTATCCAAAGCACCCTTTATTTGTAAGTGCTGTCAGACCTGGAACCTCCAGGCAGTTTTCCAGACTGAACAATCACTTCCATTATTACAGTATCAAATGAACGAACCCTAATGCAAACGGTGTCCTCCAGACCAAAGCTAGCATGTGGGAGTTTGCTTCACCACAGAATAGGAACAGACCTGAGTCAGTTGTCGCTTCAAGTTCTGGGATTCATATGCATGAATATCTTTATGCTGCAGGGACAGGATGTTCAGGAAAAATGCCTGGAGGAATACAGTCAGTGATGCAGTGAGTTTCCACCAAGACCAAGCCCTCAGCACGACTGTGTTTCTCCTGAAGTCCTTCGGCCCGACAGGGTTTCTGCTCAGAGAGGACGGAGAGGCCAGAAGCTTCAGGGTAAATCATTCTGGGATTCAGGATGCATACCCCCCCCCCCCAAAAAAAAATGTTTTGTATCCTTACTCCAGCATGTTCTTTTGTTCCTGATGGTCAGGTGTGCTTGGGTGACCCACATACGTGCACGTGCCCCGTGTTCACCAAGGAGCAGGAGCCATGCAAACACATATGCTGGTATAAATGACACACAGAAAAGGATTAACACACCAGGTGGTTTTAGCCAATGAAGGTCCCTTTTTTTATTGTCATGGAACACCGTGGACTTTTTGAAAATGTGACAGGACGTAATAACTGGGATTGGGGGATCTAGTCTCAGGACGTTTTGGACACTGACCAAATTGTGTCCGTAATACAAAGTATGAAACTGTAAACTAATGGCAGTTGGATTCTTAGTGTTACTTTTCTGATCAGCCGTTACCTGATAGTAAATTATGAATTTTTAAAAAAAAGCTTTAAATACTGATTAACTTTAGATGTTTGTTAAAGTACAAGAAGAACATGTTCATGTAATGTTCACTTTTATATGAGCGCTGCTATCTCTAGAATCTCATATATATCATCATTACAGGGTTTTACTGCGGAAATTCAGACTGCCCAGAGAACATGAATGTAAGTTATTTTAATAAATAGTATTGTTTATTTGTAATATTTTGACATTGATTGCATTCTGCACCTTTTTTTTTAAATTCAGCTATATTGTTAAAAAATTGAAAAGAGACTTGAAAGGTCATCAAAACCCCTATTACACCTAACATCTAGCTTCAGAGCAGTGATACAATTCCTTCTAAACCTGTCTAATAAGGACATCACAATGCTGATTTAATAGACTAGAGTCACATTAACACTATTTTATGCTGCGCACGCATTTTAGGTTTAATACTGGAATATTTTCTGTGTGAAGTTTGCAGGCAATTTGAAAGAACTAACCCACCCTTGTACATGTGCTCCTCTTGACATTAAACGTTACAAATAACTCTGCTCTAGATTCATTTCAGCATGGACTTGTGGAGAGACAGATCTTGGAGGTGCTCCATGGTTTACACCAAACCAAAGCTCACCGGACGGAAAATGATCCTTCTGCCGCTCATAGGTCCCCGAGCCAACCAGTCAAGGGCCAGAAAGCTGGAAGTGTCTGCCGGAAAGTGATCCAAGCCCAGGATGTGTGTCCTATCTGTCAAGAAGAGTTGCTGGAGAAAAAACAGCCTGTGTCTTACTGCAGGTGCTGTGGTCGGACTAGGGGCGGGGTTTCACACATTGTTATTGTTTTAGTACAGTCGTGTTTCCCGATGATGTAAGATGGTCCTAGTCAGCCAGTTGTTGCACTACTGGCCAGAACATGACCCCGTAAAGCATTATCAGTCCCAACACAGCACATCCAGCTGTTGACATACAGAATGTTTGGAGGAAACCACCAGCGCAGATTTTTGGATGTTATAAAATTAGGTCCAAATCTCCTGATATTCCCAGAAGAGGACATTTCATTGAAACACAAAGAAATGATGTAGAAAATTTTTATTTTCTGCATGGTGCAGGCAGATTTTCTGCGCTCTGATGCGCTGTCCTCGTCTCTCCCAGGTTCGGATGTGGCAATAATGTCCACATCTCTTGCATGAAGGTGTGGGCAGATCATCAGACACTCCCAGACAGGCAAGAAACTGTGACGTGCCCTCTGTGCAGGGAGGACTTCAGCTCTTTGAAGTTGCTGCAGGAGCAGGTGAAAAACGCAGCAAAGCTCTTCGCGGCCGCTGAACGAGAGACGCCAGACCGGCACCTGGGAGTTCTCTGTCACAGCTGCCGGGTCTGCCCTGTCATTGGCAAATGTTTCAAGTAAGCAAGTGGGGGACTAAGTTGGAGGAAAATTTAGAAAAAACATTAGTCGTCTGCATCGTACGATTTCAATCACAGTATTCACAGTGTGGCGGTCGGCAGTTCACTGTAATGAACATACTGAGGTCTATTTTAAGATATTGTACCTAATGTTTGTACATTTAAACGGACTGATTTTAGATTTTGTGATGCTGAATATTTCAGTCAACTGTAATTTCCTAGTCAGGATGTGCTCCCATGTCTTCTTTACTCCCCGTTATCGTCTTTTCAGATGCATGGTCTGCAGTTACTTCTATCTGTGTGAGGACTGCTCAACGACAGGCTGCCACGCACAGCATCCATTTGCTTCACGAACAGTAAGATATTTGCTAATCTCCCACCTCAGGTTTCAAGCATTACAAAATAAGAGTCTTGATCAACAAACAATGATTCAGATAACACTAAACGTTGCAGTGGTCTTAATGTCCCACATTGCGGTAATATACTGTAAATACCTAATGGAACTGGCCATTGTGAAGTGAATTGTCCTGTTTCTGTTGGTTAGGAGCAGTTTTAATGAACAAGCATTTCTGACAGTTATGCTAGAGTATAAGTGCCACTACAAGGGCCAAAATAAATACACACCCATGAAAATAAAAACTAAACTTGACTAAACCTCAAACAGAGAAGGAGAGACAAGTGGCACCTTGTGGCAGAGGACCTGAGTGACGAACCAAGGGGAGCGACCTCTCAGCCAGCACATGACAGGTGAGTTATTGAATACATCCAGAAAATCCATTTTATCTCTGTTAGGTGAAGATGGCCAGATTCACTCTGGAAACTTGTAGTACAAAGAATGTCTTGGTTAGAAGAATAACTGTTGCTATTTACTGATAATATGCTCATTTTTGCTCACTATCTCCCCTCTCGCTACTTCAGCGTCAGCCCTGTAGCTGCAGACCCTCTACCAGAACACGCGTTGGGGTGTCTGCCTGTGGTCAGGGTGAGATCGGGATCTCGGCTCTTGGATGAGGGACAGCAGTGTCGGATCTGTCTGCAGGATTTTAGCCCGGGCCAGCGAGTCCGCACTCTGCCCTGCCATCACAAGGTAAAACTTCAAATTGTGTTCAGTACATTATTTCAGATTGTGCAAAGCTCAATACTGAATCAGAGGGAATCGAAATATGTATTTCTAACGCAACAGTGGAAAAAGTGCCGTGACTACCTGCACTTAATTCTTATCCAACAACTCAAACTTATTCTGTATCTGTGGAGTATATCAACTTACTTAAAGCATGTCAGATCCCAGACTGCTGACACAATATATTATTTCTATAAAATCAGAATGATTTCAACAAATGTAGTCCAAAAGCCTTTACAGAATCCCCTCCTCTCTCACCCCCCCCCCCCCCCCCCCCCCCCCCCCCCACCCCCCACCCCCCCCCCCCTGCCGGACGGCCCGCCCCAGGCGCAGCCCCCCACCCCCCC
>CM022483.1:4420184-4466431 GCA_011952105.1 Coreoperca whiteheadi
ACACACACACACACACACACACACACACACACACACACACACACACACACACACACACACACACACACACACACACACACACACACACACACACACACACACACACACACACACACACACAGACACAATCATCACCTCCTGGGGTTAATGAAGCTGAAGTAGCGATGAGCTCTGAGATCTGGTGCCATATGTTAAGATATTAAGAAAGGAGGGAACAATAGAGACAGATGGACGTCAGAAGAAGGGAGTTGACACACAGAAACAACTGAAATAACAGCCAAAATTATTGAACATTATGACATTTTTTTGACTCAGTTTTTGTAGGAGTGATACGCAATTATATTACCAAAGGACTGGGTGTCAAACCGAACGAAATGTGTCTGTAGCATCGGGAACTGTCAAATAACGAACGTTAGCTTTAAATGCTTTGCCAGGTCATGTTTACATTGTTTATACAGTCTTTGATCAGATATATCCTAAGCGCCAAAGTTCATTTTCGACCACAGAAATCCCAACTGAATGAGCCCTTTCAACCATATCCCATGGTCTTCATCAGCAGACGGATGGATCTATCCAACATGCAAGTTCAGTGGCTGTTTCGATTTCGTCCGTAGCACTCAAAGGACTTGGTTAGGACGAAGTAACTTTAATTGAATAGCTTTTTAAAACCAGGGTCACAAACTGCTTCACAGTTACAAAAATAGAGGATAGGACATAGTAAGTGGACCTTGAGTTGGGATTGTTTTGTCAAAACAGCTTTAGTTTAGAGTAAAATACTGGCAGAGTTACTGCATGGTTGCTAAAGAGGTTTGGCTTGTTTTGGTAAAAGAGGAAAAAAAGGGTTCAGGATTTTGAACAGCAATTTGAAGAACAAAAGCGACCCCCCCCCCCCCCCGAACCACACACACACATAAGCAATCATTATGGAGGTTTTTTGGCCCTCATGAGCCTAAATATGTGCCATCTCTCATAGATTTGTGCGCACACACAAATACTTTTTTGTTCTATCAATTGAGCCTAAAACAGTGGTTCCGTTCCCAAACCTCTCTCTCATACCCCCCCTTTCGCAAGCGTAAAAACATTGCACGGCATTTCACATTTAATCGGCCTGTAACAATGCTGCGGGAGACCAGCAAACAAAATGTTTCTTTTAATGAAATTGTGTCTCGTTTGCAAAGAAATATGACACGGATTCAAACCTTTTACACACACTTTGACTTGTAGCAGGAAAAACACAGGTTGAACTAATAACTAGTAACAATTATTGTAATGCAGTGACGCAATTGATGTTATTATTTACACCTGTGTCCAAGTCAAAATGTCAAAACTGGCGAAAACAGTCTGTTACACCCTCCAATTCACTCCACAGTTTCCCGCCTCCACGGCAATGTCTCCCGTCCCCCAGTTTGGGGAGCTTATTTTATGGCACCTAAAATAAGGAACAGTACAGCCAGCGTGCAGTGGGCCAGATTCCCTGCAATTTGGAGTTTTAATTATACACAATTTCTCAGAACAAGAGCTGTTCTGGGGACAGAAATACTGTCATTAGGCATGTTAAATCTCAATGGGCAGAGCCAAACTACTGCATGTTTCCCTGCTTAGCAGTGTGCGTCTGCTGTTTTGATTCCGAGCCGAGTCGATCACTTACTCTCCTCCTGCAGTCGGGCCATGACCTGGACGTCAGTGAGGTCTTGCAGTTTGTATCCCAGAGCGATGGAGTCGTCCTCCACCTCCGAAGCAGCGAGGTCGCTGTCCATGGACGACTGGGGACTGAGGGCTGAGCACCGGAGGCTGCGGCCTTTAAGGGGAAAACACAACGACACAAAACCAGTCTAGGAAGACAGAGTTTGCCAGGTTTCCTCACCGACCGCTTCCAGCTCGCTTCTGACACGACCACAGTGTTAAAACAAACGAGACGCTTTGGCAGCTCAGTAATGAGAAAAGCACTCTCGAGTCTTGTGAGTGTCCTCTACATAAAGATGGAGGATCCAAACTAATGGAGGCCGATACTTGGCTCCGAGAATTAGAGTCTATTAAGCACCGGTGAGGCAGAAATATGATCCGAGAGGTTATACCAACCTCTCCCAAGTTAATGATATTCTATGACTGCTCTCGAAAATAATCCCTTCCATCACTGGCATTATTCTAATTACTTTTGTCACATTTTGCTCTTACATTTTTCAATACTTTAAGCACCCATCTGGGCGAAGGCAGAAAGTCTCGGCTGCAGATCTCCCAAATCCTGGGCACAGAAAACCATCAATGGAAAAATCTGCATAGCTGGAAACCGCTGAAGGATTCTTGTAATTTGGGCGAACCGAAGTCACTCTAAGGTCGAGTGTTCAACCTCAGTACCTCAAACACTGTTTCTTAAAAGACTCATTGGATGACACATTAATGGTTTAAAAAAAAAAAAAAAAAAGAGAAAAAAAAGTCACCAGCTACCTGTTAGGCCTTTAGATAACATGTATGGCCAGTTGCTGGAAGGGGAACTGATACGTTGATAATTAGCAATTTGTGTGTCTAATAAACATCAGGGCCGTAGCTGCCACTGAGGACACCGCGGTCACGTCCTCTGTGGCATTTCTGAGACAACAGCCTGAAGGGGAGCTTATATTCCACGACGGCACACATTATATGGATTTAGGTGGATTCTGACGTGCTTTAGACTAAATATCTTGTCAATCACTTGCACTCGTCTCATTTACAACGATTTGGCCCTCAGGCCTCAGCCTCTCAATTCTTTCCCCTTCATCATTCTTGGTTTCCTCCCTTCATGATGACATTTTGTAAACAAAGTGAGCGCAAGCGGTCAACAGTTTGCAGGCGTTCTTGGTTCTTTCGTGGTTAAGTGTTTATGGTCCGACACCTCTGGCTTTTAAGACTTTCCACAGTGCAAGAACTTTGTAGTAAGACTAAATACACATAAAAGCCATCGTTAAGTGGTACCTGGCAGTGTAAAGAAGGCTTTGAAACATTTCGGCAGCAATGTGCCGAGATAAATGTTTCCAGATAATACAACTGAGCAGTTATATGAATGAATACCTGGGGGTTTTTTTATTTTTATTTTTTTAAATACTCAAAAATCTTTCTAAAGTTTGGTTGGTGGACTGTTTCACTCAGTACTTCTAAAACCCAGGTTATGGCTCTGAAGAACATAATATCATATTGGTGACACACAAATGGGGCAGAGAGATGAAAGGGAGTTTTATATTCGGAACAACGCACAGCATATTTAAAAAAGAACCAAAAAGCAGAAGAGTTTGGCTTCTTCAATGCCACATTGCTGTTTGGACTAGCACCGTCATGGAACACTAAAAAAAACCCCACCAGTGTGCCCCTGTGGCAGTTAGTTTCTGCTGCTACACGAAGGCTGAACCGTCCCTCCAGTGTGGCCTCTCTCACTCCCTGCAGCTTCGCCTCTCTGCTGTGTCTGGAAAATTACCCCCCCCCCCATCACGAATAACTCACAACTGTGACACAGTTTTATTTCTGCAACTGAAACGTGGCCTGCCGCGGAAACACGTTCTCTCGCAACGTCGACTTCCATGAGAGCACAGCTCAAATTAAGTCTAAAAAGCTTGTGGCTGACCCAGGACCACACCGAGCGTCTCCACCTGCACATTGATATTCTGGCTACTGAAAGGATGCACTTAGCATTTCAGGTGTTCTGTTCCCTATGGCTTCCCTAAGGTAAGCGGGAAGTAAGGTGTGTTTGTATGAAAAGCAGGGAATAAATACAGAAGCAGCACGGAGGCTTACTGCGGCTGTGAGGGAAGAACGTGGGAGTCCTCTCAGCTACAGGGGAGAGCTCCTTCCCTACGGGACTCAGCGTCCGATGGAGGACCGGGTGGAACGGGGAGGAGAGGGATGGAGCTGAGATGGGGGGAGAGAGAAAAGAGAAACGACTACTTTTTAGCAAAAATTGAATTTGAGTTGAATAGCATTTGCCAGAGTTAAAAGACTTTAACATCTCAAGTTCAATATTAAAAAACAAAACAAAAAAAAAGCCAAACATACGCTGCAAACGACGCCGACGGCAGAAACATGTATTGTTGTGTGGTTACCATGTCTTTCAGACGACTGGGGGGTGGAGAAGGCTTTGGCTGAAGGGGAAGCACTGACGGGTGACGCGGCGGCCGCTCGACTGGGGGGGGGGCGGGGGGAGGAGGGGGCGGGGGGGGAGGGGCTGGACAGCGAGGTGCGCCACCTGGAGACTGAGGAGGGAGCGGGTTTGCAGGAGGAGAGGGGAAACAAGCAGAGGGGGAATTAAAACGAATCATCATCTTAAAAAAAAGCGCTTATACTTGTTTAACATCGTCTAGCGGGTCTCCTCGGTGACGGTTTGTGAAGTTGATGTGGTCATTATGTATTAGTACAGCAACAACATGTATACCTTTAAAAACTGTGTGTGTGTGTGTGTGTGTCCCTCCTGAGCGGTTCAAAACGGAAAAAAAACAGGGTGGTACCTGCAGCGGGGAACCCTCCTTCTATGGGCTTTAGGGCGGCCCAAGACACCTGTTGAGCCCTCGCTTAAAATATGTAAAACTTAACATAATAATAATAATAAAATGGATCAATAAACCGAAAGTCAGGGCTTCCTCTGGCGCTCTCTCTCCTCTTCATCTATGCTCTCATCACCTGCCGTCACCAGCACAGGACTAACTTCACTCTGGGTTCAATATATGAACACAATTCCTAAAATAAAACCTCAACACAGGCCCTTTCTGAATTCAGCTTCTCACTTCAAAAGCTCCAAGCCCGCCCCAAACCGGTCTAACAATGAAGCACACGCAGAAATATTCACACAAATCCCCTTCACTTCTACATTTTGTCGTCAGAATTGTATATACAATCTATTCTGTGCACACTATCTATCGTCGGCCTGCATGTCTGTCCGTGCTGGAAGAGGAATCCCTCCTCCGTTGCTCTTCCTGAGGTTTCTTTCATTTTGTTCCCTGTTAAAAAAAAGGGTTTTTTTTGTGTAGTTTTTCATCATTGGAATCGAGGGTCTAAGGACAGGGGGTGTTGCATGCTGTGCAGACTGTAAAGCCCCTTGAGGCGAACTGTGATTTGCGATGTTGGGCTGTATGAATAAAGATTGACTTGACCCACGGACATCTTTGAATAGGGCAGCACTGCGCAGCGGTTACCTCACCAGCACTGTGACTGTCACTAACGGCTCCATTCAACAGCTCCACAACAAAGCTGCGTTCAACACAACAGAGCCGCTCATACACTGCTGCTGTACCTGGTGCTGAGTGTCTCAGAGAGACACACACACACACACACCTCAGTCACTATTCATAGATGTAGAGAAGAAACTTTAACTGGTTTGAAGCACCGGTGATATGAATACCGAGGCAATATCTGGGGAACAAAGATGAATACAAATGCGCTGCATTGTGCATCTCTTAATAAAAGTGTGTGTGTGTGTGTGTGTGTGTGTTACTGAAGCCTACATCCTCCCAAAAGATGCAGGAAGAGGATTTCTCCCTGATTACTGTCAATGCGAACATAAGCCATTTTGCTATGAGGGTGGGGGTGTGCACACAGTCGTTTCATGTAAACCGTTGCCGTGGCAACAGCTCTCCATTTCACTGTACTCGAAGGAGACAGCAGGGGCGAGCTGGTGGGAGGATTCCTCTCCTCTGCTGCTGACGGTGATGCACAGGCTCGAGCAGAGGACCACTGGCATTGTCGAGGGTCGGCTCGCCGCCTGTGATGCAACAAGCGACACGGCCGGTGCAACTTCAGGGGACTGAGACAAGTCAGAGGTTGACTACTGTGACCCGAATACTGGCAGAGACTGCAGCATCCCAGCTAGCAGCCAAAAGTATGTAGACACTAGACAACACAACAAAATAAGGTCCACGCAGAGACGGTTTTCTCAGCTTGGTATAGAAGAACTTCACTGTCCTGCGCAGAGCCCTGACCTCAACCCTTATCCATTGGAAGGAAGTGCGAGCCAGACCTCATCACCTACGTCTGTGATGGACCGCCCAAATGCTCTTATGGCCGAATGGGAGCAGATCCCTGCAGCCAGGCTCCAAAATCTGGTGGAAAGTCCTCCCAGAAGGGCGGAGGCTGTTAGACCGGCAGATTAACACGTGTGCAGAGTTTTGTTTTGTTACGCGCGACAGCGGAACACATTCAAAATGTGTGTCATTTTGCATACATTTGCCATTTATTGATGTCAGCAGATGATTCTCATTAATATCGTGATATTGATTTGTTACTTTGTTTAGACATCAGTCCTACGTTAATCCACTAGATCAGTGCTCTTGTTTCATTTATGCTGTGGGCATTTTTGGTGCATGTCATCAATATTATCTATGTAGATCAAAATTTACCAAAGAGGGCTTTAGTTTCTACAACATACGCCGGCGTACTACTTTTACTCCCTTGATAAAACTAAAACAATTTAACGGGGAAAAAATAAAAGGGAAAAATCACATTATGTGGGCACAACTGTGACACCTTGGATTTCTTTTTTGATGAAACTCGAGTCTCTGAGTATCGCTTCTAACAGAGTGTTTACAACAGAAAATACAGAAAAAAAGGTAACTCCCAGACGCTGTCAGCGATACGCCATAGATCTTTATCAGGCATTAAACTAAGTGTTGTTTTGTTCAAAATAAACCTAGCGGTGGCAGTGCGTGGAGTGCCGTCACCACGCCAGACAATATTCAATTATATTGATTATATTATAGAGCACACTTCATAAGAACACATGGAATGCTCATTAAAAAGGCCTCGGGGTGTTAAGCTGCCCGTTCGGCTGAGGCCGTGGGAGCCGTCGCCCCCGTTCACACTTCACACGCAGCCCTCTGCTCTGCCTCCACGCGCACACACACACACAGAAGCCTGCAAAGAGACTCATCGATCAGACGAGGATTTCCTCAACAGACTGACATCTGGATTGATAACGATGATCTGCTTTTTCCAGGTCGGCTGTCAATAAGCTGTGAAATCTATTTTGGTTGTTGTTGTTCCAGGCACACGAGGTAACCATGACAACACGGGTCTTATTCGCTTGGTTTTTCAGATATTCAGTCAGTTGACGTAACCGTGACAGCCAATATTTCTTTTAAGGAAGCTCAGTAGCCGCTCTTCCTGCTTTACTTCCTCAAAACGTGCTTCCTTGTTCTCCAGTATTGCTACAACTTCTCCATCTTTCGAGGATGCATGATATAATGAAGTGATGCCTCTAATCGAGGCAGACATACAGGTCAGGTGACCCGGGCCTGATCTGCTTAATGCTACGAGGCGTGGACAGATTATGGTCTGTAAGGCCTGCTGTCCTGCTGAGCCCCATTAGTCACTGTGCAGTGGTGAAGGTGAGCCAACAAGCTCATCGTCGCCACAGAGGAAAAGTAGCTCTGTCTAGTCACATTTGATCATTTCTTGGCTCCCACTGGAGGATCTGAACAAAAGTCCTTTGTCACACAAGCCGATAGCAGGGCTGAATTTCTTAGCCCACGAAAAGCTGATTGCGCCGAATGGGCCCTTTAAACCTCAACAAGGAACATGTAATACCTTTCCCAAAGCAGACAACACAGGCAATTTGAATGTGTCAACCTGGACATTTTTTTTTTTTATTTTTTTTTTTTACTACTTTCTGACATTTCATGGACCAAACGCAAAATATAAATCCGTTGACTAATTCCTAATATAAAATAACTGTTAGCAGCATAAAGTATGAAGAAGCATAAAATGGAAGTGCAGTGCTAAATCGGTCGAGTGCTCTTTTAAGAACAGCACTTGAACTTAGTCACTTTCTTCCACTGACTGGGTGGTTTGCAATTTAACACCTAAGGTTCAGCTACTTCCAGCACGTTTTCTGTATGTATATCACTGCAAAAACCAGTAGACCAACCAGCTCGACTCTTAAAATAGTCTTGTGGCCATGAAAAAAGGTTGACCAGTCATTATATTTTGACACCTATAATTTGCTTCTAGTCTCATTTTAGACTTTTAGAAATGCGACTTTATTTAATAACATCCATCATACTAAGAGTTTCTTTTTGGCGTAAGATGATCAAAACCGACCCAGCCAGCGATCGATCTGAAACCCAAGAAGAAATCCATACATCCTGGTGCCAGACTGCTTCCTTCACAAGACAGCAAGAGCGTCTAGGCATCTAGCTATAAAGTCTATAAAGTAGACAAGAAACTATTTAGCAGTTCTTCCTGGCCAAGATTTGTGTTGTGTGAGTCAGGGAGCGCCTGTGTTATTGGCAAGACACCTGAAAGCTGCGTACGTCAGTTTAAAATAGCCTGGAGGAGAACAGCGCCCTGCAAACTAATCTGCTGTGTCAGCCTTCGGTTCATCACCGGAGGAACAAGAAACAGAGAAGGAGAAAGAAGAACCAAGGGAAATACATTCAAATAACTCGTGAACAGCCAAATCTGGTGACGCCAGTGCGGCCTAGAATGGCTACCAGTTGGTCAGAGTCTGTAAGCGCAAGACATAAAATACTATTTTAGGAAAAGTGACAAATCTGAAATGCCCCCTCGAACAGCCCCACAACACCCGCAGCAACGCTTAACCATACTACGTGAAACCAGAAAGCATTGCATTCTGGTCTATTGCGGCTGTTGTCAACGGTGATATTAGCACGCGCTGAGCCTAGAAAGAAAGCCCTCGCTCTTTGAATCTAACGGCTGAACTTTAACACGGACGTGACAGTTCTTGTTGGCCGACAATCAGCTGCTAAAGAGACCACCAGCTACGGTATCAACCAGCGTTTTGGACCAAACCAGGTCTCGGTTTAGGTTTGTCATATTTAACACAGCGCTCACTTGGATTTTACAGCAACAGTAAATCAATGCAGGAGAGACTTGTATGATGTGCATTAGGTTGTCACACATAACCCTAAAATGAATTTTCTTGTTGTAACCCTTCTTGCAAGCACAGCCTTCTGTTCTTGCAGTACTCTGGACACTTTGGCAACAAATCCAAGGCACGGTATCATTGACTTGGCTCATCTCCGAATAACTTTTTATCTAAAACACCCTATGACGACGGTAAGGGTAGTGTGGTGTGTCTGCACGCCTATTGTTGTGCACTGTCCAATCTTTTGCTGTACAACACACCGCCCCCCCCCTTCCACACGCTTGCAACCTGTCGTCTGGTACCTTGTTCCAGCCGAAGGGACAGCGACCGCCTGGCGGCCTCCACCTCTGTTTTGGGACAGTCCAGCGCCTGCCGGCACCACTGCAGAGGTGTGACGGAGTTATCTGGGGAGTCTCTGGCTTTTGATGACGAATACAACCTAGAAAGAGACACAGATTGAAATGCTGAGAGTCAAACCATTGTCTGAACTGCCATAGGCCAAGGCACATTACAAATTTATGAAAATGTAACACTGTAGAAATAAATGAGCTTGGGCACTCATTCCATGAACAGGAGTCTACAGCCGCGCCAGCAGCCCTGTGAGGCTGCTTGAGGCACACCGGTGCTCATAACGACAACCCCAACATGTGGATGTTTAACATTTATATTGTTAATCGCGCTCGCCATCTTAAATTTGTGTGTGTGAGCATGCTAACATTAGCTGGAACGCCATTGCTTTTGCAGGTGTTTTGTCAAAAACAGAAGTAGGGCTGCAACTAACCATTATTTACCGATTAGATCTGCTGGCCATGTTTTCGATTAATCAATTCATTTTTTTTTGGGTCTAAAATCCTACAGAAACACAAATGCCCATCTTAGCTTCCCAGGGTCCAAGGTAATGTCTTCAAAAGCTTTATTTTGCCCACCCAACAGTTCAAAACCCAAAGATATTCGGTCTACAATGATATAACATGAGAGAAAAGCAGCAAATCCTCACATTTGAGAAGCTGGAACCATCCAACTATTAGCATTTTCCCCCTGTTTTGCTTGAAAAATGGCTAAAAACAATGAATCGATTATAAAAATATTCATTTTTCTGTCAATCGACTAATTGTTTAGTCGTTTCAGCTCTAAACGAAACCATCGGACAAGCTGAAATTTTGACCCGATGATGGTGTTGGATGAGAGGATCCCCAAAGTCCTTAGGGTTCATCCTCCGGGGACCACAAATGTCTGTACCAAGTTTCATGGCAATCCACCCAACAGTCTTTGAGATATTTCAGTCTGGACCAAAGTGGTGGACGGACCGAATCTCTCCATGCTGCTAGCATGGCTACGCTAACTCAGTTTTGTGTTTGATATTGGACTTCATTTGACATTTCAAAATTTTGATTTCAGCTGATCACTGGATGGACACACACCTATGTATTACGTGAGACGTGACGGCATCCACGTTGCAAGAAAAAGAGAATACGGCAATGTTAATAGCTTTCTGTTTCAAAACCCCATTGTTGAACATAAATTAGCCATTTTCGTTTGCTTTTCCTGGGCAAAATCCGGACATGGTCCATTTGTAGAACCCTTGCTGTGTGGCGGCGCGTCCCTTATTCCCAATGCCAAAAACGTCTCTCTCCTAGACAATTAATACCACCATTCTTTTGTTACCTAGTCAGACTTCTTGAACGTTGCATTAAATTGCCGTGCCTTTTGTTCTTTGCACAGAAACCCAATCAGAGACGACTAACTGAAATCAGAACAATCACCAGAGTAACAGGTGCCACTGCTCTTTTGCCCCCCTTCTCATTATAGATGTGTTTGGAGGACTTCAGTGTTATCAAAGTATTATAAAACGGCCCTGTTCGGTCTATTTCTCCCATGCAGTCCCTGACAGATCACGAATCAGACTCCATCTTTCCTTTGTGCCTCCAACTCATCTCCTCCTGAGTCAGAATACCCCCCCCCCCTCCCCCTGCCCGGCTTTAGGTGATGCTAAGCTTTTCAGATGTGAGGAAGAGGAGCCGCTCCGTTCAAACGGAGTGGATCAGATTATTCTGACAGCCCCGAACTACTTTCGCCACGAGTTTGCTCTGCGGGAAACATGGAGGGAAGCTGAATTATAGATTAAAACCTTCACTGACATCAGGTGAGGGTCTGACCTGAAGGGGACACACAAACACGCCTCAGCTACTATTCCCAGACTCAAGTGTGTGCGTGTGTGTGTGTGCATGCCTGCGATATGAATACACCAAATAAAAGATGAATCTGAATGTGCTGCAGTGCAGAATCCGTCGTACTTCAAAGACCACTTTGATCTCCTGTGTTTCTACTATGTAGCCCGCCCTCACTGATATAAAATGGGGTGGACAAAATATTAGAAACAGTTGAATCGACACCTCTCAACAAAAACTAATCATAGCCTTCAGAAATGTAGGAATTTATTGTAGGACCTTTGTAGACTGCTTTATTTTTAAGATGGGTGTACCTAACAAACTGGCAACTGCAGGGTCAATCTCAGCACACAAACATCGGTGTTCCTTTGGTATTTGTACAGAAATGTTTGCAGGGGGTAGTTGATTGATCATTCGTCTATTGACAGGACATTACTGGATTCAATCTGTCAATTCATCGGCTCCTATTTTGATAGTATATGTTTAGAAATCACCAATTTAGAAGGCCTCCCTTTGGGTTCTAGTACTTTCTAACAGCCAACTTTCTGATTAACTTAAAAAAACAAAAGCAGTTAGTTCCTAATGAAAACAACTAGTTGCAGCCCTATTCTCCAACAAAACAAACGGCCAACTATTCAGACTGAGTGGCTTCCTGTTGGTGCATCTGCCTGAGATGGTCACTTCACCCTGCAAGCTGCAGCAAAACACAGCAACATTTTTTTTTTGTTCCCGTTTTTGATTCGCTCTCTTTGCAAGCCCTTAAATGTCTCTGTCCCTGGCAGAAGACAATAAATAAACTGGTCGTAACAGTTCAGGAGAAGTGTAAGCAAAATAGACACACTCCCTCGTGGAAATTGTGGTTTTCAAGTATGGCACAAACACTGTCAGGGGTTTAGGGTTGGATTCCTTGGGTAGAGCAAGGCACTAATGCAAAAGCCAGCAAATGGCATTTTGATGTGAATCTGTCTCCTGCACAGAGGAAGAATGGCAGCTTGGTGCATCCCTGATGACAGGCCTGACAACAAGCGGCCTCTTCTAGCTGCCTACTTCCCTTCCAAGGTGTGTGTCTTTGTCTCGGTGTTGGATGAGGCTGGATAGAAAGCTTTCATCCAGAAACAATGATTAAATCACACATGTGGCCTTTGCATGCAGGAGACTTAAAGCTATAGCAAAAACACTCCCCCCCCCCAACAACTGGTTGAACATTAAACCAAACACTGGACAGTTACCATGTTTCATCTGACTCATCTGAGCAGGACAGAGAATTCAAGTCCAAAAGTTCCAGCTCATCCAGAACCGACGGCCCGGATCCGTCCTCCGCCTCCCCCGCAGAAGCCGCTCCATCCCCGCCTATGTGCGGGAGGAAATAGTCGAATGGATCCTCCGGGGGCGTGAATGACCCCAGGGACGACTGACACAGCAGGGTGGGCAGCGGGCTGGGCAGGCAGTATCCCCCGACGCTGCCGAGCACGTACGCCGGGGACGGAGGCAGCACATGCGGGCCGCCGGGGCAGCCGCTCGCCCGGGTCCGCAGCTGCTCGTTCTGCCGCTCCAGCTTCCGGACCAGCTCCTGCAGCTTCTTCACCTCCAGCTCGGCGTTCAGGGTGTTGCTGTTGCAGTCCACCTCCGTCATCATCGCGAGGTTCAGCACCGCTGCCTCCATTGGACCAGAACACAAACAATAATGCTGTTGTAGCCGCCACCCCACCTCCCGTTGGGATGAGGAATTGAGGACAGGTAAGCTAAACTGCGGCGGCGGCGGCGGCTCACCCGTCGCCCTGAGAATAATTTCGGTGTTCTGGTAGCGGTAGTAATCTGTCTAGTACGCCTGTCTGGACGGTCACCCAATGGGAGACTTTAAGACTCCACCCCTCCCGCCCCCACACCCACACCCACCCCCACCCCGCCTTCCCAACACACAAACCAGATTACAGGTAGGCCTGCTGCACCTGTCAGTCTAAATTGTGGGCTAATATCCAGACACCTATTTCAGACTGTAAATTTACAGCTTTTTTTTTTTTTTACAACCAGAACCGTTTTCAAATGTCTCTTTACTTGGGATTTATTTATTTGCACAATAAGGCAAAGGAGCAGAAACAACAACAACAAAAGGCAGTTGAGCAGGTGGGATTTAAAAAAACAACCCCTAGAGGCTTATAAAAGTAATCTGACCTTAATAAGCATTACAAATACAAAAGTATACAGTATACTGCACCGGATATTAACTTATCAGCAATCATTCAGTTAATGACCTAATTGTTGAGAACAGATGAAGGTGCACTGTAATCAGCAGGGGCACACCTGATCAACATTCATGCGCATTTGGCGACATCCTGTGGCCAAAGCTGGGTATGACACGAAAGTGAAAGGTTGTCTATCAGCAGGTTTGGAAAAGTTTAGTACTGGAGAGTTGGACAATCACTTGATTGGTTGGTCAACCGAAAGCAGATGTGGGGATCTGTAAAGCAGCAGGTGCTCTGCAGGCATGTGGCCGATACTATAAAGACCAAACTCATGAAAGTTACACTGAAGTGCTGACTGCTCAAACGTCCTATTAATCACAGGCGACAGAAAAATACAAAGGTTTTTGTATGAAAAACCTCATTTATTGTTTAATATACTGATAAATATATTCAACTTTTTCATGTATTCCTTGACACACACTTCCATCTGGTGGCTGAAGAGGCTCACTGCAGCTTGTTGAGTCTGGGCTGCCTCTTGAAACATGGCGGCCTGCGAGAACGTACAAAGACACTCAGCTGTTCGCTCACCCAAGAGCTTAAAATAAACCACACCGGCGTCGTGGCCTCTGGGAAACGGTTGAGGAATCATTACAAATTAACACCAGAAGTCCGTCTGAATGTTTCATATTTGAGTTCGGGGTGAAGGGGTTCTCCTCCTCAGCGTTTCTTCCAGGTGAACTTCTTTCTTGCGCCCTCCTGGCCCGGCTTCTTCCTCTCCCTCACTCTGGGGTCGGGGGTCAGCAGACCAGCTGCAAATTACATTACAAAAATACATAAAAAGAGAAATGAAAAGGGATGGAAAGAGCAGAAAATCATGAGACAAAGTGCACTGAATTTGTCAATATTCACCGCTGGGCGGCTTTTCTGTCATTGTGCCATTTATGCGTTTTATCTTTTGTGAGGTATAATGTTTTTAGGCCCCTTCAGGTTGTCCCTGACCCCCACCTGCATTTCTTCTTTCTGGTTGTATTTATGACAATAAGCCTCAGCTAAACCAAAACTCCACAGGACTCCCATCTCAGCCCTTTCCAGTGCGTTCAAATTCAACGCTGCAATATAATAAATAAAGTCAATATAATGTATATATTATTAGGATGTCGTATGCCGCATTTGTATTCAAGCTTGAAATCTCAGTTTCCAAAAATAGGCATGAACCATTTCCTGTGGGCGTGACCATCAAGGTAATCCTCTTGGCCAGCAAGTCAGTCACAGAACTATGATAATGTCGAGAGAAAATGTAAGAGTATACAAATCTGAACATGCAGCAAGAACCCTGAACCCTCACGTTACATTTCTTGGCATCAGCTGAAGGGAACACGAATACATCAAATGAAGGCCAAACAATCTCTCCAAATGACGTTTTCTTGTTACTTTAAAGCATCACACTGGCACGTTTGCATGATTTCTTTGCACATAAACTACAAATAGTGCACTCTGCATTGCTGTTGCATATTGCAAGCGTTTAGATTTGTTCCAGTCAGTGATTGATTTAATTTAATTTCAGTATGCTATCAAAATCATTTTGCTGTGACTTGGAACTTCCTCATATACTTGCTGTCCTTAAATACAATCAAGAGCAGCATCTAGGTGCTGATGGAAGCACCAACACCTGAGATTTGACTGCTTGGTTGTATTAATGAGCTATTGTTCTTGGAAAATCTAATCAGGAAGTCAGTTCACAGTTAAATGTGGAAACAGCAGCTTTTGTTTTTGTTGCATTGAAAAGCAGATTTTACTTGGACTTTTCCCCCAAACAAGCTAAACAGTCGCTGCTCACTACCTACCAGCGTGTAACGACGATCAAACTCTCCCAAAGAAACCACAAAAGATAACGAGATGTTCATCGTGACGCATTACCTGTTACAAATTAACACAGGTTTCTGCGGGGTGAATTTCGCGCCACGGTCAGAACCCCAGTGGTGGGAATATTTATGGTGTGCTATGGAAAACAAAAGTAATACACTTTTTTTGGGTTGCACTTTTCTAAAAGTTACAAAGTGCTTTCAAAGGAAAGGAAGAAGGAACTTGAATCGTGAAACACAGGGACAAAAACAACATTAAAAAGGAGATAAAATGGCAAAAGTAGAGACGTAGAGGCAAAAGAAACATTAAATCTGCCTTTAAAAGGATCTTTACGAAGTGATTTAAAAGAACGACGCGAGGCACCTTTTAGGAGGGGTGTTACATACATACATCAGTGGTTGATCCCTAAAACACTGGGGGGAGAAAAGCGACCGCCCACCTTGTCTCATGCTCTCCACCTCTCCCTCAGACAGGAAGCTGAGCAGGGCCCGGGAGACGGCGAGCCGCAGCGCCCCCGCCTGGCTGGACCGCCCGCCGCCGCTCACGGTGCCCTCCAGGTCAAAGCGGCCCAGCACGCCCATGAACTGCAGCGGGAACATCAGCTGCTCCCTGAGAGCGGAGAGGTGAGGAATGAAAAGAGGAGAGAAGGGGGAAAGGAGGAGGAGGAGGAGGAGGTGAAAGAATGAAACGTGGTTGAAAAGGCAGAGCAGGAGGGAGTGCTATTTAACAGATAGTGGTATCAACGGCGAAGGCTTAGCTAATTTAACGTCCGGTTGGGTGACTTTTCAGACAAGCATAGAGGATCCCGGCACTGTGAAAAGCTTTCTTTTACAATCTCACCACCACATATTACAGAGCAACTTCTGACTCAGCAGGAACAGGATAAGGTTGTGTGTGTGTGTGTGTGTGTGTGTGTGTGTGTGAGAAAAGAAAGTGTCTGTGTTCTGGATGGCGTCTCAGGCTGAATGGCCTATGGCTGCTGACAAAGTCAATTGTCACCTCTTTGCTCCAATTACAGCCCGTCCTCACACTGCGTGACAACAGCAGCTCTGGACAGACACACACACAATCACTCAACTGTGTAATTAACTTACTACAAGGAGATAAATAAAAAAAACCAGGCGATGCTGTGAAGAGTGAAAAAGCTGCTTTTTAATTTTTTTTTTTTTGGGGGGGGGGGAAGGGGGGGTAAAACACATCACATCTTGCATTTTAAGGGAAATGGTATCTGTGACTGAAGCAGCCTGCGATGTGGAGCAGGCTGCTTCATTGTTCGCTGTGGAAACTCTCCCGCAGCTCTCCTACCTGTCTTGCAGCACGGGGAAGTACTCCAGGTAGTCTCTGCTGTTGATGGTGAGGCGTCCGGAGCCGCAGTCTCGAAGAACCACGGAGGAGTTGGACGTCTTCCTCCGACCTGAGAGGAAAAACGCCTTTATCGCCATTTTCTTATCAAACAGAAGCGGAGTCCAACTCAAAACACAGTTGTAAATGTGTTTGATTGTCAGATCTTTAAATGGTCATGTTGTTGCTATTTTGAACTGGGTTTCCTGGCTTGGTAGAGATAAAAGCAACAATGTTGGGGTCTATTTCTGTAGATTTGGCCGTCATTTCTTTCAGCTGAGATCTGGGAACACAGCGACAGCTCTACGACGACTATCAGGGCAAGAAACGCCATCGCGTTCTGTGAAAAGCCTGTCTGGCTGTGTGACGCGATGTTGCCACGTTACCAGAGCTCTGAAATTAAAATGGTTAAAACAATGTCAACTGCTAACTACAAAAACAAGGTGTGTGAAACTGCAATTTCCCTTTAAGTTCAGAAGACCAAGTTGTGCTTGGCGCTCAAGTTCAAGCAAATCTGAAGAAAGAAAGAAAAACAAATTCTAAATAAACTGCTACGGTTACTCTGCACTTCAAACCAATAAAATAACAACTTAAAGTCTATCTCCAACCGGTAGATTTCCAAAGATGCGGCTGAGCAACATTATGTCCACCCATCTCCCATCATATGCGACCCCAGAATGGACGGGATTATAATTTAGGATGATACATTTTACTAAAGGTTACTAAGGTTGGAGAAGCAAGTGAATCCGTGCGTATCTACCCTCTGAGGTGCTAAAGGCCACGCCCCTGTCATCTCTCTCCAGCGGCGGCACCATTTGCTTGCTGGACAGGGCCTCCAGTTGCCGGCGGTAACGCAGGACGAACTCCTGCTCTGTGGCGCAGTAGGGCGTGGACAGCAGGCGCTCCATCAGCTGGAGGAAGCGATCGTACTGAAGACAAACAACATGCAGGCGTCGTGTAAGTCTGCCAAACGTCACTTTCGAAAGAGTGAAAGTACAAGTTATCTGTGGCTTTTAACGTGGGCTCCTGGACACTTTCTTCAGCTGTCTGGCTTTATTTAAAAAAAAAAAAAAAAAAAAGGACGTGGCGGATCAGGAGAGGAAAGGAACACGGCTCTTACGTCATACGTGGAGATGGTCTCGACCAGCAGCGCCTCCAGTTCCTCCTTTGTGAGCCACCTGCTTGTGCCCAGAGAGCTGATGAGGCAGACACAGAGCCCAAAATCACTAGTGCAAGAGCAGAAAACGACTGATCCGTTTACAGTCAACGCTTGTTCTTTTCTGACGTTTCAAAGCCTCTTCTAGCGACTAATAAACGTATGAGTGGAATCATGTGACTCCATCGTGCGACGACGACCGTTAAACCTTACAGACCTTGTGTACACAGCTCCCCGTAAGTCATCTTTCATCACAATTAGTTAAGAGCGTTGCAAGAGACTCAACAAGACGTGCGCAACTGCCATTTCAAATAAAACCCTGAAGAAGACACCTGTACATAGATGAAGTGGAAAAACCAAGTTCCTCTACTTACATCTGCTTGACGTCCCGCGTGAAGAGTCCCTTGGCTCTCAGACGATCTTGGTACTTCTCTATGCTCAAGATTTTGCCGTACGTCTCCTAAAAACGCACCAAAAGTTCAGGATGACACGTTCCGACACACATCACAACAAGGCAGGTTCCCACATCCCTGGTGAGCTTACCGTGGCAGGAAAATTGAATTTGGAGAAGACCCCCAACCCTCCTTTTCCCTAAACCCCGTTAAACTCCTCCCGCGTGCCCTCAGCAGGAGCCGGCGTGCAGAGCGAGCCAGCCATCCGTGCGCCGGGCCAAGGCCTTGTCTAAATTGGCATCGTGCCCGGAGGAAACCCGTTATGTGTGGCCCTTTCTGGTGGGTCAGTTAAATTTAGGACTACGGTATGCAAACGTGGACTCTAGGAGTCTAGGATTTAAGAATCAAACCAACGTGATTAAAGTAGGAAAACGGTCAATGTGCTTCCAAAACTTGGCGGCAACATTTCCTGCCCTGCCAGGTCGGTAAAGAAATGGCTTTCTCAGTTTGGCGTGAAATGAACTTGAACTTGACTGGCCTGCACAAAGTCCTGACCTCAACCCCACCCGACACCTTTAGGATGAGGTGGACCTCCGACAGTGAGCCACACCTGATCAGACCTCCCTAATGCTCTTGGTGAAAAGAGTGGAGCGGTTACAGCAGCAGGTCTAAACTAAATGTTGGTGTCCATATACTATTGGCCTTTATGATCGGTCCTTAACCCCTGATACAGGTCAACTTTAAAAAAACATGATCACTAAAGCAATTATGATGAAAACGCATCAAACATCCAGCTTCTCAAATGTAACGAGTCACTGCTTTTCTCTGTTTTCTATCAGCGTATATTGAATTTCTCTCTCCATTTGGTGCTGTTGGTCGGACAAAACGAGCAAAACGACGACGCCATGTCGGGCTTTAGGAACTTGCGATGGCGCATATTCACAATTTTGTGGTTGGTTTGACATTTTATAGACTGAACTGTTCAATCAAAAATGAAAATGATCATTTGTAACATCATCTAAAGGAAGCATCTGAAGCTTCACAGATTTGAGTCTCGCGCCGCAGCGGCCCACTTTCCACTCACATTCGATGCTAAATACTCAAAATAGGTAATGCGTTTAAGACTGGGAAATGTGTACAGTCCATCCTATCAGAATATGCCCTGTTGTACTGTACACATCATGATGATTTAAGAGAGCTCATTTTCCATGAATTGGCTTAAGAAAATCCTTAAATATGCTGGTGTACAGATGATCAAAAATTGGAATGGTTGTTTAAGTTAGCCGCCTAAAAAGCCTGAATGGACTATTTAATTAGTCCGTATTCTGATTTCTGCCGTGTTAGAGTCAATCGTTTATGGCCAGTGACTAATACATTTTGCTGCAGACACTGAAATTCTGGAGACTTGACTGTGAAAGGTGTTTGAGTTGGTTCTCTTTATTTTTGGAATTCTTTTGTCGTATTGTTTGGAAAATGAATACGGAGCCCTCTGGATCTGGCTTTATATGAATTTATGGTGTCTTGTCTGCCGATGACACCTGCATTTAATAATAAAAACTTAATTCATCCACGTGTTAGACTTCAGTTTGTGGACTGAATTGACCCAGGCAGCTGGGCGTGTATTTGGCCTGAAGCGAAGCTGGAAGGAAACCTGCCGAAGCAAGAACATGAAACTAAATAAATGACAGGACAGTTTCGGGGCTCGCTCGTCATTAGATCACTCTCGCATTGGGAATAACCCGAGGGGGAGCGCGTCACGGCGATGGGCACAGACAGAGACAGGCGGAGGGTGGGCATGCTGGTCACGTCCCCGAGGCTGACACCCCCCCACCTCAGCCGCCCAGCGCCTGGGTGAGAACTCATTTCCTCGTCAATTATTCACCAGATGTTTGTTTAATTCCTTCTTGATAGAGTGTGCCTAATCCGCTGCCACTCCGACCAGCGACAGAGGGGTACGGGAGGAGCAGGAGCAGGAGAAGGGGGGGGGTGCAAAAAAAAAAAAAATAGCAAAGATCAAGCAAAAACCAATTTTCTTTGCAAAAGGAAAAAAAAGCGTAATAGAAAAAAAAAGGAGAAGGCAGGAGGAGAGGAGGGGGGCTTGGATAAGGGGGCTTGCGTTACACGCTCGCAAACACTGGGCGCTACAACGGCGAGGAATAATTCGCATGGATTGGCCAGATGAAAGAGGAGAGGGCCTGTATCTGGATACATTTAAGTCCAGGTTGTTACAGAGACAGGCAGCTAGAGCTCCACAATTTCTATTCAATGAGTGGTCTTTATACGCAAAGACCCTCGAGGCTTTTAGCTGTGAGAGAGAGTGAAGAGTGAAGCATTTAAACTTCACCAACAATAAAAGGAGGCTCTGTGGCAGAACATCTACTGCTGGCTGTCATGTACTTATTTGGTGTGCAGGTTTTGACGGGGTTAACGTGAAGGGGGAAGGTGTGTTCTCAGGTTCCCCGGGGTTGTGGCCATAAAGGGCTCAGTGGAGCAGCGAGCAGGTTAATGTACCACGCTGGCTGCGCCCAACAGCAGCCAGAGGAGAGCAGCCGACCAGGAAGGCTGCTTTACACGCCACTGCCCCCTCCTGGCAACACTCCTGAGGTGTGCGCGCGTGTGTGTGTGTGTGTGTGTGTGTGTGTGTGACAGTCGAATGGTGATAACGTATATGGAAATGGACACAAGATGGGAAGGAAAAACAGGAAGAGGAAACAAGACAGCAAAGAGGAGAGGGAAATATGAGGGTAAAAGAGTGACTGAGGCTGCAATCACGCAGACAGGCAGCACGAGCTCTCAGACATGTCTGACATACCTATTTAAACCAACAGCAGGGGTGCAGATTGCGGCTGCAGGGCACAATGATGTGAGGGTGTGTGTGTGTGAGAGAGAGAGCTTGGACCAATACTCACACATCACACCTCTCTCCATTTTTTTATTTTTTTTTTAGATACAGACAAAATGTCTTTGAACAAGGTCAGCAGCAGACAGGAAGGGAGCGGTTCAGCATGTGAACGCAACAAAAGATGGAGGAAGAAAGCGGTCCGCTCAGAGGTGAGGAGCAGTATGAATGGTGTAGCAGCACCCCCTCCCCTGCCCGACCCCGCTACCCCCCCACATCCCCGCGGAGGAGTCGCTCCCCCGCGGCGGGACAAAGCCTCGACAAGCCAGAAGCGCCACTCCTCAAAAACACTCAGGCAGACGTACATTGTTTACTTTTCTCACCCAACACCCAAACGCATGTTTTTTGTGTGTTTATAAATGGCTTTTCTATCAGCTGCCTCACGTTCGCTCTTCTACTCCTCTTTCCATTTAGCTCTCTTCAAAGCTCATCACAGTGCTGTCTAATAAGACTCTCTCTTCACTTTGCTTTAAATCTGTCAGTTCCGCAGTGTTCCTGAAATATTCATTCTGGACTGATTTTAGTTCCGCGTATCACAGTCGACGGGTTCCCGTTCCGTGTCACTGCCTTCTAATCTGCAAAGGACACATACAGGAACTCGAAATTACAGTAAAAAGGAGCGCATGCAGAGTCTGACTGTAAAATGTCCCGCTCAGAATGTACGATTGTTTATGTTAAAATTATTATTGGCCAATATATTGTTATTGGATTTGTTATTTCCCCAAATAGCGGTCGGAATTTCTTGTTCTTTATCAGCCGACATCTACGTCAATCCTGATGCATCTGCAGACGTAAACTGGCCCATAATATTGGTCAGGGCTAATTTTGGACTATAAAATAAACTATTTCAGCTCACTAAGGTGGATCACCCTTTAAACCGGACTACCTTTGACCCCCCCCCCCCACCTCTCCTTCCCCCCCGGCTCTATTCAGCTATGGCTCTCCGTGTGGAAAAGAGGATCTGACGTTGCCTCTCCTCAGGGACGCCGCAGCCTTCTCTCAACTTACTCTGTCTGAATAGGATATGACCCGGGGGTGCGGGAGGAGGGGGTGGGGGGGCAGGTGAGGAAGAACTAGGGATTTGCGCTGGATGAAGATTTACCTCCGCCTCCCAGAAAAACCTGACAGCTGCCTGCAGTACTCACATGCATCAGGGAGTAGTAGGACTGCTTGCCGGTGTAAAACAGGGAGTTGAACGGCCGCCTGTCCGCTCCCCACTGGACGGCTTTACAGACAGGACAAAGAATCAGTTGTGAAGCACTTTACGCAATACTCACAATTCTGGAAACATTTACAATTAAAACAAACAAACAAGTGAATTACATACCTCTCTGCCTCGGAAAGATTTCCTCTGGATGCTGGAAATGAAAACAGACGCCATCCTTTATTTATGGGCCTTTATTTGTTTGTCATTTCTATATTTGCAGAATAAAAACTTAAATATGTGCTCAAATTGAACCAATCCATTTTCAAGCTATTCTTCTACACTGATGTAAATGCAAAAGAAAGCAAAATATGGCGACACAATATTTGTTAGAATAACATTTGGCACCTAAAGCAGGAAAAGGAGTTCCTGCCACCTTTGTATATATATATATATATTTATAAATACTTGGTTTAACTTTGAGCTGGTCATTAATATACAGCAAAGAGAGAGAACTTAGTTTTTTCCACCCCGAGTCTCTGAAATACATCTTAATGGTGTTTTAAGAGGTGCAATGGAATAGTAAGTAAAAAAATATAATTGTTTTTTTTTTCCAGTGAAGTTATATTGTGATGACATGACGTTATGTTATCGTTCTACAAATTTCTGCTGTCCACATGAATGATTCTGAGCAAGCTGGAATTAAAAATTAACTACATGCCACATTTGTTCTTTGGACTCCTGGGGGGGGGGGGTGAACCACTGCAAAAGCACTTTATCCAAAAAGTGGGAAAAGGCTAAATGTTCTGACATTTTCTTGCCTACTTTTACTATGGAAGTGATTGAAAACGACATACGATAAGAAACAGTCACCAAATGTCACACCAGTTACACCAACAGTAAGAGATCAACGGGAATTTATATGATTAAAACTAAGAATTGTTCAGCTTTTAAACGTCAGTGGCAGCCATGCACATGGGAGGAAAGTTACGTTTATGTGAGTCTAACCCACGCAGACGAACCTTCATGAGGGGCCGGGCTTTCTTCTCAAACAGGCCCGAGGGGAAGAGGTATGCTATGCTCCTCTGTTGGGGAGAGAAGGGACACAATTAATAAATAACACGAACACAAAATGGCAGTCTGAGAGATGCGCTGACGGCAGATTATGACAACGCTGACATGTCCGAACAGCAGAGGTCACACCAAGGGACGACGGGGAAAGTGACAGGGGAGGAGGCGCAAGCTGCTTGCGGGTTCAAGTAAAGGCGAGCGTGACGCGAGTGTGTTAACGGAGAGTTAGAGGAGAGAACGAGCAGAAAAAGGCACAAGTTTTTTTGGCTCGGCTGACAGCGAGCAGAGGACACTGTGGACATCCAACAGTTCACTCCAAGTTCATCCTCTGCTCGGTGTGTGTGTGTCCGCGTTATTAGCAGGGCTACAGATGGCACTGTAAATGTGTGTGTGATGGAAGAGAGAGAGGGAGAGAGAGCGAGAGTTACGGGAAGTGTGTTGGCCCCGCCACACTCATCAAGACAGTCTGTTCATCTCTCTCTTCCTCCCTCCCGCCATCTCTCCACTCCTCTTCCTCTTTCGTTTGTTCAAACTCTCTTTCGGTTCAATTAGCGAGGCGGCAGGTGCTGCACGGAGGGAGCAGGTTGCTGCCTTTAAGGTTGTCAAAACGACGGAAAGCAGGAGGAGAAGGACTGGTCGAGAGAAACGTGTGTGTGTGTGTGTGTGTAAAGGTATGAGAGACAGGAAGAAGTTACAGGATACAAAGAAAAGAGAAAAAGGGAAAGACAGGCAGAGAGAAGCAGATGAAGACACGCCTGTGTGTCCCCCGAGCAGCAGCACAATATGGCAGAGACTCCCGAGGGGCAAAGACAGGGTGACAGAGGAAGAAAGAGTCTAACAGTCACCCAAACAACTGAGCAGCGCCGCGTTGGTGGTGAAGGGGGGGGGACAGAAAAAGTACATCAAGCTAAATAGTCGATTGGTTGATCGACAGAACATTTAGTCACCTGCTGCTTCCGGCTTCTCAAGTATGATGAGAAGACGTTCGGTTTCCAATGAAGCAGCAAACCCTCACGCTCAAAAAGCTGGAACCAGCACATGTTGACGGTTTGTTTTCTTTCGATCGACTAATGAACCAATCGGTTATTTGTTTTAGCGCTCAATTGAACATTGTCAGGTTTTGGGCTCTGGGTTATGACTACTTCCTGTTTATAGACAAAACAATTCGTTAATAAATCTAAATGATAATCACCTGACTAATAAAAACTACAATCTTTAGTTGTAGCCCTAATCTCTATGTTCAATCAGATGTTGCTCTCCTTGGAGACTGACACAAGATGGCTTATAAATCAGTCAGGCACTGTTTGCATTAACGGATTAATCACTTACTTTACTACATGTCCGTCACAATTGTCCAGAGCCCAAGCTGACGTCTTGACATGTGTTTAGTCCGACCCACAACGCAAAGGTGCTTCATTAACAATGAATATAAAAGCAGGGGGAAAAAGCGGGACATTTCTCACATTTAAGAAGCTGGAACCAGAGAACGTTTGGTCTTTTGCTTGATAACGGATGTAAATAATTAACCAATTGTCAGAATTGATGTGGACTTATTTTTTAGCAACCAACTAACTAATGGTTTCAGCACTAGCTTAAAACGAAGCTGAAAGGAGGTCTAACCTTGGCTGGAAATAATAGTTGGATACGAGCAGTTGGTGTATTTTAAAATATCTATTATTAAAAGCTTAGCAGGTAATGGGAGTCCTGTATATTTGTCCCAATTTTACTTTCAAATACACAACAGTCATAAAAGATATTTGTGGGTCTGTGTGTTCATTTCTCCCCCAGGCTGTAAACATCCGCCTGATATTACCTGGGTCTTTATCACCGTCACACCTGAAGGGTCCAAAGCAGGGCAGAGGGATTTATCAGGTGCCCCTCTCCGTACCTCGCCAGTCCTCCCACATTTTCCTCGTTCCCTCCACACGTGTAAGTTTGGGCTGCTAGCCGTCGCTTTGGCTTTCACAGCCTGGCGCCAAACAGCTCTCTTCATTATTTGTGAGGGACACTGGGGACCGGGCGAGGGGAAAGTGGGAAATCAAGCTAAATGACTGGAGCAGTGAGGGCTAATGTATTGCCAAAATCTGGAATCGGGCATGCGGGTGTGTGTTTCGGGGGCGTTGCTAATATCCCTGATGCAGCGGATTAGCCAGAGGTGGCCCCCCACCTGCCTGCTGCTGGCGGAGCCCCCGATGCTAATGGTGATGATGATGTGAAGAGACCACAGAGCTTTAAAGCACCTCACCCCGCCAGCCTGAAAGATGGAACCTAATCAATGCCCTAAGTGCTTTAACTGCGTGTGGCTTTTAAGATCTGCCTCATGAGATGAGGACACATGTTGACAAATCTGGTTGTTTTGGGGGGTTGTCTGACTGTCCACCAAAGGAGCTGTCAAAATTATAAATACGTATTTGTAACCATGTTGATTGGAGACTGAATATGAAACAAACCCCTGCCTGTCAACAATAACTGCTTGGGGGCTCTTTTTATGTACAATAAGGCAATAAAAAGATACAAGTCGCTCAACGGTTTCACAGATGGCCTCTGACACAGCAACAAATCCCACTCAACATCGTCTCACCACAACAACTGAACACTTCTTATAGTCAACAAATCCCATGAAGCTTCCCTGCCCTGTCTGTCACTCAGGCTCACGCCCACTGGTTTCTACGGTAGATGTAAATCTTTCAAAACAAACCAAATATAAATAAATATATATTATAAATTTGTGGCCCTTTTTTATTTAGTTATAGTTTTGCTTTTAAAAAGTGGTCAGTAATTTCCTCAAACCGCAGGGGACTGCAGTTTTCAGCAAACGTTACACAAACAGGAGTAAATAGTGCATTTGCGGGGGGGGCTCATTGATGCCTTTTTAGTAATTTTTTGGACGACAGAGGAATAAGATATATCAAGCTTTGATACACACACAATACTTAGTAGTTAGTAGCATGGACCCATTGTTGATTTTGGTCTCTTCACGGGGTTTGTTGACAGCAAGAAAACAGCAGCATTTTCGTTTAAAGGGGAGATCAGTGAGTCAATCGGCCCATTTTAACGCTTAAAACAGACTTTGTACCTTATTACCTTAAAATGTTATTCAGAAAGCCTGCAATTCGCTGAGACCAAGGCTAATTAAATAATGCGAGGCTGTCTGAACCAACACAACTGTCTCCGCCTGGCGTTTTGCTCATACAGCCAAGAAAGAAATGAAAAATGGCAGTAAGGCGGAGCAGTGTGAAGGCAGAACCAGTTCTAAAATGTCAGCCATCCGGAGCTTGATGCGTTTACATTTGTTTGACGGACACGCTGGCAAGCCCTCCCCTCCTCTGTCTATCTCCACAAACGCAATGGATGCAGGCTGAAATACACTGGCCTTGCATTTCATACTATCTTTGTCTCAAAAGCCCCTCCACAAATGAATGATTCGTATGTATGTATCGCCCCCCTGTCCTGCCCAAAACATCCTGACCACGAAATGTTTAACTTCACATCTATCGGTGTTTCAGAAACGGAGCCCGACAGCTTCACTGGCCTTTCTGAGGTTGTTCAGTTGGTTGCATAAAGCTCAGGGGATAATAAAACGATCCTAAATCATCCTGGAGCCACTTCTCCCTCAAACTGAAGCCAAGGTGAGTGGGAGCGGGTGGGGAACAGACCATGCAAGCCGCTCAGAGAGGTAACGCTGCCTCTTACATCTATGTCCTCCTGGGTGAAGCTCTCGGGCTCTTCTCCCATCATGTTGGCCAGGTGCCGTTTCCCGATGTTGAACTCCTCCACCTGCTTCTGGATGAACTCCGCCGTGAACTTCTCGGGCCCTGCAGCCGCCAGGTTCTTCCTGTGGAGGGCAGAGCTCGCACAGATCTGCCTGCGCAGGACCTGAACAGGAGGACGAGCGCCGTTAGTCTTTTTAGCCGGGTAACATTAGCCAAACTCTGCCAACATGCTTAATATCTGGAACAGCAACTACAGCCGAACTCTAGTTAAGGATTCTGGCATTTTAATGAAGGTATCCCAAAGTCTACCACACCACGACAAAAGTAAACGCGACGTTGGCTGACCGCTACTTCAGATATCCGCCGAGCCAGTTTCGGCTAACCGAAGCCGCAACGGGATGCTAACTCAAGGACGTCAGCGTTTGTGCATTGTAGCACATTTCTATGAGTTCACGTTTGTTTTACATGCACAATTCGTTAGTCTATGAAAGACAAAATCGTACTTCACCTGTCGGCTTATCTGCGACGTGACTGTGTTTATACCCGAGCTGTAATTCGCACACTTTCCGAGGAACGGTGCCGCGGTTCGCACACAGGACGCTGCCATTTTTTCCCCCTCTTCCTGACAGCAGTGACGTCGGCGGCGGAAGCTGTTCCACGTCAGAGGCGCGTGCAAATTTAAAAGAAATTCACAGCAACTTGGTTTAATAATAATATTGTTTGGCTTCATTTTCAAACTCTACAATGGAAATTTGGTGTATTATTGGCTATATTGGGACATTTTAAAACTTTTATTCTTCAATAAATTGCCAGGCTCCTTCGGTGTATGATGCTGTATGTTCTTTAATGAGAATAGAAAATGGATCAAAACCCGAGCCATCATAAGCAGCTGCTTTTTTACACTCCACCCACAACCACTTCCTGTGTGTCACTATATGGCAAAGAGATTGAGATGATCAGAACAGTGTGTTTACGAGTTATATTTCATAAAGAAACAGATACAGCAGACCAGGTTTCATTTATTGTGCATTTAGACAGTGACGATTCATAAAGGTTACTGATAAGAGCCGTGGTAAAATGTTAAGATAAAAAACACCAGAAAAGGAAAGGAAATGTAGGAATGCATGCATGTGAAAGAACCCAAAACAAAGATAGCAACACATAAATATCTAAAAATTAAAATAAAAAGAAGGGAATGAAGTGGACAATCCAAGCCACATGACAACAGACCACAACGTTGTATAATCTGCCGGAAATGACAAATGAGGCAAATAAAAATGTGTAAATTCCAGCATTGACAGGTCATGTTCAAACAATTGAGTGTAGTGACTCCGGCTGCTTCAATTAAACAGCGTTTTCTAGGGATCTCTTTGACATCGGTCCACATCACATCAGCACGTCACTGCTCTTTGGAAAGTTGTGTTGTTCAGTATGATCCTGTAAATTCAAAACACGCCGGCCACATGGTGCAGCTACAAGCGAAATCTGCAGTCATCCAGCACACTAAAACTATTCCTCATGTCCTTTTTTGAGGTTGTAAATTAACACCAGCCATTGCCTGAATCGTACATGCTAAAGCTACTTAAAACGTGTTTGTCTACAGGTTTAAACAAATTACAAAACTCACTACTTTACCATCAAAACTTTGCAGACAAAAGATTCCTAAACAACACTATACTGACTGGGTAATTGATACTGACCAGCGACTTTTAGAATTTTAGATGTTTAGATTATTAAGTTTGTTAGAAGTTCAAAAACCAAAATAAGGTTTTTATATTTGCACATCTATGGCCTTATTTTCTCCCACTGTTTCAGACTTTGACACCACATGATGACCATGTCCGGCGCCAGTTTCTTTTTGCATACAAGCAATTCTTACCAACACACACAGCTATCAAAAACTGCTTTGACCCAAGAGACCCAATAACATTGCACTTGTAGGGCTTTGATGCCCTGTCCGGTTTAATGCGAACTGCATGTGAGCACCATCTGTCTTCCATGTAAAATCACTGACAATAGGAGGGGTGCTCTAAATGTCACGCCGCAGGAATTAAAGCAGCGGATCCACATGAGTTATCAGAAATAACACAAAAGAAATGCTCAGTCACAGTCTGCCAAACACGTTGGCAAGGCTACACATAAAGCAGATTGTTTTGCATATGTGGTGTAGTCGGTGCTGGGCAGCGCAGAACTGGGTTAACACAACATTTTGTGTGGATTCCTCGAATAGATGGGCACAAGCTGCCACCTTTAGCCAAACTTTACAGATCGGGAAGAAAATAATCCTCATTCGTGCAGGGAGCGAAGACTAAGGGCTTTTCAGTACATCACAGTGCAACACAGGATCTGTGGCCACCGTTTTCCCACTCTTGATGTAGGTGATTCATGGTTCTTGATGCAGCAGGAGGCCAAGTGCCTTGCTCAACAGCATGTGTACATGTTTTTCCTTTCCTTTCCTTATCGGCCAGTTTGAGATACATATAAGTGACATCATTCTTTCTCCAACCTATGAGTTGATGCTGCTTAGATGAGAAGGGAAAAGAGGGTTTGATTTTCACCCTCTAAATTTAGTGACTCAGCTTCCACTTGTATATGGAAAATTTTGCATTTTGAAATGTATTATTGTCCTTACAGAAATCAGAGGTAATGACGTAAAAAGACAAGACAGAAGCTGTTTTATGGCTTTGCAGGGAGCAGAACCATTATGTACTTAGCAGGTAGCACTTTTAGGTGTTACCACGCACTTTATACTTTTTAGATCACTGTTATCATTTTATCCTGTTTTATTGAGCTGTGTTTCTGTACTTAAATTAAGTTATACAAGTGAGTTGAATTAAACTATTATATGCCTGCAGAATTAAGATATTTTCTAATCTATATGACCTAATTGTAAGATCTGAATGAAAAGCTCTTCGACCATGAGTTGAATTTCAAGTTACTGTCGCTGTCCAAAGAAAACCCTCTGAATGTACTGAAAAAGGTTGTTTCACATGCTGGTTAACATTAAGTATTAGGACCTTTATGCAATAGAACATTGTCAGATATGAAATCCATATTCAACAATAAGCACATGTGATATTTTCCACTGTTATTAAAGAGGTGTTGGCCAATTCCAATCCATGCAAACAGGACTTCCTTTGGTTAATCATAACTTGAGGAGAAGCTCATCTCCAATAATTGTGGCCTTTTCCCCTCTCAGTGTGTGTGTTTTCAGTACAGTAGTATGCTGTGTTTACAGATCAATGCTGTGTGTCTTCACTTAGATCACTTTGATAGAGTTGGAACAGGAACACGGGGAGATTAATCAAAGTGAAGGGGCACTGACTCCCAGCCCGTGCCAGTCGATATGGCCGCGTGGTTAATTTGCCCCAAGGAGGGCTGTCGTCAGGCAGATGATAAACAGTGTTTGCTCCCTTTTTTAGCCACAAGCGTGCTCCTGCTCACCAAGAAAAATAGTTTCGACCCATGGTCTCTAATTTACAGTGGGGGGTGAGAGGTGGGACATAAATCATCCTTCCGCCATGGCCCGTTTCTGACAGACGAGGCACCGTGGGTGGATTGGGTGGAGATATTCGTTTGGTGTGCTCACTGTGGACTCAGGTAAACCCTCAATCTCACTGCGGCAAGTTGACACGGTGATGACTGCAAACTGGAGAATTTATTAATTTCACAAGTCACTTTTTGTTAATGAGAAGATACTCCTTGTTAATGAGAGCCAAACACTGACAGTTGCTGCGAAAATCAGCTTTAGTGGCCGACTGAAAACAGTGCTATGACGAAAAAGTAAAATGAATTAATTTAGGGAACCTTTTGGGCATCTGCTGTTTTCATGCTTGGCATGTGTCATCAATGCTTCATATGAGGCTGAAGCTCGGTGCCAGGCATTAGAGAGCTGGCTCCCATCCAACTGTTCCAACAGATCTCCATATGGACGACAGGGATTCCGGCACCGTCTTGAAAAGGAAACACCACAATAGGCGACATTGACCTCCCCTCAATTTGCCCCATCCCCAGATTGGGTGACATCCTTTTAATTGTATGGCTAAAACAGAGATGGAGCAAGAAATAATGGAGGATATCACGCCGTGGAGCCGTGCCAAGTCCGCTCCTTCCCCCTCTTTCCCATGGATGGAGTGCTGGAGAATTGAGGGCTTATAATACCAGCGAGCTGAGGCTTTGCTCCAGTCATCATTTCCATGCTGCTTTACGCTGATTCCCTAATATCCTTAGCGCCTTGCGTAGGGATAAGCCCATCGTGCCGAAACATGGCTGTCATGCCTATAAACCGTTCACGGCTCTAAAGAATCCATTATGGTTGCTCCACAAACATGGAGACTCAAAGGGCCACTTTGCTCAAGCTCATTTACTCTTTTAAAGCGTATTTATTTACCCTTAGTGCTGTGGTGGAAGGGATCTCCAATACACCACAATACATCACAGCATGTTGTAGAAATGGCGTATTTTTGTAGAAGTGGTCATTTGTACCATGAATCACACATTTTTAGACATACTTAGCTGCATATATGAAGTACATGTTCATCGGGCAGTATATGATATGCATGTGCAGGCAAAAAGAAATATATCAATACACATACTCCTTAAGGAAGGGAAGTCGTGATTTAAAATTTTATTGTCATTTTTTCATTGATAAGTATCTGGAAAACATAAGCCTAAGGATACATGACCGAAGGAGGAAGGGGGCTCTTAATTTATTTGTAAAAGTCGTAGGCAGTGTTGTATGCTGTACACCATTTCTCTGCTGAATTTCCTTCATAAAAAGGAATAGTATTGTGCCTATGTAGCTGGGCTCAGTCAGTGATTAAATGTTGTCCTACCTCTGTCAGTTTAAGGGGATCCATTCCCTCTGCAGGTCAATGAAAAACAAGGCACAAACACCGACAGGGGTTCAATTTCCTCTGGAGCCACCCATTCTGCAAATGTCACAGCTGCTGCTGCTGTAAAACACAACATCCACTAAATAGTGTATGACCTTGGTGCCCTAATGCCATAATGGATATACAGCAGAGTTGGTGTGAAGTGCAAATGTGATTTAAAACCCCTGTAATGTCATTCAGGAGACACGTTTCTTAGATTTCATTAAACGGGTGAATGCTGTGCACGTAAAATAAAGGGAAAACAGAAAATAGAGAATCCCTCATACCCACCTGTTACCATCATGTGCACCACACACAGTACAGTATGGACCCGCGTCGCCGACGCTGACTGTCTTTTTGGGAATGGAGTTCGCGACTGGGGAAGGTGGTGTCGGGGGCATGCAGGGTTATTGTGGAGTCCCAGCCTTAGCATGGGAGCAGCAAAAATGCCAGAGGCACGCTAACTTCACCCTAAAGGAAGTCGTCTCACTCTGTATACAACCTGTACACACACTCATTACCAGCAGAAAATTGCTAACATAAGTGGATCATAAGAAACAATTGTTAATTCATTCCATTGCTATTCTATTCTATTCTTTTTCTATTCGTATTACAATTTACATCGCCACTGCTATTCCTATCCCCAATTCTATTGTTATTCTTATTCATATTTCTATTCTCTTTCCCATTTTTTACTCCTACTTCCATTTCTTTCCCCATTCCTATTAGTATTATCATTTCCCTTCCTTTCCCATTTCTGTTCTTATTCTCATTTTTTTTCTATCCTCATTTCTTTTATTGATTTTCCAATTCATATTTCCTTTCCCATATCTAATTAGACCTTCATACCTATTTCCAAATCTATTCTTATTCATATTTCTTTTCATATTCCCATTTGTACAGTTATGCCAATTCATATCTCTATTCCCATTTCTAGCCCCATTCCTACCACTACTCCCCTTTTCATTCCCATGTATTTCACTGTTCCTATTCTCATTTATACTCTCACCCCTTTTTCTATTCCCATTCCCATTTATTTTTCTGATTCCTATTCCGACTTCCTTCCTTTTTCTTATTCCAATTATGTGTATTACTAACATGCTGCTTCTTTTAGTAACATTAATAGCATTTCTTCCTACAACTTCTACAGCTAATAGGCCATTACTAATATATAGAGTGCTGCCACTGCTACTAATACTATACAGTAATACTGAAGCACATGCAGCAGTGTGCTGCAGTCCACAGTTATCTTTGTGTGAGGTAAACCAGGTTATGCATGGTTCAGAGCTCTGCCTGGGATTTCTCATCTCCCTTCATACACACACACACTCACACACACACACACACACACAGACACACACAAACCAATTTGTAGATTATCAACAAGTATGGTCATTGAGTGGAAATTAATTTGCCACTGGTAATGGATAGAGACATTTTGCTGAGATGCGTAAAAACAGCTGAACTGCCAGCGATTACCTGCTGGAATCAGCCTTCATCAATATCAGGATAATTACAAAGCACTTCTGGCAGTGCGTGAAATGAATGGAGCGTGCAACAGATTGGGCGGTGGCCATAGATGTCTGCAGATATTAGGCCTCCTCCTCGGAGCGGCTCCACAGGGCAGAAATCTACCTGAACAGACTGGAGCTGCCGTTGCTGCTTCTGTTGCACCAGCAGGTCCAGGAGGCAGTCTGAGAGGGTTTCATATTGAAACTGAAAACAGTCAGGAAGAAGAGAACAGAGCTGGCTGTGACTGAGTCTAATAGAATTGCACAGTCTTGAATAGAATAAAAAGGGGGCACAGAATTAGACAGAACAGCACGCAGTGCAAATAAACAGAATATAATGCAGAGAGCAAAGTGAGTAGCACAGTAGAACAGAACCGAATTGGCACTGACACAACTGGACGAGACATAAACAGACTACGACTAAGGTGAAAAAAAAAGGAAAGATGACATAAGAGAGTAGGAAAGTGCAGAAAAGAATAGAAAAGAAAAATAAGAGCAGAATACAAGAGGGCAGATGAAAATGTTATAGAATTGGGTAGGAAAAAAAACGGAGAAAAATAAGTGTCAAATGTTATAAAATAAAACACAACTAGACAAAAAGACACAATATACAGGTTCGGTGCAGTCAAAGTATTGTAATAGGTTGGCCCGTCTTCTATACAAAGGAAATAAAAAAAACTGTATTCATATTTGACAAAACATGCTCATCACAAGGAGCTTTTGACTGTATCACACTATCTTCCCCGGCAGGTAAAGTTTGCCCACAAATTGTAGATGTTCAAAATCCATTTTCCTGCGCCCTTAAACGGCTTCTCTGCCACGATGGCGTTTAAAGGTTGAGCTCGGAGGTTCATTCTTGAACTCGCAAACAGTAGGGGATTGTAGTTGTTCTTGAGCTTTGAGCATATCGCACAATCTTCTTCAGTCGATTTGTGCGTTAGTCATGGAACTGTAGATGTTGCAAATTGTCAGTTTTCTGAGCGGTTGCAAAAATTTAAGATCCTCAGGAAGTTGCATCTGTGTGCAGCCTAGTAGCCGAATACAGTTTTACCAGGACTGGGCTCTGATTCGAGGCCGTACTAGCTGACTGCTTCCTGGAGATCTAGGGGACCTCATAGGTTTATACTCCTCGAGCGTAATATGGACAGGACGGAATGGAGCTGAAGGAAATGTCCACTGAATAGGGCAGAACAGCACGAATCAGAATAAAAGAGCGATGCTGGTGTTCGCTCCCATTCCCGACCAGAGGATGGGACTCTGTAAGGTGGTTTGAGTTTGGAAGGAGGGGGAGTAAAAGGGTGTCGATCCCTGTCTTTCCCAGACTTCACTTCCATCTCTCACATGGAACCACTTTGGTAACCCCCCCCCCCGCTCCTCCCCCCTTTTCCCCGTGCCCTCTCCTTTCTGTCTTCCCAGACAGCGAGCTGGAGGCAGTATTGGGTTTCCTCTGCAGCTGAAGGGTTACTTCAGTCCATCTCTGGGATGAAAAGATGACTATTTTCCTCCCCCCGCTTCCATCCGACTCTTTTTTCAGGTGAGAGGCTCGGGGAGGAAGGAAATTATTACATGCGGGATGAAAGGGGGCCTGGAGACGCAACTGCCAGCCCTGCCCGGGTCTGCTGGGGAGGAAGACGATCTGGACCCGAAACGGGATGGGGAGAAACCCGAGATCTCTGGAAAACGGCTGGGAATGACCCAAGAAAAACTTCCGCCTCCCCTCCACCATCCTCATCCCGTCCTGTCCTGTCCGAAAGCGTTTCCCATAATGGTCTCAGGCTGCAAAAAAAGTGCGCTCTCCAGGCGGCGGGGGTTCCCTAAAGGCCCACAGACTCAAACGAGCATGTGCGAAAGCATGAATGCACAGAAACCACCCGTGGGAACAGGCACAAAGGCGTACATACACACTTTCCCCGCTGTAGACAAGTTCCAAGGATAGTCCACATATAAGATTAGAAACTAGAAGGTTGTACGGTAAAGCAGGGATGGAGGTTTATGTTAATTTGTCCAGTGGTGTCTGTGACCTCCTCGAATTTCTGTTTTGGCTACGCCGACACCTACGAGAATGATCAAAACCAGGCACAGCTGTTCGACTTGCGGTAGAGGGAGATTTACATATCTGGGTATCTGGGTGAATTTTTTAAATGCCAGGCTGAATCTCAAAAGTCGGGGAAATTCCATCCTTCAGAGCACATTTTCAGATTGTTTCCATTTCATCTGGACGGACGCTTCGAGCGAAGCTCTCGCATGCAGTCGTACATCAATCACTGCCCTATTACAGAGAGGGATTTGGCGGAAAATAATGCTTTTTATCCGACGAATGGGATTGTATAATTGCTGCTCATTTGACCTCGCGTTCGGCTCAGAGCCGGAATGCGAGGCGGCTTGGCGACATCTACACCCTGTTGCTTTGTCTGCAATTTGTTGTTCTCTAGCCGCTGCAGTGTAGCACACCTTTAAGGGAATCCTCCCTCCGTGCTGCACTGGACGACTAAAGGAAAAAAACTGATCTCACTGTTTTGTGGAGAAAGTGGTTGTAATCAAAATGTAACCACAGACGTCTCGGCAGTCGGTTGCAAACTCATTTGGCGGAAATGTAATAATTTAAGATGAGGGAAGGAGTCTAATAATAACAGTAACAGTTGCTGTTTTCTTCCAAAATGAGAGCTTCACATCTATTTTTCCACAATGACCAACTGCAAAAACATTTGGTGCATTTTAAGTCTAGAGAGTAACTTTACAAGCCAGATTCTTCACATGTGAAAATGTAGCATTTTTTCTCCCATAGCATTTGGGAAAAGACAGGTTCAAGTGGATGTGTTGAAGCTCACCAGGTGACAAATTGCTGCAGTGATTGAACTGAGGGACTACTTGCTAGGTTAATATCTACCATTGATCTTTTCATTGATCATTTGTCCCCCGCTAATGACTGCGACTGGACTGATTTTAAATAATATGTCTCACTTGTAACCTGACATCAGTGGAGGGGATAAGGATCGTTGTATGACAATTTCTCGGGGAAGGAAACCGCTGCGAAAAATCAGCTTGAAAGGCCAGAGGAAATTGAGACAATATTAAAAAGAAAAGGTTCAATCTGCGAGCTTTTTCCCCTGCTGATCAGAAGGGCTGTGGACTACCGCTGGGCTCCTTAACATCTGGTTGGGCAATTTACCCCGCTCCGACGACTGGAAAGGTTAAACCACTAAAATCTAATATTTGCCTAGAGGGGGTCAAGGCACTGCAATTACAAGGTACAATCGGCAGGGCTAATCAGCTAGTAGCGCGTACCAGGGGCTCGGCTGGGCAAATAAGCCCTGATCAGAAGCACTGTTCTCTGCCTCTCCTGTTTACTTATTAAACCCTGTTCTCATGTTCAAGGGCCCCACCGCAGCCCCTGGCCCCACACCCCCCAAGGCACGGGGGAGTAAATTTAGCTCCTGATGCTTTTTTAAATGGGACTGCGCCACTTGGCTAGAAAGTAGCCCCCGTGTTAATCAGTATCTGCGGCCTTTGTTGCGAAATGATCTCAAATTACTTTCCTCCAATCTGGCAGGCATTAACACCTTGGGAAGGAATGGGATAGGTAGGGATTTGTACCCTTAGGGGACAAACAAAGTGCAGAGCAGTGAGACAGATCTGTGTGCGTGTGTGTGTGCGTGAGGACACCGACGAAGGCCCACATAGGCGTCTCAGAAGGATGTGTGTGTTCCGCAATGCTGTTTACATGATTGCTCTTTGACACACATTTCCTAATTGACTGAGTATCAAGTGCAGGATTAGTGTATAATATATCAGAACTGTCTGGCGCGCAACACTTTTGAACAAGGCTCGGGGAACAATTACTGGTAATTAAATATGTGCCAGTTACTGGAAAAGATAATTATGTCCTTGGTGTATAACACCAATTAATTACTTATATTTCAGCGAGCAAAGCTTTTAAACGGCAGCGGAAGCCATTCGAATGGCGCTCGTGTTTGAGTGCAAGCAACCTCTGTGTTTGCCAATGTGTAAGTCGTGTTCTGATGAGCATTTAGGCGCCGCGCATGAAATTGTTTAAGTCAGAAATCAGGCGTCTCACTTTGCTGCAAAGCTCGCATTTACCGTGGAAGAAGGGGAAATTGCAGCAGATGCAGACGTCGCCGTCGTTTTCAAAACAACCAATGGGAAACCCACAGTAGCAGTTTGGCACTCTGGTATTAGTTGCATACAAGCCCCGCCAAGGCCACAGTCATACTGTTTTTACCTCTCAACTCTCCCTCCTTAGGCATTAAACATTGACATAACAGGTTGAATGAGAACGAGACCCCTCTGGGGAGGGCAGAGCTCAACTCTCTGTTGCTAAGAGGATTGGTCAGAGTGGATGTAGAGCCTACGAGGACTCCTGAGCGCTCCGTATATCGGCACACCTCCTCCTTGTGTACTCGCAACGCCTCGCCACGCCAAGATAGCAGCAAACATTTCCGTACGTCCCAACGCTCTTACTGCTTTGAATCCAAACATGTACTGAATACCCTTTTGCTCTCATTCACATATCAAAGAGGGTTTCAAGAGTCACAGAGGTAGAAATGTACGGATTAGCAAATGATCTCATTTTGGGCATCCGCCTCTAATGTCTAACTTGGAAGTATACCTGTGGCCGATCATTAGTAATCTATTAAATCCATGGCCTAGAAATGGTTACTCTGCAAGCCCCTCTGAGCCAAACATGGCTGATGCTGCTTTTCCAATCCCCCTCTCGCTTTGGTTAATGAGATACAGAGTCAGGCGGCCCGAGCGTGCTTTCCCTCCCTTCACCTCACCCTCTTTCTTTCCTTTTCTCTCTGGTCCTGCAGCACACAGTGCAGTCATTTTTTATTTATTTAGTTCTTTTTTTTATCTGCCAGCTCGCTCTCGACTCCTGCACCAACAGCTTAATCCACGCATCCATGCAGTCTCCTCACACAATCAGTCTGCCAGGAGTGCATGGCTATGTGTGTGCGTTCATGCTAATGAGAGACTGTACTTGATTTTCATGTCTTTCAAGTTGTTGTTTTTGTCTTTTTGCTCAAATGTCGATGTGTACATGAGACCACAACACAATATTAGTGTGTATCCTGCTATGTGGGTGTGTGTGTACGTGTATGGTGTGTTTCTAAGCCAAAATGCATACGCAGTACGCCTATGGGAATGTTTATGTGCATGCCAACAATGTGTGTTTGCAGGTGTACCTCTATTAATCACATTGTGAGCACTTACTCTCCATACTTTCCATTTGGGGACAAAAACCAGGTCCCCACAAAGCCAACTGTTACATTTTCAGGGTGAAGACATGAGCTGTGTCCCAATTCTGTACTACATACTATGTACACTAGCAGACAACAAATCCACATACTTTACTGTTTTATACTAACAGGATATGACGTGACGCATGCACCGACCTGACGGCAAAAAAATTGTGCTTTGCTTCGAGGGACAGTAGTTTACATCACCAGAAGAGGACGTGTCCCGGATTTTGTCACTTTTCTACAGTAGTGTGGCCATACTGCATACTCAAAGCATGCTTAGAGTGGTAGTATGTATAGAATTGTGACACATTTTGGTTTCTGGTTAAGGGTTAGGGTAAGATTCATTTCGGGTTAGGGTGGGGTTTTCCTTAAGGGTATGGTCAGCAGGGAATGAATGTAAGTGAATGTAAGTGCTCGTATCTGTTTGTTCACGAATGTGAATGCATTTTCACGCCTTTCTTGTGTATCTGTGCCAAAATGTATATTTGTTGATGCTAAATAAAACCTGTGTGTGTATCCTGCTATGTGTTGTGTATGTGAAAATGTGTGTTTCCAAGCCAAAATGCGTAAGTTGCACTTATCATATGCATATGTGGATGCTCATTTTTGTACATGCTTGTTTGTTGGATATTCTGTGTGTTTGCTGTTAAGGGTGTGTGTGTGCGAGCTCTCTGGAGGGGCCCAGTGTTTGCCGCGACGGGCCCCGGCTCCCCCTGGATCTAAGCAGTATTGACAAACCCATCAGAGCTGGTGATGCATCGGGCTCCCCGCTCGCTCCCCTCCGCCTCACCCTCCCGCCCTCAGCGGCGCTGCGGGGCTGCGCTGACATGCTGTCACCTTGGTAACTGCTGCCAGAGAGAACGGCCTGCTGGGAGAGCTGAGCCGAGCTGGCGGCCGGCCCGGCGAGCTACAGCAGGAGATGTCACCGGCGGACCCCCGAGGACCGACCGACCCCTGCCTCTGTCCCCGACCATCGATCCGTCTGCTGCTGAGATCCGTCACCACCCGGGACGCTTGCTGGGATAGGACAGGACACACACACACACACACACACACACACACATAGAAGAAGACAAAATCCAAAATGCAGGCCCTCAGTGAGGCATAGTTGCACATTCACACATATGCTTGTAACACACATATGACATAACGTGACTTGGGAAGGATTTGTCAACTATCCCAGAAAGCCAAAAGAGATTCGAATTCTGATCTTATTTCTCTCAGTTAGGGGATTTCAAAATGTGACTCTCCTGAAAGCAAACTAAACTCAACAGCAAACTGCTGAATGCCAAAAATGTCTCCAGAAGCATGACCTCCAACTACTAAAACGTCTGCCTCAGACTATCTGTGTTTAAGAAAGAAGTCATCCTCCATGCGATGTTTGTGCTCATGAGCAGAAAGTCCTGGCACTTCTCGAGAATCGCGTCTCTTTTTCCACTTTTCTAGGTTACCGAGTCATTACTTGGCAATTTCTGAGTCCCTCTCTCTGCACGAGCGTTCTCGGAGCCGACATAACCAGCGACTGTTGACTGGGCTTCAGTCTCCAACAAGGTTCGGAGGACCTTTGAAAGGCTGACCGGCTTTTTGACACGAGGCTTAGGAAGCAGGCGAGCTCACGCTGCGAGATGCGGGCCCCGGCTGGATGTGCGGTGGAGCTGGGTTCAATTCTCGGTTGAGAGGGATTATGGGTAGGGACCAAGACGCCACAGGCCGCTCTTACTGTCTCTAGGCAAATTTGTTCAAAGAGAACTTTATGGACACATGCCACTCATGCCACTGGGTCCTGAGACAGGAATATTAAAGGGAATATTATTCTGAGTATTTGCATCGAAATGCATCTTTGCTTTCACTGCATCTGCAAAGGAAATGTTGCATCCTTTATCAAACTATTGCACCTAAAAATTGCTGCTTTACAGAAATGATTAGAAGATGTATCTTAAAATGGACCATACTGCCGAATCCAGGTCACCCAGCTTGCAAAAAAGGAGTAGCTGTACAAACCACAAGTGAACCACCTACTCAGATGAACGCACAGAAACTTACTTTTACGCAAAGCTTGATTGCAAGAATTTGATCAGTGTCCAATTGTTGTCGCGTTTGCCTAACTGAATGACATAATTCCTTCTTCTACAGCGGAAATATGGCATGTAAGACTACACAAGGTGCTCCCTTATAGCAATAACACCCATGGGAGTGATTAAAGCTACCATCAGCATCAACAAAGTATAGCCTCACTCGCAATAATCCTCAAGTAGTATCACAGCTTGCGTACAATGCTTTCCACACACATGTGCACTGACTGAAAGGCTGTCTCTCATGTCACACAAATACACAACAGGAGAAGATGTGAAAGATCACTAACTAGCTTCCTGGTCCCCATGGCAACCAATAGAGCAGGGGACGTCTCTTAAGGGGTTCATGAGCGCGGGTGGGGCGCGTGTTTAACCCCGGCGGATCGACGAGATGCGCGCGCGTGTGAGACTGAATGGATCGTGCGCGCGGTGGATTTTAGACAAAAGCCGCATAAAAACAGAAAAGTTGCACAACTGAGTTCTGCAGGAAACCAATTAAGGGGGTGACATGACTTCAAAACCGGTGTGTGTGAGAATTGTGAGCAAAGCTCGCTGTCGCTGTCCTGGAAAACCATGTGACTCCAGAATGTCACCTCCCCATGAGCTGAGAAAAAAAGATTAGCTTTGTTTTAAAATTTGTGTCAGTCCCTTTTTTTTTTTTTTGTGGTTTATTTAGCTTTGCTTAGAATTGTCTCAACCTTTTGTGCAGTCTCAGCCCATAGCTGAACACTCAGTCCTTCAAAATCCCCAAATTTCGAGATACAAAGCACACACAAACATATACAAGAGCAACTTGGCAAGGCCTGACCTCACTCACATGTCCTCATGCCCGAGCCAGCTAAAGCCTCAAACCGGGAGAGTAAATAGAGAAACACCTGTTCTTCTTCACATGTCTGGTTCCCCAACTTTGCTTCTAGATATGTAGATAGGCGGGGGGGAAAAAGAAAAGGAAAGGAAAACGGGAATTAGAATGTTTCCTTCCGCAACAGAGTACAACACGGCCGCAAAAAGAAAAAGGAAACGAATTGCATCTCCAGCGTCACCAAAAGAGTTAACATTTTTGGAGACAACGTGGTTTTCACAGGACAAATATGTATGGAGCTGAAGCACAGCGGAAATAAAAATATATGTAAAAAAAAACCCAACCAACCCACAAGTAATGCTTTTAATCCAACTGGCTGTAGGTAGAAATGAAGTTGGACTCTGCATTGTTTAACACGACAGTAAACACAAGTGTAACAATGCAGTTTTGAATAGTAAAAGTAAATAGACTTTAAATTAATAACGAACCATCATTTTCATCTGAACCAGTTCCATCCAGCGCCAAATATCTTCCGTAAAGCTCCGCACACGGGCCTTAAAATGACACATGGTGCCATAAAAAAAAACATGCAAAGTGGCGACAAACCTTTGCAAAAATCAAAATCTTCATAATCCAAACGGCATCCAAATGCCATCTTCACTAATTAACTTTGATTAAGGCTGTTGATTCCAGTGGCGATAATGGCAGGAGCGTTTGCACCGGGGAAGTCAGCCCGAGCGGCCACTGGGCGGCGCTGTAAGGTCAGGGAAGCTGCACAGAGAGTCCCTCCTGTGCATGGCGTCAAAGCGAGGCGAGTGAGTCCCTGTCCGGATTGTATCAGCGCCAGAATGGAGTGTTTTACTGTGGGAATGCCATTTATAGGAATTATTGTTTTAATCATTCTGGGGTTAGGGTGCATGATGAGAGAAAAACAGGAATAAGCTGGTTCAAATGCTTTTAATCACGTGATTCTGCTATGTGAAGACGGTTTTGCCTTTCTGACGAACGGAATCAAGCAACAGACAAGACCATTCCCCCAGCAGCTCGCTCACGATTCAGGGCCGAGAGTCCCCTCTAGAAGAACCCCGCAAATGTGGACGTCCATGCACTGCAGACACGCGGCATCGGTGTGTCCGTGTGGGCCCGTGTGTTATTGTTGGGCCCGCAACTTCTCCCTCCCCCCCGAAGAAAGAAACTAAATCTCTCTCAAAAAGGGGATCTTTTTAAACACGAAGACGCGAGTGACCCGAGCCGACCCGCACACATGCCGTCGACAGCATTTCCACACACACACACACACACACACACACACACGCGCGCGCAAAGCCATGTACCCGACTCATTTTATTCAGGTGTTTTTGAGTCCGTGCAGGGGTGCGCGCGCGCGTGTGTGTGTGTGTGTGTGTGTGTGTGTGTGTGGGCTGAACGTTGCTCACACTGGGACTGACCTACAGCAGAGACCCGGCCGGGATTATTTCTCCGGCCAAACAAACTTCCCCCTCAGTGAAGCCAACTTCCAACACTGCAGTGTGTGCTCGGGGAAAGTTCGCACAGTGGCAGCACATCGGTACCAAGTGTGCAGGCCTATTGTACAGGCGGGACAGGTCCAAAACGGAGTAGGCCTGTTCTAAGTTTATAGAGACATTTTGCGTTATAGACCACGTGCAGTTGCTACGATCTAACAACGCGCGTGTTGGAATATAACACGAACATTCCGGGAATATTACAGTGCCGTGACGGTGAAGCGTCACTTCAAACTCAAAACCAAAAGAAATTTAAAAAAAAAGAAATAATAATAATAAAAAAATAAAAAAAGCCCGTTTTTGGAGATGCAGTAAATCAAAACCGGAACATTAGGACAACAACAAACATTACAGACATCTTGCAGGAATTATGTCTCTCTTTCTGGGCGCAGTTTAAAGGCTAAAATGTGAGTTATTTATTGTGTTTTTGTTGTTGTTGTGTGTTGGTTTTTTTTGCAGTGAAGTGTAAAGGTTTCGTCTCACTTGACTCTAAATATCTAAGCAGAAAATGACGCAGTGTTTGTAAAAGACGACTGTATGACAGCTACAAATGTGTTTCAGTTGTAAATGAAATCTAACAAAATCACGCGTGTTGCTGAATTTGAAGGCGTTTTAAATCCGCATTTGGGAAGAAAGAGGGGAGAAAGAACCCCCCCCCCCAAAAAAAAACCAACCCATTAAGACTACAGCAGGCTTTATGTGCTTTATGAAATGCAGACAGGCAGATGAGATGCTGAAGTACATTACCTCGGTATGGCTGAGCTGCCTGCAGACTCCATTCACCCCTCCTCTACCTATCAATCCTGCCTGCTCAGGAAACCATGACCTTCACAATTTATAGAGAGGAAACCCCCGAGAGTCACGTCATATTTCCAAACGTCCTCCTCTTCTTTCTCCCCTCTTCTTCTCCTTCTTCTTCTTCTTCTTCTGCTGCCGCCGCCAAACCGAATATGGACTTGATAAGCTGTATTTACACGTAGGCCTACTGTGATCCTTGGTGTAGATGCTCTCCTGAATTTGATACTTTCTTTACCTTCTCAGGCGTAATGATCGTCTTCTATATTTATACATAAACCTGCATATTAGGCTAATAATGACAATAAATCACTGAATGGCCGATTTCTGTATGTGTGCATTAACTTCAACGTGAGCCAGCAAACATAGGCCTAACAACTTCATAAATGCCCGTAAAATAAAATACAGTGTAATTAAATCAAACCCTAAATCAAACCAATAAACACGGCAATAAAAACCCTAATAATAATGTGACCAGAGCCTGCAATCATTTGCAATACGGGGGAATTCGCTTATGGGTTTGCCACGATGACGACAACACAAATAAGGCATGAATCAAAGAGATGAGGCCCGATGCTCACTGTAAAATAACAGTAATAATCATGATCAAAAGTCAGCAGTCACCACCAGACAGAGGGATCTTTTTTTTTTTCTGCAGCAGAGATAAATCCATGTGGACGCGGAAGAGGAAGGCTCCCTATGGAGAGCAGCTCAGAATAATCCATATTCATGCGCTCGACACGTGGAGTAAATACAGTATTGGTGGTGGTGGGGGGGGGGGTGAAGCCTCCCATTTACTGGGTTCAGTCTCTTTACGTGACATACTGTACAGTGTTACCATATCACCACAACTGCGCCTAAAGACTGAGCACATGACATAGCACCTAAAAGCGGTCTATTATGCTTTATATTCTGCCCCACTAAGAGTATCTACGGCGGTTTAACCTTCTAAAAGCCGCACGCACAGATAACAAACATAACTGAAGGCGTGCTAACGTGTATATCTAATTAAAAGGGAACTAAAGTGTGTGTGCCATACAGGAAAACGCAACTCTGGTGGTGGAACCTTAGAATAAAACATGACGTGAGCAGGCATAAAACAACATCTACAAAGATTTAAATGCACTGTCAGGTGACGTGGGCCTAGAGCTCGCATCCAATACCACAGTGCAAACGTCCCAGTGTAACATATGTTTTTATTATAAGACTATTATTTGCTCAGGCGGATGTATAAAAATATAAATCTGTGTAATTATTTTGATTAGCTTTATACGGCAGCATGTCAGTGTCGGTGGCTGACTGAAGGGCCGCTGCTTGTTGACAGCCACGCGAAATATTAATATTAATTAGGCATTAAAAGTTTGGTTTTATGGGACAAATCCCGAGTCCCTCCACTTCCCCGCTGAAGTCTTGCTTTAAAGAGCAGAGAGCTGTGACAACGCGCAGCTTTAATTGGCGCGAACGGGCGCGACGAGCCTGTTGGGCCACTGGCGTCCTAAATCAATAGCAGGGACGGCAAAGGGCTCCTAGGGCCTGAACGTACCGGTGAGCGCGCGCACACAGACACACGCACACGCACACGCACACACACACACACACGCACGCACAGCCGTACACACCCATGCTGCTTCCAACGCGGTCTTGAAGACCCACTGAAACAGGCGCACCAAACCCCATTATGAGATTTGAAACTTTTATTTCTGTGGTAAAAGCTCTCACTAGATTTGGGATATTTCTGCACGAGCCGTGCGAGCTGCTGGCCGCTCTAAAAAGGTTGTTTTTTTCTTTCTTTTTTTTGTTGTTGTTGCGGGATTCCACGTGTAAAGGCACCGCTCTGCCGCGCGCGATTTGTTCTGGTCAACGTGGACCCTCAAGGGCTCCTCTCGCCGGTGACTTTGCGCTGGATTTCACGGAGAGGAGCGCACGAGCTGCATGCGCAATGGGCAGGCCGCATGGGTATAGGCTAGGCAACATCAGGCCAGAGGAGAGCTTCCCATTATTCTCTTGCTCCAGCAGCACTCCCGAATATTTTCTTTCAGCTTGAATACAATTAAATGGCGACCTTATGTTGCGTTGCCACACAATTAGCCCCGATTTCCTTTAGGTAGTGGCGTTTTTCAACGTCGCACGTGCTCGCAGACGCGCCTGTGAGTAAAGCACCCCAATCTGAAAGTTTCGACGGACCGCACACGGGCCTGTGGCGTGTCTCTGCTGCCACTTTTGCTAATGGAGACAAAGAAAAACGATGCCCACTCCTCTATATCATTGAATTCAGTTGCTAAGCAACTAGTATGGGAAATCATCCGCGAAATTCAAATCCTGCAGCGAGGTGGACACGTTTTTGTTGAGCTGTGCTGAATGGGCGAGCCAGACAGCTGAAGAGGAGAAAGGGGGAAAGTTTGAAACACGCTTGCCTCTTGCAGCCGTGACGAAAAAGAGCCCCGTTGTGAAAATAAATAGATAATTCAACAAATGGCACGAAAGCACTGCCTGTGCCACTGTGTCGTTTGGAATGATGATAGGAAATGAAACGCAAGGCACTATGTCCCCGTGCGCTCACCACTGTATGAGTCCCCCCCCCCCCCCCCCCCCCCCCCCCCCCCCCCCCAACACCCCCCCCCCCCCACCCCCCCCACCCCC
>CM022483.1:4489869-4531867 GCA_011952105.1 Coreoperca whiteheadi
AGTGTGGGGACAGGAATGCGCGGAACCACCCCGCCCTTTTTATCTAAAATCGCGCAGTCACAGTGAGGCGAGAAGGGGGTGAAGTAGGGCGGCCGCGGGGCGGGGTGGGGGGGGCGGGGGGGGAGGGTTTATTCCATAACCTTCACAACTAAAAGAAATTTTGGTCAGTTAAGCTCAGGGATAGAGCTGGTAGAATTTTTGTCTTTTTTTTTTTTTTTTTTTTTGGAATATATCTCTGCTCGTGTTCATTTCCCCTAAGCATGATGTCACATTGTCACGTCTCCTACTGAAAATGCTCTATCGCCAGCTCCTCTCAGATTTCATAAGGTATTTTGGCAGAGCTGAGGTGGGACTTATCAGTTTATGTAACCGGCAATTTTCTACTTCATGTACTGTACACTATTCCATTTTTTATACCTTACACCATGTAAAATGTGATGTTCCGTGCTCATAATAAGACAAAAAGTGCTCATAATGTGTTGATATGAAAGATGTTTTAGGGTTTTTATGAATTATTTCATGTAGAAGAGAGTCGTACAGGGCATGAATGCGTTAATGTCAAGATACATTTCAACTTTTGTGTCACAATGTCACATACAACACTTGTACTGTATTTTGAAGGAATTTCTTGCACCTGATACGTGCAGATGTTTTCAAATTCCAAACTCCATTGAGAAAAGTAACATTTTTTTATTGCTGTTTTTGTCTGTCTGTACAGCATTTCAACACCAAATTGAATAAAGTGAAAGTGGCCTCGCGCGCAGCAGACGTTGCGGAACTATTTTATTACATGTCTGAGCTGTCCAGTGAAAACCAGCTATCTCCACATTTGGTGATTTTGAGTAATTCAGATACATTGAAAGCTAGTGCCCTGGATGGATTGAGAAAAATCATCTGCTCTTTCATCTAATGAACCTATTTAAAGAAGCCATTGAAAGAAGCCACGAAAAGTTGAGGTTTTGGAGATACGTGGTTCTCACAGGACAGCGACAATGCGTTTTCCTGACAGAAATATAATGGTCACTGATCTGACTGCAAAATACCAACTACTGTATGTTCATGGTTGTTAAATTAATGGAAACATAATAATAAAAACAACAACAGAAGCTTTGCTCTATGTCTGTTTTGTCCTCTTAAGTGTGTTTCTAGATTTCTCAGTTAAGTCTTTACATTAAAAACAAAGTCCTCTACTTTCATTGTACGAGGCGACTAAAGTGGTCCTGAAGTGCCTCCCTCAGAGTCACCGAGTGTCCGTTTGTCCGGTCAGAAGAGGGTGTGCTTCTATCTGTCTTTATCCGTGTGTGTGTGTGTGTGTGTGTGTGTGTGTGTGTTCTGAATGACCCTTGTGGCGGGACAAACGTCCCTTTGAGGGCGCACGGACAGATGGAAGGACGGGGCGAGTCAGCGGCAGACACAGAGGACTGAGGCTCCAGTGTAGCCGCCGCCACGTGGCCTGAATCCCCTTTCATCTCCACATTTCCTGTCCCTTCACTCCCACAAACACACCAAACCATGATGCAGCACTCGGCGGTGGAAAGATGGATGGATTTAAGGAGAGGATGGGCGTTTCGAAAGAACAAGATCGGGCCTATCTCCCAATGAGAACTGCTTTCAAACCCCCCCCCTTGGCCTTGTTTGTGCACAGCTATTTTTTGGTTTGGTTTATTTGCAAATACAAATGCCAAAAGCTGACAAGAGCACAGCGACAGAGAGGCAGAAATACAAAACCGCGCGGTTGAGAAAAAGAAACCCCATGGAGCTGATAAAAATATCTCACCCCAAAAGAGAAAAGAGGGCAGAAAAAAACAAGTTCACCAGCAGAGGCACAGGTGAATTTGTCACAGAAACAAAATAGTGCCAAAAAACTGATACAGAGTGGCATTGTAGAGTTTGTTTCTGCATACAGAATAGACTTAAAACCTTTAATAATTATTTAAAAAAAACACCTTTCCTTCAAATTGGAGATCTTCGATATCTCATTTTACTACAAAAACAACTTAATATATGCCACCATAATGGACATGGTTCTTCCTTTTACATTTGTATCACTTTAACACAGAAACTGTAAACATCCTTTACAATTAATCAATAACATTTAATTAGTGTATGTAAATGCATCACAAAACCCAATATATAACTGCGACACTCGTGTACTTCCACCAGTTCAGCCACATGTTCATAAATGAAATGGACTCGTAACACAGCTAGACCTTCCTCTTCCCCTCCGGTTCGATGTGTCAACAAGAGATGTCAATTTGATTGGTCAGTACTGAGGCCAGGCGGCTATTGATTGGCTGGTCATTAGGAGAGAGCGGCCCAGCGGGAGTATCAGGCCTGACACCGTTAACACCGAGCGCCGCCGTGTCGACCACTCTTTAACGAACGCCCATCAACCGACCGGGACCCGGCCATTGACCCACCAGCTCCCTGCAATATCTTACTGCCAGGCTGGAGTGTGAGTAAAGGGCTGTGGTGTGTGGTGCTATTGATCCCTGGATGAGACACTGGGAAACTGTATCGGAGACGAGTTTACAATCGGAGTGAGAGTGATTTTTTTTAGCTCCGAGTGGAGCCGGGTCTCTGGAAGTTTTGTCAACTGAGTGCAGTTTCTTCAGAACAAATGCACAGCTCAAGAAAATAAGGCAAATACGAAAGGAAGGCAAGAAGGAAGAAACGGGCACTTCTTGAACCCTTTGGAATCATTATTAGAAGCTGTTTTGGCCCTCAAGTGCATATTTATATTTTACACTTTGTTTCACACCACTCCGATGCTCCATTTGTTTGGACTCCACAAAGATTTAAAGAAATAAAACACTTACGCTCCAACAAAATATGCTCCAGCAACTGTTGTGCTATCTGCACACCAACTGGAATAAGAAAAGATCAAATTTGGGCAGCAAAATTCTTCTCGCACAAATAGCTTATGAACAGGGAGCAACTGGAGAGATTTATGAAAACTGATTCCTGCGATTAATACAAATGTCTGACATTGTCTGACAAATGTCCTTCAGTAGGTGTGTGTTTTACATGGAGTAATGGAGGTGTGAGCATGAGAGGAAAGTGAATGGGTGCCTCCTGTGCACTCCTGCCTTTATGTACCACAGTGAACTAAAGCCTTTACATAGCGTAACATCCGTTCATGACTGGGTTACCACGTAAGACAGATCCTACTTTAAGCTTTAAAATGGTGTTCAATATAAAACCCTTTTCATCCTTCCAGTATCCCTGAGGGAATTATGTCCATATTGGACAATGCTGCGCCTCCAGAAGTAGTAAGCCCTTATGCAGGAAGGGAACAGTGTGGAGGTCAGGGTGGTAGATGGGCGTGTAGCCTGTATCATGCAGGAGACCCCACAGGTGCATTAAAATAATCAATAGAGCACCAACACAAGACTGGGTTAATGTTACCCAGTACTCATGGGTAGAAAACAGTCAGTCAGTCAGTCATTTTCTACCGCTTGTTCCCGTTAGGGGTCGCGGGTGACTGGAGCCTATCCCAGTGGCTTTGGGCCTCAGGCGGGGTACACCCTGGACAGTGGCCAACTCGTCACAGGGCTGGGCAGAAAACAACCCGAGACAATGGGTTGTGTTGGGTTCTAACCCTGTAATAGTAGCTGGATCCTATCAGAGAGCACTAAGTCGCCAGGTGGCGTTTAACTTCTTTACTGCGTTGCAAGGTTTGTAATATAATTAGAGGCAGTCACAAGCTGTTCATTTTGTTAGTAGGGTCTGATTTATACACAAATAAATGGCACATAAACGTATAATCCTCATACAGTGCGAAACGAAAATAAGCCAAAAGAACTACAGGTAAGCACACTTGACTTTCAGTACTCATAATTACATTATTGAATCCCACTCAAGAAGAGCTTAACCTGCTGTAACAATAGAGTCCAAACATCGCCTCTGACTTCTGTACAGGCAACTGCCGTAATGTAAGGAAACATATTGATGCTTCGAGAATATCGCAGTTGGCCCAGCTGGCAACTATATACATAAGCATAACCACAAACTTTCCCTAACCATAACCCAGTGTTAGTTGCCTGACCCTAACCAATACCTTAGCAATAGTTTATTTGCCATAATCATGATCTTTCCCTAACCTTAAATCTACCATTTTGTTCTAAAAAGAATTTCGTTTGATTTATTTTTTTTACCTCTCTTGTGTAACTTAAATATTTAGTTTGAACTTATGTCAAAGGGCCTGTAGCTGCTCCCCGCACGTATTGTGAAATAAGGACCTAAATATCTTCATATCAGTACACACATTTTCCTAGCCCCAAATTTTTGCATCCCATGATGTCATATTGTGACAATTTTGTTTTGCTCGACACCAAGCTTGGCCTCTTTCTGTCTGCGCTGTTGCTTCTGATGGCATCCTACAAAGTTACTCCTGAGTCGCTCTCACGGTGAATTAACTCGCGCTGTGTGCAGCGTGCAGCATTAGCTAAATGCTTAAAATGTAAGTAAAGGTTTCACGTGCTGTGTGTCTCAGGTATTTGACCATTTGGCTGATCCAGACGTCTTCATAGTGAGAGTTGGCAGAGGTACAAGTCAACAAAAGCGGCTTGGTTCAGCGCTGCCGTGCCTTCTGGGGTGCCTGCACATAAATCTGTGTGTGTGTGTGTGCGTGTGTGTGTGTGTGTGTGAGGGGAAGAGGATGCAAGCTCGTGTGTGTGCTCCTGTGAAAAAACACGCTTTCGGTGTATGACAGCTATAGCCCGTTTTGGCACAAGTTACTCTTTGAAATATCATTAGCTGTACTTATCAGATTAGTTTGAGAAAGGGATTAACATGGTTGTGATTCTGGCTGCCTGTGTACTGGTTTATTGAGCTGGTTTAAGTCAGCTCAAAATATAACATAAAAAGTATAACACAAAACTAGTATTTTTTATAACAAAAAAATACTAGTTTTAAAATATGTTTTCTATCCTGGGACACGTGATGAAGTGATAGCTTCGAAAAACAAGCTTATTTGAAATGAAATCTGGTGTGTCTGGTAAGTAATGGCGATCACACAGTGAACTGTCAGAGCTGAGGACGTACAGTATTTCATGACTTTGTGGGGGGTGGGGGTGGGGCCATGATGATAATAGCAAATAACCGCATGACGATGAAGACAGCCTGGAAACGTCTCTGTGTGCGACTGGATGTGTGCGCAGCAAGTGTGTCAGTTTGAGTGCGTGAGGGAGAGAGTGGCGGGCTGTGAACAGAAAGTGAATGAGCCATTTCACTGACTGCAGCTCTCCTCTCTCTCTCTCTGTGTGTTTGTGTGTGTGTGTGTGTGTGTGTCTCTCAGGGGGGAAGCCCGAGCTGTGGACAGCAGTGGAAATGAGCTCGGCCGTGCAGTAAGTGTGGCGACCTCGTGGCTAACCCCACACTGTTTCCACCACATCCCCACTAAATGATGCTTACTGTATTCTGCCCAGGAGGAGGAGGAGGAGGAGGAGGAGGATGGAGCCTAAACTCCCCCCAGCCCCCTCTACAAGGGACATTTGTGACAGTGCTGGTTTGTGCCAGGAGTGTTGAACTTATTTTTTAATGCAAATTTAAGCATTAAAAAATATTACGGGTGTATTTTTAAACTTCAAGAATCTACGGTCCCTTAAAGGCCCTGATAACGTATTTTGTCAATCAGCTTCTTACTATGAGCGATGGGTTCCTACATGAACACAACGATTTCTAACAGTTTTGGTTCTTTCCCATGAGAGATTTCTGTATGTCTTGGTTTTTCTCTGCGCTCCTCTCCCAGGTTTGGAGTGGGCGGGGCTCATGTGGGAAAAGGTGAAGTCACACACTGGCGTGCACCAATTAGGATGCAGCCACATTTGAATCGAAATCTGATGACGGTTGGTGGGTTGTTTGGTCACTGTCAATGAAACCTGATCGAGCCAAACAGTCCTGATGAAGCAGATTCACTAACTTTTTGAGTGTTAAAACCTCTTAAAAACATAACACAGAAATATGTTTTTATTTATATATCAGTGTTACAGAGAAATACTTAAGATGAATAAGAAATATATTGTTTTTGACATTATGGACCATAGATTAACTTGATGTGTGTGTGTGTGTGTGTGTGTGTGTGTGTGTGTGTGTTTGTGTGTGTGTAGTTTGTTTGTTACTTAAATTGAATGAAATATTCATAACAAAACTAAGTTGTTTTCTCTTTTATCATGGTACATTTCATTTAATGGAAAATATTCTGCTTGTCTTGTAAAATATCTTATTTTACAAAATGATTTTACAGTGTTTTGTGATTTTTATGAAAATTTGGGGATGTTGAATTTAAAAATAAAGTTGCGTGGGTTTGAGTAATGTGTTCATGTATGAGTTTGTAATGATTAATGATCCAACTCATACTGTACAGCGCTTTAGCACCTTTAGCCTACTGGTCTTTGGAATGCTGGAAAATCAAAATGTCAATAAACATATACCAAAACATACTATCGTACTCAATTGAAAACATGTTTAGCTCAATATCGGCCTCTCTTATTCATATTCTATATTAAATCGACAAGTGGTGGATGTTAAAGACTCATTTTTACTTAAGTTGTTGCTCTGCTAACATTGTGCTCGGTTCCTGTGCAGCAGCAGGCCTCTGTTTGCACAGTTACCACAATGTTTATGACAGGCTGAAGGGTGCATTTTAGTTTTTGACTTTGAGCCCTCTAAAACTTTGCCAAGCTGCGCATAAGATGGGGTTTGACTCTCCTGAACTCCTGAACACTGCTTTAGAGAGCAGCGTCCCCCCCAAACCCCAAATAGACTAAATTCCCCTACATACTGTGTAATATCAATGTCGCGTTGGTCAGTGTGTTCTGCATCATTACATTACATACATCATTCTGACTGGTTGGTTTGTATAAGTGGGTGGTAGCAGCATTCACATTTCGCTCCTAATTTAACTGACAATATTTCGATGACGGTTGTCTTTGGTCTCCAAAGCCGGGCGGATGTGGTCTCACGGTGCACTTTCTTTTTGTGTTGATGGCCAACGATTTACCACACATCTATCGCGACACAGAATTGCACGCCGTAAAAGGGCCCTTTAAGGAGAAGCGGAAACGGGTAGAAAGTGAGAGGAGGGAAAATGCCAGAGAGAGGGATATATAAAGAGGGAAAGAGGAAGATAAAACACCTGAGGAGAGAGCAAGGGGAGGAGTAGAGCGAGAGAGAGAGAGAGAGAGAGAGAGAGGAGTAAAGAGGATGTAAGTGGGGAAAGAGGGAGGGCAGCAAACATGCAGCTCTGCTCTGCGCTAACCCCTCCTCACAGGGGAGCCAGCTGGGCAGATTGCATGTGAAACAGAGGCTTTGATGGTTGCAGGTAGCAGCTTTTTTGCCCCCCCCCGCCCCCTTCCCACCATCCACCCACCCCTCCCCTCTCCTCCCGGTTCCTCTCTGCGGAGCAACAGCGCGAACCAGAGCGGCCCTTCAGCAGGCACAGGTGGTATTGCTCAGTCCAATTTAGCTCAAACCCCCGACTTGAAATAGCACGGCTGTCATAGGCAATCTGCGGCGCGAGATGGACCGCTGACTCCAGCGGAGGGGAGAGAGCGCTGAAGTAGGAGTGGGAGGGATGGAGGGAACAGAAAGAAGGGAGCTCTTCCCATCCAGCGGCAGCACATGTTCAGTGAGAGCTTGGTGCGGATAGAGGTCAGAGTAGCCGGCAGTTTATTTATCGCAGGATCGGACTGGCTGCCATATGGGGGGGTCCAATCTGTTAGCACCCGTCCTGATGTCCCCTGGAGGGGAAAAGGTGCTGCTGACACATGGGACAGCTGAGTGGAACAAACTTTTAAACCAGAATGTACTGAATATAATATTTGGTGCTAATAATTATGGTAGAGACCTTTCAGGTTGTAGAACACACCCTCTGGCAGCCATATTGGAGGTCTGTGAACGGCCATGTCAAGCTACAGCTTTCACTGGTGTATAGGAGATGCAGTATTGGTTGTTTTGAAAAGGTATTGGCTGATACATACAAGATTTCACCTTGATAGTTAAACAAACCTAGCATCTGGCTAACCATCTAGCTGACGGCACAAACTGCATTGGTACGTGTAAGTACTAGCCATGGCTAAATCGTTTGCTAAATAACGTAAGGTGATTCCTTAAATAAATTGTAATGCGCTGTCAGTTTCGGAGAGATATATTTTTCTTCTCAAGGCACCCAAGCATGAGTGAACCAGCCTCACAACTTTTTAAGGGCAATTTGACATTTCGGGGAACTACTCTTGTTCGCTTTCTTGCCGAGAGCTAGACGACAAGATTGATACCACTATCATGTCTGCAGCATAAAGGCTGGAAACAGGGGGGAACAGCTAGCCTGGCTCTGTTAACAAGTGATCAAAATCTCCCGACCACCACCTCTAAAGCCCAGTAACACGTTATCATGTTTGTTTAAAACAAAAACGACAATTTCCGCATTTTATAGGGGCCAGAACAGCAGACCATTTCTTGACCGGGACCATTCGTTTCCTGGGCATTTCATTCGCTAGTAATCTGGCAAACGGTCCTGGCCATCAAATACTCTGGCACACAACCCCCTATAAAACAACAAATTGTTGTTTTTATAATTCTGTTTTTTTCCGGGTCATTAGTACGGAGAATTGGTTTATGTACAGCATTTATTTTTAGATCCAGTAATGTGAAAAAACAAACTAGCCCTCAAACGCACAACCCGAATTTGTTTCAGATATTGCCATACTAGTATGTTTTGCAGTAGGCGATAGTTTTTCAATTGTTCAGTGGACGTCCAAGATGGCACCAGTTACAGTTACTGGGAGATTACAGTTCAAAGACTTGTAAACTGCACCAGGTAGCAAGATATTTTGCACATGGCCTAATTTAAACGGTTGAGTTGCGATGCTGCAAGTTCAAATCATCTGAACATTAACCTTTAACTTGACACTGACATCACAGCTCCAAGCTCTGCTTTCTGGGAGTTTCGAGAGATGATGGCACTTAAGTCAACATGTCAGCTTCCCCTTACTTGGAACTGAACACTGGATTGTTGTGAAGAAGCGATCAGTGTAGCATCAAAGATTCCCTTCTACGGACCAACTCGATTGTATGTCGTTGATATTCTGTTCTTCACCTAAGTATTCGAGCTCTTCCTCTCCACATTCCCCGCTTACTTTGCAGACATTATACAAATCTTCCCCAGAAAAGGTCAGAAGCCTCTCAGAAGCAGAATGTTTGGACCAATTCTTATTCTTTCCAAACCAAGTTCACGGCAGCCACGTCAAGGTGGTTTTCCACTTTGGGCTCCTGGAAAGAACTGGTACGACTGAAGCTACAAGTGCGAACCTGCCTCAAAAAGACACCGCAGATTCTACAAAAATGAGATAGCCAGGAAAGACGTGCGTGTGCGCTGCTGACTTTGTTGCAGAAAAGGTGCGATTGCAAGGTCCTGAAAATAAACCTCAAACGCTTTTGAACCTAGAAGAGAGGTGAGGAAAACGGATTTTGGTTCAGAGGGGAATGAATCGCAGATCGTATTTTACGCGAAGGCATAGAAAGCTCCTCTTCCCTCTATTTTCCTATCATCCTCTCTGTCTGACTCTTTTCTCTTTGTCTCTGTCTCTGTCTCTCTCTCACACACACACACACACACACACACACACACACACACACACACAACACATACACCTACACACCCATCTGTGGTATAATTGTCTTAAGTGCAGATGCTCTCTTCAGAGGTGCATTAACTGGTAATGCCTGTTTCTGAGGATTCCTGGGTGCCTGATATCCAGCAAGCAGACACAGAGAGCACCCAGCAGTGTCGCACAGCCCACAAACAGCAAGGGATTTACACGCACACACACACACACACACACACGCGCACACACACACACACACAGAGCAACAAAAACAGGAAGCACACGATTAGAATGAGCTCTGAGAGACTGAAAGCGTTTCTTCTTCGACAGGGTGCATTTAAAGTCTTGTTGTTTTCGCCCGCAGCTACAGCCAGCTCAGATGATGCTGAGTTCCTTACAGAGGGTGTACTAGGCTGCTTTGGCTGCATGTTAATGTAGACTACAAATATCTGAAAAAGAAAAAGAAACAAAACATGCAAGCTGACTCTCGTCGTGTAGAGTTTAATGCCAGCTTTGGTTAAATCAGCTAATTTTGTTGTTGTGCTCAGAAACCAAGGAATGTAGCTGTACTATACATGCAGAAAAGGAGCATCATTTTAATTTGACGATATATATTTATACTTGTGAGGTACCAAAGCAGCATGCTTTTTTCCACTATCGTTTCTGATAGTGTTTTCAAGGGTTTGATAGCGCCTAAAACATGCAGTTGATCTCTACCCATGTTTAGTACCATGCTGCCCAATTACAACTGAACCAAGGTTTAAAAACATCTCACACGGCCTAACAAGTAAAAAGAAAACAAAGATAATCCTGACACGAGGAACAAATGGCATTCAAATTAGAGGAACCCGATATGTAACAGACTGCGAAAAACCTAACCCAAACCAACGTGCATATTAAAGAACCCGATTGGAAAGGGACCCAAGGACCATCAGAACCTGAAGATAATCAGACCGGATTCACAGTGCGGTTCACGGGAACAAACCCAAACAGAGAAAGAACATTAAAATTGGTACTAATGGATTTACACTTCCCTCGACTAACTTGCCGAGCAGCCAGTCTGCTTGGATCCACTTGGACTTCAGACATATTAAGACATAGTCATGTATTATGCTGGGATTCAGAGCGAAAACGGCCCTACATTTACATTAACTTATTTAGCAGACGCTTTTATCCAAAGCGACTTACACATGAGAACATTCCCAAATCGAAGGCGCAGCTTCGGGAGCATTATGGGGTTCAGTATCTCGCTCAAGGATGCTTCGACACATGGCATGGAACCGCCGACCTTCCGATTGGCAGTCGACTGCTCTGCCACCAAGCCACAGCTGCCCCTTAAAACAGCGCAGGGGGCTTTGTTGGTGGGGGTGTGTTTTTTAAGGAGCTGGTGAGACAATGAAATATGATTCAGGAAATCCACTTGGAGGAAGATTAATGACTTTAAATGCACCAAAACACTGCACGACGGTCTGGAAAGTTATCATGATGGAAACTACTATGGAAACGGCAGACATACGGCGTTCATGTTACACATCCTGCTGGGAATGTGTGCTGGCATGCATTCGCTTGGCCAACGCAACGCCTTGCCGGACGACGTCATTTTGCGCTGCAGCAAAAGTTGAAAGCATGGTTCAACTGTTTTGCCGGAGGTCCCTGCGTTGGCACCCCGGCTGCGTGGCCTGACTGACTCCATTCAAATGAATGAGGGGGATGCCATTTGTCATGCAGGGCTACTTTCGGTCTGAGCGTGGCCTAACACTCCAAGTCTGCCAACACAAACGATAAAACCGCGCGTTTGGCATTGCCTTCCAAAGATGCACTTGAGGAAATTATGTACGTGACCGTTTTCTCATCTGCCACAGCTCTGGTTAAGGATTTGCTACGTAAAAAACAACTGAAACTACTTGATTAAGAATAGGGAAGTATCGTGGTCATGGTTTAAAGAAACCAACGGTGAGGGCTGGGAGGAGACAGAATGCATACAGTGGCCTCTGGTGTCAAAGTTGGACGCCTTGCACACCTAACTGTTCACCCCGACCTCCACCCTAAGAGGGATTGGCGCACTAGAACAATGTCTCACTACTTCTTCTTAGAAAGGAAAAGCATTATTTTCAGGGCCACACGAGAATATAGCTTGTTTTGACCAACTGACCAATGCCATCCTTTCTCTGATGAGGACAGTCTCTCTCAGCCAGGGCGGAGACACTGCAGTGAACCGTGTGGCCAATGAGACTTTTATGAATGAAACACCAGTTGAACTACAACTGCAGTGACGGTATTTGCGCTGGATCTGCATTGGTGTTGATTCCTTGCCACATTCCCCCAATTGTCAAGTCTTGACAGAGTGAGGGAATGTGGCTAAATACACACACATTCAGTCTTGGGAGACCAAGCTGAGTTCAGTGACACTCACATCGTCCCTATCTGCCCAGAGACCCATCAGGTCAATACTCTTTCATCTAAGGAAGAAACAGCAGACTGTGGCTTTAATTAAAGAAGTGGCTGGCCACTGAGTTGTCCATCAGAGGCATCAGAAGAGAGAGAGAGTAAGAGAGAGGGAAAGAGAGCAGGGACTTTCATCCTCTGGCTTCAAACACTCTGCTGAAAATGGAGTTTTTTAGCCACTCCGGCGCTAACGTAGCGGACGGCCCTCAACGCGTGACGACTCGCACCCTGCAGCGTCAGCGGGGGAGCCTGCTCAAAAAGCACCGCCGCGCGCGCACACAATGAGACAAAGGCGACGAAAATCAGAGTGCACAAAAACACACATTGTACCCGTGCGCACACACACACACACACACACGAGAGGAGGAACTAAGTAGTCAGTATGGAAGCTCCAGGAGCATAATGACTGCTTCTGAGAGAGACAGACATGCAAAAGAGCAGAACATTTCTCTCTGAAAACTGGACTCTTTTATGTAACGGCTCTTTATAGAGCTATAAACTAAAGCAACAAAGTGTGTCTGTGTGTGTGTGTGTGTGTGCGCGCGCGCGCAAGTGAGAAAGGATGCAGTTAACTTTGGAGTGCTCCGAGTCATCTTTCCACATTGACGGCACGGCATTTGTACGTGTCTCTTAAAAAGTATGATGGTATAGTGCATTTGTGCGTGGGCGTGTATGTCTGCGTGTGTGTCTGGGCGCTTACGTTGAAACAGATATCCTGAGAACACCTACGTAAACGCTCATCTGTACTGAGGTGACAAATGAAATAGCGTCAGAGCCAGAGAGCTGAAGATAAATGGCACAACCCCGGCGTGGAGCAATTAAACCTCTTTCTATGCCCACATTATTCACTTCCTCCTCCTCCCCGTTCCTCCCTGCTCCTCTCTCCAGGGGGTCCCAGCCTCACTTTGTTTGTTTTAATTATTTTTCCGTATGCAAATGTGCCATTCCTTTATAATTGCTGCATGAGCTTCTCGTCTCTGATTTGGAGAATTGAGGAGGGGGATGGGGAGTAGAGACAGGGAGAAAGTTTGCGGGGGAGGGGGTGGGGGGGGGGGGTGCAGACAAGAAAGAAAGAGCACTGGTTATTGATTCCAGGGGAGGCATCTTTGGAGAAGTCATCAGCTAGTAGCGGTAAGGTAATCAATCGTTCATGTACATCACGCCACCTCCCCCTTCCTCCATGTACTAGCAGCGTGAGAAGTGTTAATGCTACCACGCGACATCAATCACACACTGTGAGACGGGGGGTGGGGGGGGGGTTGGGTGGTAGGAAGCAGAGATGAGAGGAAGGAGGGAAGGGGGGGCAGAGGGAGAGAAGTATGGGCAAAACGAGGAGAGAAGAAGAAAGAAATATGTCAAAGGAGTGCAAAACAGAAGGGAAGTGGCAGGTTGAAAAGAAAGACAAAGCTGTTGATTACTTTTTGACTAAAAATGTCCAAAACTAAAGACATGGCTATTGACTTAAAAAAAAAAATAAATCACTTCCACTGCCTCAGATCATTGCTAAAGGGCAAGGAGTGGAAAGTGAAAGAGTTATAAGTACCTTGGTACTAAAATTGGCGAGAAATTGACCTTTGACATAAACACCGAAGCAATAGGGCAACAAACTGTATTTTTCTGCAGAGGTTAAAAGTTTATAACATTAACAGCATCCATCATATCAGTCCTGACCTTCACAGTGATTGGTTAGTCTGGGAATCTAAGAACCCATTTACACCTGGTATTAACGTGTGATCTGTGTTTAGATATTTTAACTAAACGCTTGTTTTTGCTAAGGTGAAAATTTATCCAGAGCGCGTTGCAGTCGGATCTCAGCAAGGTGTAAATTCCGTCTGTACTACTTGGGAACATTGCACTCAACATGTTGTAAGGTCAGCTAACTTCTCCTCCTCCTACACAGGACATGCAGAGGCGTTTCCCGAGCTGACGCCGCTATGAGCAGAACGACATCTTTTGCCCGTGCGTTGCTGTTGTTCTTGGGAGGACGGTCTCCTCAAGCAGGTCCCACAAAAAGCGAAAGATGGGCAGCCTCCGGGGGAAAAGGTGCAATAAGTAGAGCCCATACAGCAGCGTTGCTTCTCTTGACCTGGGACACGCCATGTTTGTTGATCAAATCCGTCAGCTCCGGATATCGGAGTCTCCAGAGATCGTATCACAGCACGGGCGGAATAGAAATGATGAGCACGTCTAAAAGCAGGCGTAAACGCGAAGGCCCGGTCCAGGTGTAAACGTGGTCTAAATGTGCAAAACCCGATTCAATTGGGCAGCAATTCACACAGAAAGATCAGGCTCAGGGAATCTGTCCGCCCCTCTGCTCAAAGATACACGTTTAAGAAAATCCAACCACATCAAATTTGCATTTATACTGTGAGCAGAAAACACACTTAATTTAGAGCATAAAGTGCCACTTGGTTTCAGAGCGCAGCCATGCATTTGATCTCCTCCTTATTCTTATTTGATGCAGGCTTTTGTCACAGGGACTTTGTTGTTTTTGACCTGTGTATAATATTCATATGTTTTAATGTCGTCTATTGTTTTGTTGTGTTTTTATCGTCTTTATGTTGCCTCGCTGCAAAAAAGAAATTTCCTCTTTTGTGACACATCCAAAAAATGTATATCTCCTTCCTCCAGATTCGCGTTCTAATGTAACATTCATGTAACATAAACCATTAAAGGATGCTTTATGGCCTCTTGGTAAAGCCCAAAGAAGCAGCAAAATCCTCTGTCAGAGCAAGCAGCGGGAATTATGGGAAATGTGGTTTAAATTAAACAAAGACACTAACAATACCGCTGGTGTGAGGTAGAGGCTACTAATCATCTTGACTGTGGCTTTATCTATTGAGGATAATTATCTCAAGGCATAACAGTTAACTAGACAGTGCTATATGGAGGTTTGAAAATGCTACACACGGTGCTTTTAATAAACACAAAACATCACAGCAAAACCAAGAAAGAAAATTCTATTCCTCACTCTCGCACTGCCACATTGACAACAACAAAACTGAATATGCAAAGACACTAACCTAACTTACTTAAAAATACAACATCATCCCCTTTTTTTTTTTTTTTTTAAAAATGTGAGAATGGGAAAAAAGGAATATGGGCAGGAAAGTGACAGAAAGTGCACCAAGTCAGAAAAACAAATCAAAAAATAAATTCATGAAACTGTAGCCCCTTTTTTGCATAAATAAATCAGTCAATTTTTGCCATCCCAAAGTAGTCGGAGAGATGTTTTGGGGCAGGTGTGTGTGTGTGTTGGTATGGGGAGACTGCTGCAGAGCCTTAATGAGGTAGCCTATAAAAAAACCCCCAAAAACAGGAAAGGATGGAGACAAATATTGAGAGGGAGACATGAAGATTTGGAGGGAAAGACGGGGAGGGAGGGGAAGAGTTACAGTGAGTTGGCTGTGTGCTCAAAGACAAGAGAACAAACCCCTCAAAGTCATTCGGCTAATCCATCTCGACAACACTGAAGCCTCATCATATCGACCCCTCCCTCAGCTGTGCACACAAACACACACATATACACACATTTCACTCCTTTCCTGACAGCCCCCCCCCCCCCACGCCCCCCTTCCCATCGCTACCACCACCACCACCACCAGCAGCTCCTCTCCGACGTTGAAAGGAGAGAGGGATGAAACAAACAGGAGGTAGAGGAAGGAGGGAGGAAGGTCAGGAGGGATAAAGGAGGGAGGAAGGGAAGGGGAAGAACAGCTGAGGTTCACCCCGTGGGCGATGCGGCAGCGTGGACGGTGGGTGCCTGAACGCCTCACCCCGCCGACCTGACTACTACAATAACTAGCAACCTCCTACGACTGATGGCTTCACTAACGGACCACCCACGACTCGCGTTTTCCAGCCCAACACACCTCAAAGAGAAGAAAGATGGGGAATCCTCTTCTCTCTGAAACAGGTTCATTACATGAGAACCTAACCAACCCTCACTGCAGTTTTTTTATTTTTAATTTTTTTTAGCTTAAATTAAAAGATGACGGTTCTCAGGTACTCATGACTTAACAGGAGGAGGTGAAGGCGATTTCAAGCCACAATATGCAGCTTTCCGCCTGGAGCCAGTGAGGTGTTTTTACTGGGCCTACCTTCCTTCCTCTCCCTCATTTGGTCGAGTTCCCGCCCCGACGCTTGTCACTCCACTTGATGAGCTGTCAACCTTGAATCAGTGTCCAGCCTGAGGCCAACGCAGCGGGCGAACGCAGCCAATCTGCAATTAAATGTAAACAAACATATGACTGAGTTCACCGTTCTGTCGAATGGGGCCTCTGTGCTGCATGTTAAATAACGTTGCGGATGCTTTTGTACTTTCCTTTACATTACTGATGACTATTTTCACAAAAAAAAAACAACTATATACTCTTTAGGGATTTTGTCACATCTTCCAGGCAGCTGTTGGTTTCCATACATTTTATCATGATATGAAGAGATTTGCAGTGACTCAAAACTCCAAAAAGACACCAAAATAAAGGTTGCATGTTGTTGCTTTAAAGGAGGACTATGTACGTTTTGAAAGACGCGATAACACATTCTTCCTGATGCAAATTTAGAGCTGAAATCATAAGCAATTAAACACACGCTTGCTCAGTTCAATGGACTTAGTGATTTTGCTGCAACAGCCTCACTAGGTCTGGTTTGACCGGTAGCTCATGGTGGCCAATGTTAGCTAATATTGGCAAACTTTAGCTGGATGTTGCTGGGTCACTGATGTTCAGTTTGCCGACCTTATCACTGTTTGTGCTACTGCTACACTCCAAGTCAGTCTGAACCATTACCCTGTAAGTAGCCCTTCTTGCTACAGTGGCCGCAAGTAGCAAAGTCTCACATTAAAGCACAAGCAAGTATTTTAAACTTACCCGTTCTTTGAAGAAATATCATTTTGGGTTGACATAATTTCCCTTAAGTATGCATAGAACCCTTATATTAGTACTAACCTGTGTTTCAATGAACTGTATTATAGCGCAGAGGATTTTCACCTCACATTAGAAAGACAATCTCATTCATTTATATCAATATACCACCTGTATATCAACTCCATGCAACCGCTGTGCTTCGTAAACGAGTCATAACAAGCAGGTTGAATGGCATGGCTCAGTACAAAACTCTGGAACGTGTGTTTTGTTGCCCTTTAACCTCAGAATTGGAGGATGTCTGTTGAAGTCAGTGCACATACATACATTTTACTCCTCATCCTAACATTAAAGTGGCTATAAGTGAGAGCTTTTTTCTTCTGAGGCTCCCCCAGGAAAAGCTGTGCTTCCAAATGTTGGTTCGGCTGAGGCTCCCCCACCCCACAAAAATCCGTGCTCGGCTTCTATATTTTGACATTTTCTTAAATCCTGCTAAATGAAGCCTTATATACTTTGAAAAGAAAGGCAGAAAATGGCCAGTCACAGACGTAATGAACAGGTTTATACATCATTAATGGTTGTTGATCAAAATCACCAAGGCGACCAGAAGGCAGCAGGCCATTGCGACATTCGGCCAACTGGTTTTTCTGTTCCCCCCCCCCCCCCCCCAGCAGCAGCATCTCTCCTAAGAACTCAAATGGTGAAGCGCCGCCAGAAAAGTCAATTTTTCCTGTCCGACAGCGGATTGGCTGCCCGTGCAGAGGGGGATTGTGGGAAGGCAGAGCACCGAGGCTCTGATGTTGTGTGGCCGTTGGCATCGTTCAGATGCTCTGCCCCCAGAACCAATGGCATTACTAAAGATTACTGCGCCATGCTTGGCAGCAGTGTGTGTGTTTTATTGTGTATTTTTCCCATGTTGAGTGTGTTTATATGTGTGTGTGTGTGTGTGCGCGCGCAATGAGAGACTGTGTGAGCGTGTGCGCATGCAGTCATTTAAATGGCTGGATGTACATGAGTGGACCTGTGTGTGTGTGAAATTTCCAGCCTGTATGTGTCCCCTCTGGACAGCTGGCGTGCCAAAGCCTGTTGAGCTGTTTGTCACACTTCTCTCACTCAGGAGAGCTCAAACGGCGTGTAGAGGCCTTTCACGGCTTACATGCTGGAGGCTGGACTGACATACACACAGACAGATACACTGTCTTGCTTCTCCCCCCCCCACACCCTTTATTTTAAGCAGCAATTCTCACGCTGGAAAAATTATCAGGGCATTTGACTCTTTCTGTTCTCGCAATTCTGATGATCCAGAAATCAAAGTTTATTCCGCAGCAGACGATAAAACAGGTTGGAAACAAACCTCCAGTTTCGCCAGATTCTCTACGTTGAAACCAAAAGTGAACAAACTCAGGGCTGTGTTTTATGTCTTTTAGAGCAAGTCCAACTCAAGTCTTAAGTCACTCAGGAGACAATAAGTCTCCAGCAAATCCAAATCCTGTTACACGTCCTATTAGGCAAAATGAAACTCTTTCAGATCTTTGAATGCTGACCATTAAAATGACACAGTATTTGAACTGTGAACTTTTAAGGTGGTGTTAATGGTCTTTTTTAAATTTTTTTTATCAAGTCCAAGCCCTGAATGCACAGGCCAAAGAAATGTGTGCAAGTCTGACGCTGTCTTATTTTCTATTTTTTAAATTTCCAGGTCAACAACACTGAGTCAAATCTGACATAAGCCAAGCATCAAGTCATTATTGTGTCTTACATCTAAATTACTGCATATCATTAATTTTGCTTTAGAAAAACTTGGTAGGTCCTGGAAGTCAGTCTGCAAGATCCAATGGATTTTTACAGCTCATATATTGTGCAATAATTGTATTGTGTGCATTTGTTTTTCTTATTCTAAACATGTCGGTAAAACCCGTCTGAACATCTGACTGCTTGTGTTCTTAAACTCTCTTCTGACGATGTCGCTGCTTCCTCAGATCTTTAAGTCACTATGTAGAATTTTGTCAAAACAAATAGGAATGATAGCCCAAAACACAAAAATAAGACCCCAGTTGTTAAAAAATAGATAGTTCCTTTCAATGGTATTGTATTTCCTTACTAAGCTCGATGTCAGTGTTGGGACTCTCTCCTTGCTTTTGCTGTTCCCAAAGCAGCCCCGAGCCACATCCCCTTAAATGTGACTGAACTTGTGGAAGCAAATACTGTAGGTGACATTTTTTCACTGAAATCTTGCTGCAGCGCTCCGAACGCAGACACGCTGCTCTCTTTCCAGCTGTCAGAAAATACGAGAAGCACTCTGGCAAGTAGTAGTTTGGTATGTCTGCTCAGCTGTAGTCGGGGTTGCAATGGAGAGAACACCCAACAATGAAAGGGAATACAGCGCACTCACATTTAGGCTGGAATAAGAACATCATAAAATGATATAATTAAAGCTAGGGTACGTACTGTATGTCAGACGCATTTTTGTTGTATTTGTTTAAATTCTCTTTACATCCTGACAGCAATCAATAAATGAAATGGGGGAGGGGGGGGTAAAAATGGAAATGGAAATGAAAAAAACCAGGCCTCTAATATGCCCACCCAGTCATAGGCTGGCCTACCTACCTGTGTGCACTCTGCCTGTGCACTTGCACATGAAAATGTGTTTTAGGGGGAAGTGTCTTTGGAGGGAGGCCTGAAGGAAGGGGGTAACATTTTTTCAGGTGGATACTTTCAAAATCTCGTCGTCTCTTGCTGCTGTCTCCAGTGTTACCTACCCTAACTTTATATTTGATATATATATAGTATTAGTGCATAAAGATTGTGCAGATATATGCTTAACTGAATGTCTAGAGTGTCTATTTGTGTTTGTATGCGCAGTATTTGCCTGTGTGTGAATACATTTCTGCATGAACAATTCTCCAAGTATTAATTTGGAACAACTAATCCTTTTGCATTCCCCTCCTACTCCCTAATGCTGAAAGGCTCTCTGGCTGCGGATGCAGGGACACACACACACACACACACACACTTCACCTCCAGCTTTACTTACAGTTTTTACTGAATGACAGACCAAAACTGTCATGGTTTGAGAGGACTTTCCCTTACCCCCACCTCCTACCATACAAGCTGGCAAATATGAGAAAGCTATGTTTTATGGCGGCACAGGGAGGGATAGAGTGAAAGTGAGGATGGAGGTAAAACATTTAAAGAAATAGGCAGGAGGAGGGATGAGAGCAGGAATATAGTTAGGGAAACACATACAGCGAGAGGAGTAAAGAAATACAGGAAGAGAAGATGGAAGGAAATAGTGAAGGGTTGAACAAAGGTTATAGTTCAACGAAGTGGGAGGAACTACTTCGGGTGGATGTAAAAGTCCCATTCATTTTCTCCATGGACAATTTTAGGTGACTGAAAGTTGGTGCACTTGAATGTACATGAAACTCTCCTGATTGAATTATTAGTGTAAACAACGAACAGCTGTGATAGCAAATATCTGTTTATTTGACAAAATGTCAAAAGGTACAAGACTGTGTACATGCTGTTCAACAGGTGAGATGTAAACTACGCCCCCCAAGGTGCATTTTGTAAAGGAACATCCGATCGCCGTGCTTAAAACGTTGCCTTGTGAAGCTAAAGATTACGCTGTTGAGATAATTAATAAAACAATCTGCTGTTTAAATCAATTCCCTTTTGGATTCTGGGTCTTTAGGATGAATTCAGCAACATGTTTTCGATGAAGCGTTTTGAATTCGCTACAGCGCTAATGTGCGCCTCTGACTGGCTTCTTCTCCCTAGCAATAGCAGCCGAGGCTCATGGGTATTGTAGTATGCCAGACTAATGGACAAAACATGATTTCTCAGATACAAAGTTGAAATAATTAAAACTGGTGGCCTATAAATCTTTAATTTGTGTCTATGTCACATAACACAGGACCAGCATCAATAGGAAAATAGAAACGGGAATTGTACAACAAGTAGTTCCGAAAGCAATCTGATTGGTCAACAGCTTTGTGACCGCCGTGAAAATGTCGATATGAAATACGGATTGAAGCAGAATATTCCGTTAGATAAAAACTTGCTGCGAATTTTTAGACATGATTAAATTAATGAATGAATATATTTGGACTTTTGGACTTAACATCGCTCTGGAGTTATTGGAAATGTCTGGATCACAAAATACATGTGAAGTTCGCAGATTTGGTGGTTAAATCTGTCCATGGAAAAAAACATTTTTTTCAGCAGATATCTTAGTTACGACAAGATTGAGCTAGCAAGGCAGTTTTGTGTTTATATGCGAGGTCGTTACTAAGGGCCGGCCTGTAAACTAGATTTTATTACAAAGGATTCTAGTGACGTTACTGATTGTTTTGCAGTTGTTATATCTTTTATTGTGTTGGTAACTGCTGTATAAACGATGCGAGCGGACCTTGGCGCTGGCGCCTCAGTCCTGACCGCATCACTGCAGTACCAATAATGACGTGAACGCACACCCTCTCGTGTAATATTGCTTAATTCAGAATGGGGCAAAACACTTCTGGAATAGATAAAGGAAGAAAACGTTGGATGGAAAATTAAGGAATGGAGAGGGAAGCAGTGAGAGAATGGAAGACAAGAGAAAGGAAAATAAATGAGAAATGAAAGGAAATAAGAGCAGATGAAAGGAGGAAGGGAGAGCGGAAAGAGACAGGAGAACTGGAGGGAAAACGTCGAGGAAGGAGGCATGAAGGGAAGACAGGTAGAGAAAGATGGAAGGAAACAGATTTTCCTATAGAGGGAATAAGAGAAAGAGATATGTAAGGAAAGGAAAAGAAAATTGAGCTGAGCGGGAAGGAAGCACAGTGGAAAGCAAGGAAGAGAGGAAGGGTGGATGGAAACCAAGGGCAGCTGAAAGGGAAGGAAAGATGGCAGGAGTGAGAGAGGGAGAAATGGAAAGAATAAAGGAAGAAGGGGGAGAGTGAAAGAGAGAAGACGTCCTCACTCTGCCTTCCCATCCATAAGCTCCAGAGCAGTAAATTTCTTGCCATTTCATGGCCGTCAGCCGGGGCCAGTAAAACGCCGCCGCTGCCACCGAGAAGAAAGACCCCGGGGGGCCGAGGTGAGCCTGAAGGACGAGCTGTCCCTCACACACACACACACACACACACACACACACTTGCTCTTTTTCCACACTAACACACAATTTCTCTCCTTCCGCTCTCTCTTTTTTTTGTCATTCACACACACTCTCTCGCTCCCCTCTCTCTCTCACTCTCTCTGACACACACACACACATTTCCTTCCTCCTCTCATCTCACACCCAATTTCTCTTGTCAATTTGTCTCTTTTTGCTCTTTTACTTTCACACACACACACACACACACACACACACACACATGCCATCGTTCCCGACGAGGGAGGCCCCCTGGTGTCCCTGAGTCCGGAGGCGCCTACATATCCCAGGGAGCCTTGCTGTGGGACTACGAGGGTCACGGCCTCGGAGCCCAAAGTCCCATCCTTCATTTCCTCTCATTTCGGAAAAGGACAGGCAGGAAATTCCCTGGGAAAAAAAAAGAATCGCCGGATCACACAAATCAAGGGCAACTGAGTTAAGATGAGTGTGTGCGTGTGTGTGTCGGCGCGTGCATCCACTACGCAGCGAGAGAAAGAGGAGAAGGAGGGAGTGTGAGAGATAAAGCGTATTAAGGGTGTTTGGGAAGATGAGTGTATGACCCATAAAGATATAAAGAGGCCAGCGGTGTGGGCTTTCCGCAGGCTTTATCCATTAAACTGAGTCCCGTGGCTCAGAAATGACAGATAATACACTCTGACTGGTTGTAACACTTCCTCTGACTGCCTCGACGGCCAGTCGGTCAGCACACTTGTAGTGTTAAAACACTGGAGAGAGTCAAAGGGAGAAATTTAGAAAAGTGGGACAGAGAGAGACAAAGAACACAAATATTAGAAGGCAAGAGAGACTATTCAGATGTACATGTTTACTTGGATTACCTATAGGACTATCACCATTTCAGTCCCTGTGAAGGGAGAAACTGCATTGATGCATTCCACTAGAAGGGCTGAATACACACGACAAACTGTGCAGCACACACTCGAAGAGAAAATCAAGATGGTGGTTAAGAATATAAAGGGAGGCTTCAGTAAACATGAGCTCAGTTCATTAAAAGATACACCAATGTGTTTCTGCTTCGGCTTCTTGACATACAAATCAACCCAAAGCAATAACTAGTCTAATTCCACACACACTTGGGCGAGGTGAGCCCAGCACCTGCATGCACAAAACAGATGAACACAATTCCAAGCACCCATGCATGTATAGTTCAAAATGCTAAAAGTCCTTATTTTAGCCTTTCCAAGAGCACCGGTGGCCGTGAGGAATGACCCCGAGTGTGCTCAGATTGAGCAGACCCTTTTCGCAGCAGGCACTCTGACTTGTCAAACACAGGCGTCGCTAATCCCATTAATGGCTGCATCGCATTGCAACGATTGCTGGACCGGAGTCGTCGTTAACCTAACTTCGTTCCGCCTGTGCTTTCCCTGCTATGAGAAGTCGAAATGTCTGCTGCGGCGAAGGCCTGGGGTTCATTTGGGAACGACAAACTGCAAAGGAGTGCTCTGGAGCTATTAAGGCTGTCAAGATTCAGGTTGGGGGGGGATTCATTCAGGGTGGAAAACGACGTGTGAGGTAAAAGATGGGCAAACCCCTTTTTTTTTAAAAAAAACCTTGCTTGAGAAACTTTGAGAACTTATGAGGAACACGCGTCAAAAGAAACACGTTCTCGCCGACGTCATTTCAAAACAAATGTTTTGTGCTGGAGGGGTGGCAGGAAATTGTTTGCGGGGGTTCGGCTTCCAAACGTGGGCAGAAACATTTTGGGAACTACTGGTCTCGGATGATGGCCGTTTCTACTTCATAGACTTGCATTAATAAACGAAACCAAAGAACAATACACTTGTGAGCCCACTTTTCTTCCCAAGCTTCGGTTACGGCCAACGGTGAGCGGTGTAGAAATATCTGTCCCTGTTTCCCCAGGGCACCAAAGATATGGCCGACTGGTCCACAAACAGATGCGGCACAGGGCGAACAGGTGTCCCACAGGAGGTAGAGGTCCTACAAAGAGATGGCGGGGTGTGTGTGTGTGTGTGTGTGTGTGTGTGTGTGTGTGCGTGCCAGCAGGGCAGCAGAGGGCCAGGCTGTCTGAATCCCCTGACAGCCACTTGTCACTCTCCCTTCAGACCATCTGGGCCCTTTCCTCTGTCTTATCTCCACACACACACACACACACACACGCACGCACGCACGCACGCTCTGCACCAATGGGAGCTGGTGGTGACAGCGATGATGGCGGGGGCCGGGAGGGCAACAGATGCCAGTTTCCCCACGTTTGTATCCCTCCATGCTTTTCCACCTTCCCACCTCTCTCCATCTATCTCTGTCTCCTTCTGTCCCTCCATCCACCCGAGCCCGCACGCGTCCTTTTTCTTCCTCCGTTCTCGCGTCCCCTCTTCTTCCGTTTCTCCGTCTCCTTAGCCGTTCCGCCTTCATCCCTCCCTCCCTCTCTTTTCCATTCACCCCATCCTCTGTCTCTGTCATGTTTGGGCCAGCTGGCATCTCGCACTCCTCCCCGCACTCTCCCCCTCACACACACACACACACACACACACGCACGCACACACACACACACGCGCTGAGCCATATGCTAGGGCTGACCTCCACCACTGCATTAGGCCAGCAATGTAGTTTTTACACAAGGCACTCTCACTGGGAGCTAAACGATTCATCGGGGGCCCAAGTAACTCTCTTGATGCAATATGTGACAGTTGCAGTTCAATAGAAACCTGCATGCACAGTGAGACAAGCTGCACATGATTCCAGTGCAACTGATTAACTTAAGGCAACAGGACTTCACACTGACGGGATTACAGTGAAAACTGTGTTCCTGTCTGTCTACGTGCTTTTATTCATGCTTGTCTTGTCTTTGGTCGCCAAAGCTCTAAGTCGGATGTTGGTGGACGTGCCTCACGGTGCAGTTGAGGTCCAGCATTTGGGATTGACGACCAAAGATCCATTGGGAACGGCGCAAAATTGCACGGCTCACGGAGGCCTTTACCGAGTTGAACAATCGGTTGGATATATCAAGAGGTGGCGAGTCAGTTTTGATTTATTAAGTCATTCCTTGCGGGTGTATCCTCCAGAGAGTTCTCTTTTAGGATGCGCTTAAAAGTAGAAAAAAAGTGAAAGATTATGTGGGTGTGGGACAGTTCACGAGAGCCACGATACTGCCGCTTATGTTTCCGTACTCACGGTCAGTGGATTAGCGTCTTGCCAGGCGTTAGGCTCGAAAGCAGCGCTGCATTAGAAACAAGGCACGGGCAAGTGGCGGTGGAGGGGCATGTTGCTACAGGTGCGCCACCAGTGAGATGAGTCAGTTTGAGTAACAAATCCATGAATTTGAAGACATATCAGACGCCAAAACGCTGCTCAGCAGTTTATAATACCTTGAGACAGGCTTTTACATTTCATCCTCATCTCAACCAACTGCAGGGCAAAAAGTAAAAATGGAAAGACACTGCTAAATTTGCAACTTAATCTACCTGGAATATGGAGTGGCCAAAATGAAGGGGAGGCTGAGTTTTTGCCTTATGTGCTAATGTCGGTCTTAACAGAGCCTTCATGTTGGTAGGTAGGTACAAACAGCAACACGCGAGTCTGTGTTTTTATGTCTCTCCCGCCCTGAATAGGCTCGTCGCAGTCTACAATAGCATGAAAGAGAGAAACTTTAGAAATTAAAACACTGACTTTGGGAACATAGTCTATGCTATGGGGCTAAAAACTCCGGCTTTTGCTGTATACTATGAAGTAGCCCCTTTTGTGAGGGGGATGCTTCTAGCTTATCGTCACATATGGATCGTCTTTTTCCAAATAAAAATAAATTGGTCCACACTACTTGGAGGCTCAGATTATACTGTGCGGTACTAATACTCCCGAGTACCTGACCCGCCCTCTTATCTCTTGTTCCACCTCGTGACTTCTTGGGTCAGTCAGAGCTAATTAGCCTCTTCCTCTTTCTTCTGCTCTTTTTTAAAAAATTTTTTTTATATTCCCCTCCTTCCTCCTCTCCTTTTCTTCCCCCCTCATACATACATCTCCCTTGCGTCCACTCGTCTTTGCTGTTTTGAGTACTCACCCACCTCTCTCCCGCACTTCCTCTCCTGCTTCCCTTCAGGGAGGACGGCCCATCACCAGTCTAGACACATAACCAGTCCCAGCCACAAGTGACAGCATCAAACACACACACACACACACACACACACACACACAGACACAGACACACACGCACAGAGAAACCCATGATCCGTCCGCGCACATACACACACCTACTCTCCATCCGTCACATTTACATTTCAAACTGCCTGCGCTTCCACCAACACATCCATTATTTACCAGCCTCTGGCCAAAGAGGCGAGCACTGTATCCACAATCCCCAGGTAGTGTGTGTGTGTGCGCGAGGTGCAAGTCCTCCAGTCTGCCGCACTTCCTCTCGGCTGCTTCCCTCAGCAGCCTGCAATTATATTTTCTAAACTTCATACACCAAATCTTTCTTCCTTTTCTCATTTTGCTCCCTTTCCCGCTCTCTTGCTTCTCGTCCCCGCTCGATCTTTATAAAGTCAACTGCGTGCCGTTTGGTGTCGAAAACACTGTACATCACCGGAACGCGACAAATATGAAAACACTCACTTCGTTTTTGAAGAGCCGCAAGTAGCAAGCTAGTAGTTTGACTCCTTGTTGGGAAGTTCTGGCTGAAGTTCTGGGTGGGTTTGTAGTCTTTTTTACAGTGATGAACATGAATGTTTTCAAATGTCATTTTGCAACTTTTTTGAGCAACTCCTGCGTCTGATTTTCCGGAGTACCTGTGTGTTTGTGGGTGTGGAGTTTTATTTTGGTAACGTATTTTTTTTTGGGCTTGTTTTTCCTTCTGTCTCGCCAGGTGTGTCACTGAGAAAAGGAAGACCGAAAATCGAAAGCCAAACCAAAAAAAAAAAAAATCTCAATTTCGGCCGTTTTTCTCGGCCTAATGCACAGATATGTACGTGTTTACACGTGTGCCTCTCAGCGTGTGGGTGTGCATGTATGTCCTCGCGCAGTCATGTGTGACTCAAGCTTCACGCCCTGACCGCTGTCTTTAAGTGTGTAGCCGCCCGCGCACACGTTCGATCAAAATGTGCGCGATTCACACCCCTCGCCACGTCGACACCGTCGAGGCAGGAAGAAGCGGCACATTCTGTCCATCTTGCACACAGCTCCTTCTTGCTGTTTTTCTAGCCTCTCTGCACCTCCTGATGCCTCCTCACACCTCCTCCATATGAGGCGAGAGCTCAGAACGAGATGTTGACTCTCATTTGTAAAGGGTTTTTTATAGGATACTACTGCTTTGTCTGTCATGGGAGTTTTGCCTCTTTGTCACTACGCAGCATTACACGTTTCTCAAAAATTACTTATTTTCTCATGTTAATCGACGCGGCGAACAGCTGATTGCACAGTTTCTGTCGACTTCAGAGTGCAAAAAAGGCCAGAAATCCTTCTTGCTTTGATCTGTTATATTAAGAGAAGACAGGAGGAAAGCTATTGTGGACTAGCGGCTATGTGAAAGGGTGTGAGGGTGGCCTAGTTAAAGCACTCATAATGGATTACATTATGCTATAAACACACTCTCCTCCTGCCAGTCGTCTGACTTCTCCGCCCGAGTCACCTAAATGAGCCAGCAAAGTGATGGTTGGGATGGTCCTTTTTCTTTTGCTAAACCAGTGAGGTTTTGACCTGTGGATACTGCTAAGCCTTCTTGACTTGCAGCCTTTTGTCTCTTCTGTGAACAAGTGCATTTTTCAATTTCTTATTTTTTTTTTTTTTAAAGACAGTAGCAAGGCAGGTTTGTATCCCGAGATGTCACATGTTTCTTTAAAAGGATGAGGGCGATATTCTGTTTAAATAGACCAACACCAACAAGGAATTTATTCTATCAATCACTGCCTCTGTAGCCAAAGCCTGATGTAGCTAATGCCATCGGGCATTACATGTCAAAATGGAAGAAATAGGCAATAAACATAGAAATCGCCATTCTTTTACGTTTTTGATTGAGAATAGGCCTCTATTATTTGTTTTAATTCTGATATTAGTCCTGTCAAGTAGTGTCATGTGGGGGAAGTGCTGCACTACAGCACCACATCTGCACTAATCTGCAGCTGCAGGTAGTCCCCAACAGATTCTTTTTTTATGTCCTTTTCAGTAGTTTGCTAAAACTGCGGTGCGCAGCTGTTTTACGAGATAATTTAACCTTCTTAAGAATTGCGTTTGTGATCTTAATATTTGGGATTTACACCGTCAGTAGCAATTAATGGGGTTGAGTCTACCTGCCACAGACAGGGTGGGGAACTATAGAACGATGCCCGCTTTAAAATAATGCGGAAAAGATGCATCACAACAGAGCTCAGTAGAAATGTGTGATGATTTCTCTGATTTATTTGATGTTTTATCAAAACAAATCACCCTCCGCCCTGAATTAATACAGATACAAAAGCTCTCGCCATGGACTGGAGGCCTCTTCCTTCATCAGTGACATGCACCAAAGGATTGTGGGATTGCTGGCCAAGCGCCTTGGCATGGGCCCCTGTGGTTGGCTGCCGCCACGCCGATGAAGCGGTGTGATGTTCTCTCCAGCAGACCCCCACGATCGCTGCGCCGGTAGACCACAACAACACACCTTGGCCGGCTTTCCTGGCTTCCATCCTGACGAGCTTCGAAAACAGCACGCTTCTCTTCCCTTCTCTAACGCCTGTCCTTCACTTCCCTCACCGCTTTATCCTCCTTCCTCCCTCCCGTCTTGTTTTCTGCCTTACTTTCTCACCTAGCCAGATGAGGAGGCACAGAAATAGGGAGCGGTGTATATTTATACGTCTAAAACATCACAGAGATGTCACAACACTGGTGATGCTAAGTGTTAGACATCTCACGTTGCCTTTAAAACCACCTCGAGCCTTACCACCCGTACTGTGGACAGCAGTCTGTTCGTTCACACCTCTGCAGCGCTCATGTAAGGTGTGATAATTTCTTAGTGCAAAACACCAATGAGTTTGTCGGTCAACTTACCTGTTAACTTATAAGCACAAATTCCCCCATATGCACCCATGTTAGAATGTGTACATGATTGTTAAGGAAGCAGGAAAAGTAGTCATTTGTAATACATCTCAGCAGTTACAATTTTTTTAGGCAATTTTAACAAATCTCCCACACAAATCTTCCACTTTATAAACTATTAGATTTTGCTCGTTATCTGCTGTCGCTCAAGTTTTAAGCATGGAGTACAAAGAGATAAGTTTCATCATCTGCAGTCAAATTAACGGGCAAACCCCCCCAACAGGCCAATCACTCAAAACCTGACACATTACCTTACAACATTCATGCTCCACTAAAACCCACCTGGCTGCTCTCACTGAGCGAGGTCAGCTATTTTTCAACAGAGACAGTAGTTTACCAAAGCCCCCTTTTTATAGGACAAATTACCACCAAAGTGAAATAGTTTCCAGGCAAGTGGAAACACATGGAGTCGATTCAGAGATGTTCTGTCTTCTGTGGGGAGGCCGTTTTTGTAGAAAGACTCCTAATCTCTTGCAACATGTGTGGGCCACACACTTGTTCTGTCTCTGTTTGGGACGTCCTCTTGGCACGGCTACAGTCAGGGGCTGGCGCAGCACCTGCGTGCCCCGCTCCCGTGAATGTGTGTTTTGATGGTGTTGTCTGGGTTTCGATATGAAAAAAATCTTTAAATGCACGCAGCTGCTGTGTGGAAACGTAAAAGGAAAAACTGTTTGTGCGCATACGTGTGGGTTGCGTGTAAATTTGTGCATGTGCGTGCATTTATGAAATCACTTCACGCGGCCATCGGCAGCACTGAGGCCCCGAGGACGACGCGGTGGCTCAGTTACCTTCACTTAAGTCTGATTTGTAGCAAAGCCTGACTCGCGTCACAAATGCTCGGTTCAAAGCTGACTGCCAGCTAAATAATCCAGAACACAAAACCTGTTACCTGTTTACACACACAGCAGATCCAAAGTCATATTCTCTGCAATAAGAACTAGTGTCACTCACTACCAATACACAGGATTTGATGGAGCTTTCCACTGAGCTACAGCGCAACACCAGGTTGACTGTCGCTGCACACGCTAAAAGACTAACTATTCTGAAAGCACATTGCTTAACAAGTGGGTCAGGTTGCTTGTGACAGTAGGGGATCGCATACTTTTAAGACGACATCCACACTAAGCCAGCTAAGTCTAAAAACGTCAAGACCTCTTGTCCGAAGTAATCCAGATTTTTCATATCCAAAGTTGAGCTTTCAGTAAACGCCGTGTCTTTCCCACTCCGTAACACATGCCAGCTGTGATGCACTATTTGGTTGTTCGCTGACTTAAATAGGACAAAGAAGAAGAGATTTGCCATTTTGCTGTTGTTAAGGTGTTTCACTCTGAACAGAAGTCTTTGCCAGAATGATCTGGAAATGCCTGCGTAGACGCATCTTGTTTTCAGACAGAAGCAGCATCTGCAGATTCAGCCTGCTGACATTACACTATATTCACTCGACAGACGCTTTTGTCAGAAGCAACTTCCATCTTTTTTGCATGCATTCACATCTGTGTCTTGTTCAATGACTCGCCGACATCCCCCCCCCCCCCAACCTCACGATTAACGGCTGAACGGTCCGCTCTGATTTTTTTACTTCTTTAACTTAGTACAGCACGAGTCCAGCGCACGCTTGGAATCAGACCGCTCTACGTGAGTCAGACAGGTTGGAAAAGAAGCATGAGATGTTCGCAGCCTTTCACATCCGGGCAAAAATCCTATTTTGTCATACAAAAAAAAAAAAAAAAATAAGGAGGTCCTTATATCCACACGAGTTTTGCACAAGCGCTGTGCGACGTGGTTTAGGAAACCTTTGCAGCAGATATAAAGGAGAAAACTGCCTGGTCAGTTGGTGAGTAATCTTTTCGACCTTCTACCATCATGTCCACTTTACCTAAAATACCTACTGCGCTCTGTGAATGTGTCCGGGAACTTCATAGCCTTCGTGCCCCTCGATAGTTTTCTCCTGACAAAAGGCCTCTGAATGTATCACAGAGGTTCCCCCACAATCTCTCAACCTTCTGCATTTAAAAACAATATATACTTTATTCCAATGTTTCCTTCATAATCTTCCATACAATTGCTTACTTTAAACTCCATTGCACATTTTTATACTTTTGATTTTAAATGAATAAACAACGGAACATGTCTAATGGAAGTTACAGCTGACAAAAGAGAGAGTCGCATGTGTCCGCAGAGGCAACGCAACCGCTCAGATCGTCTGGAAGATGAATGTGAATTTCTCGTCCAATAAGTATAGGGTGAGCAAACCTCTTGTCACTCAATGATTCTTTAGTTTGTTCCCAGGTTTACCTTTAATCTGAGCTGTGCAGGTTGGAAGAGACGCTGGACGATCTCATCTGATACCAACTAGTCAGTTGGTCATTTGTTTCTTTGGTATGAACACCAGAGGGGCTAAATTACAGCAGAGAAGAAGTATTTCAACTTCTCCAGCTGCAAAAGTCTCCCGCCGACATTTTCCTAACACTGTCCTGGTTGAACTGTGACTTGAGAAGTGTGAACCCAAACGAGCCAAATTTCAGCAAAGTTAACTTCATCTGCGGCTCAGGCCAAAGTCTGCAGGTGTGATTGCACTTTTTTTTTGTTGTTTTTTTACTCCATTCAAATTTAATCCCGTCTCCTAAAGTCTGCGGCTCGTGATGAAAACCCACCGCGTGTCTCCAATTCACACAGCTTTTGTCACATTAGTCAACAAGGCCCCGCGACTACAGGATGTTTACAAAGCGAAGCCTCTCTCCTCTCTGTCACGTAGCGCTACGACTGGAGGGGGAGCGCGCAATCAAAGCTCGCCGAACACACGTCATCCTTTGAGGGGGGTCTTTGAAATCTGGCCCTCATCCGCACAGAGGAGCGCATCACGCCGCATTAGACAGTTTGTGGAATAAATATTTGACGGCCGGCAATATCACAAGATGCAGAGAAACCTCCTAGCACGCAGCTGTTCACTCCCCCGCCCCCGCTCCCAATCATCATCTCCCCCTTTCTCCTGCTCTCCCCTCCCATCCTTTATCCTCCCCTCCTTGCAGCCCTCCGCCCTGCCTGCCTGGCTCCTGCAGACAGAGAGCTGGTTTAAAGCTCAATTGTGCATTTTGCAGATAAAGTAGCAAAACTACTAGAGGCGGTGTTATGAGCGCTCGTTGCCAGGGCAACACTGGTAGGGAGACCTGGTTCTCCATTACTACTTAATTTAGGCGCTCTAATTGCATTCCGCACAATCTGTGGCCACAGTGTTATGCAGAGGAAGAGGAAGGAAAAAGTTGGGGTGGCGGGTGAGTGGGGGGATAGGTCTTCGGTAAACCTCTGCCCAGGAGCAAAAATAAAATGCCTCGCATACTGAACGCGGGGCAAATGGCCTTTGAAATTCTCTTTATTGCTGTTTGCGGTGATAAAATGGTTTGCTTAGAGATGAACCAAAAACATTCCATTTCAATTTCGCACAATTCTCAAGAGCGCATTATCACGTTGTCGTTAATTTTAAGACAGAGTCTGAGTCGCTGAGAATGTTGAATGTCATCAACCGCGGCAAAGTTAAATATATTGTCTGCTGAATGAAAGAAGGGGAGGGAGACCATGGTGCATGGGTCTTTGTTTGGTAAAGATTGTGTGTGAGTCAGAGAGAGAGAAAAGGAGATAGAGGGAGGGAGGGAGGGAGGGAGAGTGGAGCAAAATTGCTCTAATTGTTCAAGCTTCTGGCCTCTGAGTTCTTCTTTCCCTTCAAAAGAGTGCACACACACACACACACACACACACACACACACACGCACACGCACACAGGCCTGTGAGCCTCACTGTCCCTTTGAACCTCCACAGGCCGTGGCCCTGAGAGAAAGCTGGCCCACGATGCTTTTCTTCGGCCGGGGGTTTGAAATGATTGGTAACTGTTGAGCCAGTGTTTTCAGGTCCCTGACCCCCAGCGCTGAAGTGCCACAGACACTAGATACAACATAGCCCCAATTATCCTGCACTCTCCCCAGCCACTTCACCAACCCAGTGGACACCCCGCCTCAACTGCACTGCAAAAAAAAATAAATAAATACACTCCTCTTAACATATGATAGTGTCTGTGGGCTCAAAGCATTGGTTTCATTTAAAGAACGGAGAAAAAAAAAGTGAAATAGCAAGATTTCCATGTAATTAACCATTTTGTGGCTTCATGAAAGCTTTTATGTTTCCAAACATCCAGTCATCTCCGAGAAGAATCCGGCACATTTTACATTGCTAGCACCCGACAACATTAGGTTTATTTGTAATAAATAGAAAAAGAGCTCGGCAGTGAGCTTTGTCAATGATAACTGCCGCAGTCAACTAGACAAAACAGTGTCATTCAAATCCAGTGCGAACTAGCAGAGTCACAAAATGTCAGAATTGCTGTGCTGCTCACATTACGAGACATTTCTTTTGTCCCAGACTGTTGTCATGGAGCTGCACAAACAACTAGGGATGGGGATCGTTCATTTTTATTGACATTGATACCATTTTTGAGTCTGCTTAACGATCCGAGCTTTATCGATACCACTATCGATGCTTTTCTATTCATTTGTTGGTAAGACGAAACAATAAATTCACAACAGTACCGGTGTTGCTTTTATAACCGTGAGTCTGTGACTGTTTGATTCCTGAACAGAATGAAATTGGCCTAGCCTTCAAGAAACACTGCTGATGCTGGGCACTTATTAGAAAAGAAAGACACAGGGCCCCTTAAACATACAGTATAACTATGAGAATAGTAAATGAATATATCCAACAATAAAGATGGCGTGAGCTCGAGCTGACCACCGTCTAAAGCAATGAAGTTGGCGATGTTAAACATGTTTCATCACAACTCATTACTAGGCCCTCCAAACGTTCTTCTGTCAGACAGAAGGCAGGTGACACGTTTTTAATTTTGGTAAAACGTGCTAAACATTCAAGAAACTGTTTTTTTATGTTTCAATAAGTCTTTTTATTTTAATGCTATGTGTTGGTTTATGTCTGTACGGTCACTTTAAGAGATCGTATATTTCATTGTCAACGAACGGGACTTGCTAGTTGGGGGACAGTTAGACAATCGATGTATGTTTCTGCACCAGTGATTTGATTTAAAGTAAATGACACGACTCTCGTTTCACGAGCCATAACGTTACGGTAAAGGACCCGCTAGCCTCGATAGCAGTATCAATAAGCTTGGACCTTTTTCATTTTGGCGGCTTTTGAGAAATTTGGAACCGGGTCCATTACAGAACCAGGTTTCGATCCTCATCCCTAAAAACACACAACTGATCTCAGGTGAGGTGTACCGAGAAGTCACTGTGATTATGTGTCTCATTAGATACGGTTCATCTCAGCCCCGTCTCCAAGGTGCTCCAGCTACAAGGCTTGTTTTTGATTGTGGTAAAAGGCAACATTTTTGCCCCAGTGCCTGGGACGACCCTTGAAGAGGTCGAGACGCGTTTCAGAACAGCTTCGGCAAGTCGACCCGTGGCAAAGATTCCGATTTTTCGCCTCAGATCACATCAATGTATCTCGGACAGGCCAGTCATGGTTCATGTCTGCACCAGGCCGTAGTGTTCAACAGGAATTACAAGGGAAAAGACATACTTCCCAGTATGGCAATTGGCAATTCAGGTTTAAAAAAAAATTGTGCCGCAAAATCATCACAGCAATCCGCGCCTTGCACCGAGGATGTGGCGATCGAGGAAAAATCAAGTAAATCTCAGAAGTTGTCATTAAAAGAAAAGCATGAAAAAATGGGTCATTTATTATAATCAAGTTCTCAAAGCAAGCTACCTGCCTGAGAAACTGATACGGACATGAACGACATCGACTCATGTCAGTGAATGACTCAAGGCCAAAAGGTTTAAAACTGGAGTACCACGAGTTAATCTTTATATTGCAGTGTGCCATCACCACGCTGTCGGGACATTAGAGAAAAGACTGAGCGTCTGCAGGTCACTGCAGGATGAGAAGTTTTGCTATTAAATAAGCGGTAAAATCCACAAGCCTTCGTTATGGAAAAACATTGTTGCAACAAGGTCAATTTTGCTCCTTACTCGTTCATCATGGGTCGCCGAATGTCCGCATTTGTTCGGTTAAGTATGTAGATTTTGATGTACAGGTTGTTTCACTGATTAACAGCTGTACACTTGAAGGAGACAAAAGGAAAATAACCTTTTTCAGTTTTGGTGTGGAAACAGATGTGTGCTCTTCAGTACCATCAATGCGTGGATTCTTTTGTGACAGCCCTTCCCCTCTGTGTCCGTTCATGTCCAAGGAGTTGTCCCTTTCCGGAGGCCGGGGGTTGGAATGGCAGCCTGTGTGTGTGTGTGTGTGTGTGTGTATGACGGGATGTCTGCATTTGATAAGGAATTTTGGTGAATGTGTTTAGGGGGGTGGCTGGCAGTTTTGACCCCTGCCACTCTCTCCGACCTGTCCTTTGTCTCTTCGCACCCTGGTCCCTTCGCCCCCCCACCCCGCTGTCCCCTCACCCCCATCAACAAAAGGACCTCTTGGATGAGAAGGAGGTGGGTGGGGGCAACTCTTTTATGACTTCTTTGCCATTTTTTTCCTCCCCCCTCCTATTCGGTGTTCAGGCCCATTCGTTCCTGCCTCGTCCTCGGTAGTCGGGGGCCACCATTTATATCGTTGCCTGGGATTTAAGGCCCCGTGGCCCCTTTTGTTGCGAGGTGGGCTGGGGCAGCGGTGGCTGGGGCAGGAGGCGAGGGGCAGGGGAGGGCTGCCCTTTGTTCCAGCCAGCCGAGTGGGCTTCAGTTCCCACAGACCTGGGAGCCGACGGAGGGGGGGCCTGGGCCACCGCGGCATGACAGCGATGAGGTAATGTTTACAGAGCCACGGGCCCTCACACATGCAACATTCATGCATTTATGGGGCATGCATTCACACGCAGACAAACATGGACACACGCAGGCGTGAAAGGTGCATATGCATCTGACACACATGCTCAGGTTTGAAGACCTTCCCCTGACTACACCTAGTCCTTAAGATAAGATTAAAAATAAACCCACATCTAATCTAAACCATCGGCAATGAAAAAGAATAGCGTTCACTCTCAAGAGGATACCACGTATGCCCAACTTTGGTTATTTTCATATTAGTAGACTTTCAACTTAAGACGCTGAGTTCTTTAACCCACTATGGACTTCCAGTCTACTCCTGTATTTGGAGGCAGAAGAGCGAGCCTCGTCTCCTTGTCTGTTTGAGTTCTTAGAGTAATAAGAACCCCCCCCCCCCCACACACACACACACACACATATTACTCTTCTCTCTGCCACCCCCCTCCTTCTACCTCCCCAAATATTTAGAAGCTGTTGATGCCCACAGCTCTGATAAGCTACCGAGTTTATTCAGAGTTGCAAAAATTTGTACTGTACTAGAGAGTGTGTGTGTGTGTGTGTGTGTGTGTGTGTATGTGTGTGGGAAACATAGAGAGAGGAAGATGCACACACATACACACACACACACACACACACACACACACACGTATCCTTATGACGGTGACAAACCCAGGTAACTGAGCAGAACCAAAACATACCACCGCCTACACGCGACACACAGTCGCACACACACATCCCCAGATCAATAGCTTAACTCGTCTAATAACAGTTACTGTGAAGAGCATTAGCAGTTGTTCTTTTTTGTTGGAGAAACCTTTCCTCTTACACACTAAAAGATACACAGGAGTTCACAATACGATTAGTGTAAGTGCTGCAGAAATAGCCTGAGTGTTGTCCATAATTGCTGTGTTGGCGTTATGGAACAGGGAGGATTTCATCCTCATCAACATCACGGGGAAAGTTTAGGATTTGTGATAGTTTATTGCAAATCTGCCCAAACGTCCCCAGGTTAACTGATAAGATACATATTGAGTAGGACAGAGTATTGAACCGCAGTACTTCTTGAGTTTGGGTTTGTGCCGTTTTCCTTTCCCCTCTTCTTTTCTGCTACTTTATACTTCTACCATCCGTGTTTCTCCCCCTTGTTTCTCCAAATGTGCTGAGTTTGATTTCTTTTGATGAACTTACAAATTAAATGTTCCTTTATGGGTTGAGAACCTTCTCCCACTTCTTAAGCTAAATAAACTATTTAAGCACCCCCGATCAGCTGGAGAATGTATCGTGATCTTATAAACCATGATGCATTGCTGTAGATTAAATTACCCAACAGTATATAAAGTAGTTAAAGGTAGCTCGACCATGAACAGCTACAGCAGTAAAATGCAACATACACATTAATGCAGCCGTGATATTAATCCAGAAACATCAGATATAACAGGAAACACTGACAGGGAGCATTTTACTGCACAATGAGTACTCTTACTTCTGATACTTTAAGTATATTTTGCTGATAATACTTATAAACATTTAGTTCATTAAGATTTAGAATGCATGAAGTTTCCTTGTAGTGGAGTATTTTACTTAAGTAAAGGATCTGAATACTTATTCCCCCACTGCACAAGGTGAAATTGTAAAAGATCAATTTACACATGCTGAACTGCAAGGAGAGTTATTGACACAGCCCGACCCATCGACCCACTTCTCTCTCTCTCTCCCTCCCCCATTCATTCTCTTTCTCTCACCCTGTTTTCTTCTCTGCCTTTTCTTCTGTTTGTCTCCCCCTCATTTACGGCCAAATGGTGGATGTCTGCAGCCTATGGGCCTCTCCCAGGAATTACTGAAGGCAAACAGCTTGCAAAGGTAAATTAACAAGTGAAACTAGGGCTAGTTGCAGGCCCGCCACCTGTTGTGTGTGCGAATCCGACCAATAAAACCGCTCAAGGTTTCTGTCCCAATTGCATTTTTTACAGAGCTGATCACATATAAACAAACATCTGAAAGACTCAACTTGCGTAAACCCCCACTGCGGCGCGTTAGGTTGCACGCTGCACACCACGTTAGCTGTTAAAGCGTTCAGCTAACTTCCACCGGTCCGCTGCAGGAAAGCGTACAGACATCTCCTCCTTCCGTAGAGGAATGTGAAAGCACCTCTCTAGTGACAAACTTTGCACGGATACAAGTCAAGTAAAGTCAAGGTCTGACAATTGAGGGTACACAAACACCAGAAAAACACGTTTGGGAGTGGAGGGCTACTTTAATGGTGCGTTCGACACTGTACCTTTATAAAAAAATAACAAAACAACATGTCGCTCTTTACTGAGCGGAGTGGATTAGAGACATTTTGATCAACGATCTAAAATTTATACAAAATAAGGGTAATTCTCAACAAACCAACTGATGGCAATAAAGCAATTAACACTGTGTCTGTGATTAATATTGTATCTGTCATCGTGCAGAATGGCAGCTTTTTAGCAAAAGGTTTAGAGGGCTGCAGTGAAACCGACACCTCCGGAGTCTGTTCCTCAAGTAAGAAAACCTCATTCCAAATCCCATCGACATTTGTAACCACGCTAATAACTGAAAATACAGCCTCGGACCAGAGCCTGTCCCAACGGTGTGTTGTGTGGCCCCCTTCTTATGTCTAGATCAGGACGCGGTAGTGTTTTGAAAAATGATGCTACTATTGTTTTTTTTTTTATATTTGGCTTTTCAGCAGCGTTTAACGAGCCCCGTTTCCCACGAACGCCCTTGACGTTTGCGGGACAAACATCACGGCTAAGCCAAAGAGGCGAGTCCACGACCGAACGGTTTAAGGGGTTTTTGGACAGCGGAGATTACAGCTCAAAAAAAATAAATGAAAAATAAAAAAACATAAGAAAAAGGGCTTAAGAAGAGAGACCCAACGAATGATGACGGAAGCACCCACGCTGTCGCGCGTCTACATTTTCAAAAGAGCTGTAGTTTGTAGCTGGGATTTTTGTAAATGATTTTTTAATTTTATTTTATGCTTTGTTTTCTCCGTTCTTTAGCTTTTTCTCACCGTGCCTGTGGTGCACAATTTTATTTTTTTTATTTACTACCATTTCTAAGTTAAATAATGAACTTTCACGCTCACGTTTTACTTGCATTACAACCAGGAAGACACCTTACCTTTTAGAAAGCCTCCCAGCTGTTGTGATGTTTGCAGTCTGGTGACAAACGCCGACCGGGGGAAAGGGTACGTAAACGTGTAAAAAAAACCCAAAACATTTCGCGCTTCTTTTTAATCAACATGTTTTGTACCACAAATAGGGCGTTTCATTGTGCTGCCTGACAACATCGCCACAAATGGATAATAAAATACAGAATTACACAATTGTAAGTGTCATCCTGGTGTTAAAGGGAGACTCTAGTATTTTGTTGCTTGGTGACTGGGAGCTACTGTCCTACAAGTGAGGCTTGTCTTCAGCCCCTCATGTGGTAGATGCTTGATAGCAGCTTCCACAATGGCCGCTATTGTGGAGTCTAATCCATAACACTGATATGATGCTAATGAAGGGATGTGTAATCATTATCCATGGCCTGGCTCATGTTTTTGCACTTTGAGAGGATTTGTGCGCGAATCCTGGGATCGGGGGTTAATCTTATTTCAGTTTCAGGTCAACTTTGACACAGCGCTGCTGTTCAGTTGGACTGTTTGGCGTGTGTTTGGGTTGAGCTTTGTCTGTGTCTGTGTGTGTGTGTGTGTGTGTGTGTGAGTGAGAGTGCTTAAGGGCAAAAGTGGATGTTATTTGTACATTTGGGAGTGTGCTAATGTATTGTTTTCCAAGTGTGGATTTGTTTCTGTCAGGTCAGGATTTCAGATCCTTTTCCCTCCTCAAAGGCAGCATTTGCAAATAAAAGCAGAGGAGAAAGCTGTGTGCGTGTGTGGATATCAGATTGCAAAAAGAACTGTTTGACAACACTCACTAAAAGTCAAGGCTTTCACTTTCATTTGATTCACGGCTTTAAACTATATCCACACTAACTAACTTTTTAAATGCTGTAAAAAAAACCAACATGCGTCCACTGTAGTGAGATTTCAGGTAATTTTCTGAAACACCGAACCTAATAGCAAGATGGTAAAACCTCTTCTCCTTCATCCTGTTTCAGTCTGCAAAGAGCATTATCGAGCATCACATTATGTTAGGGAGGAGGACAGACACAGCCTCCGTTCTGTCCCGTTCTGGCCCTCTATCATCACCTATACTGTGTTTTAACACTGCTGAACCTAAAACTAAGTGGTTCTCATTTACGTATTTTCGCGTTTCTTGTGTCAGACACCTGAACAGAGAATAAGTCCTCCGCTGCCTCACCGAGACGCCATCGAATCAGCTTTTATGATGTCAGAGTCATCTAAGGTTTAGAGGCGACAGGAGGTGATCTTGGTTTAAAAAGATACACTTCTTTTGGCTTGAAAAATGTGGACTAAGTGTGAACTGAAGGTCAAAACAGAGAGAAAAAGATGCATTTTCAAATCTGGGCATCTTACTGTGGACATAATCTTGTTGGTTGGTGGTGTCCAAAATGTACCAGCTGCTTTACATTGAGGTTATGAAGCAGCAGATTTAAGGTCTTTGGATGAAGGACAACATATAGAACCCTATAAATACGGTTTGCATAGTGGCCAAAACTGGCTGGTGGAGCAGACAAACTGCCAGAATTGACAAGCTTATGGCTAGTGCCTGGGTGGTACCCTGGTACATTGGTTAGCAACTATGGCCTCATAGCAAGGACGTTCTGGGCTTCCTCCCACAGTCCAAATACATGCAGGTTTGGTTAATTATCCTTAAGTGTGAATGTGAGCGTCAATGGCTGTCTGTCTCTACGTGTCAGCCCTGTGACTGACTGGCAGCCTACTATTCTACAGTCCAATAATAGTTAACACTTTTTGTCTGATCATGAGAAGAACTGACTGTTTTGCCGAGTTCCAGCCACCTGTGTCCATTCAGGCTTTTCAAACAAAAAAAAAAAAAAAAAAAAAAAGACTCGGCAAGCGATTAAATAATATTAGCAGGTCAAGTATGGTCACGTCAAGTTTTTTTCGGTATAAAAGCATTTTAAAGACACTGCTTTGTCACAGAAAACAAAAGACAACACATGTGATGAAGAGAGATCACAAAGAGAGGGTATAGTGAAGACAAGACGAAGTGGAAAACGTACAAAAATCCAGGAAATGGGATCAGAGCTTAAGTGTATGTGTGTTGGCCTTTTCATGTGCGTTTCCAAAAATCCCTGGTAGATATGAGCGAACTACAGTAGTTTCTGTCTAGAGTTGAATTCTTATGGTTCTTCTAGATCGCTGGATGAACACAGACATTTCAATTAGATATTCATTACTGTCAAAGTATATATATCTAAGAGATTAACAAGAGCAAGAGCTTCTTCCCACAGCCACATTAAACAATTACATGCAGAGACATTTCTACACACACACACACACACACACACACACACACACACACACACACACAGCAGCAGAAAATAGATCAGACTACAATGCAGGTGGGTTTTCTCTTTCAGGTCAGCAACATATTACTTTTTTACCTCTTTACTGAACCCTGTCAAAACACCACCGTGAAATTCTCCCATGTGGCTCGGCCCCGGCATCGCGTTGCTAATAAGCCCGGCGCACTCGCAGTTACAAAAGGACAATTGCGGCAATTTCCTCTTTCCTTTAATCATCTCCTTTTTTTATGATAAGGATGTAACTAACTGCGGAGGTGAAGTTACATTCTAATAAAGTCAGCCGGTTAATAATGTAATCTTAAATTACGCCGTAATTACGCCTCTTAGTCACCGGGGGATGCTCTGTAATTCAATCACTGGCCCCTGCGATACTGTACAACAAAAAAAGCTGCGTTATCGGGGCTATTTTACCATGGAAATTAATAGCCCTACCCACGGCTGCTCCCGCTTGGGGTAATTAGACAGCATAGTCTCCGGCTGCACACAAGCCCAGACGCTCAGTTATCAGTGAGGAAGCCTTATCCATCAGGGCTTTGGAACCTGCATGTCTCCAGGGAGGTGTGCATGTCTGTTTATATATATATATATATATAT
>CM022483.1:4531892-4594392 GCA_011952105.1 Coreoperca whiteheadi
TATATATATATATATGTTTACAGGCCTGCAGGTATATTTTTGTGTGAATAAGGTGCTTCTCTGTGTGGGAATTTATGTGTAAATCTGCAGATCTGCCAAAGCTGCAGCTTCTTTCTAACTCTGTAAATCTCTCCCCGCGGTCCTCCTTAACCTCCAAACCTCCTCAGATGAGAATGAACAGTTCTCAACTCAGTGGACACACCAGGTGCAAATGTGTGGGAATTGTTTTCCACCTTCGTTCGGCTGGGTCAGGGTTCGCACACGTTATAGCGTGCGCGCGCGCACACACACACCCAAAAAAGCCAACACGCACACACGCAAACGCCACAGGACCCAAACCCAATTTGTCGTTTATTTTCAAGAGGGAGATTTCTTTAGAGGCACTGCTTGCTTGATATTATGTGGCAGCGAAAATCTAATGCCCCTCAATAGGTTTTCCCCAGGAAAAGGGGAGAAATTAGATTTGCGAACTAGGAACTTCATTTGGCAGGACTGGCTCCGACTCAGAGAGCGTGGGGAGGAGGAGAAACCTGCAAGGGGAGTGTGTGTGTGTGTGTGCGGGGGGTGAAAATCCATACTGCAGTGCTGAATCAGCAGCGCCTCATGTCCCTCCTTCTCTTCTTCCCTGACTCCCTTGTTCTTCTAACCCCTCCTTTCCTCTCTTCCTCCTCATCAGCACAGCAGTCTCCCTCACCACTGCCTGGAAGGAGACCGTGTTGTCAGCCCCTCTCGGTGTGTCGCCGCGCTGTTTTGCCTCTCCCCTTCCCTTCTTTTTTCTTAACACTGCCACTGCCTAGTCAGTCGGGCTCAAAGTTAGGTCGCACAAGGCAACAGCGGGAGCAAATAGGCTCCTGTCGAAGCTGGAGGTAAACAGCGAAGGTGCCGCCGCGCACTCCGAGCTGGGGCCGCTGAAGAAGAGATAGATAAAATGGATGACAGGCCCCAGCAGAGGGGCCAGGTGCAAGGGCACGCCAAGAGAAGGAGGAGGTGGTGGAAGTGTGTGTGTGTGTGTGGGGGGGCTTCCAATTTGTTGGGGGGTGGGAGTGCACAAGATGAGGTTTGGATGGAGTTTAGGTTCCAGGGGCCGCCACGGCACCACTTACCCCAAAGCTCTCCTCTTACAACATAAAAACAAATAGACTTTCATGTCACGCTGTCAGAGAGCTGACAAAAACATACACACCTCCACCGCAGCCTCAAACACATCTGTGCATGGGGAGCCACGACGACGGCGAGCGCCGGGTTCATGGGAGAAATAGGCGACGTGGCGGAGGCATGATAAATCTGACTCGGGTGCTCTCATTTTCTACGCTGACAGGAAACAGTCACCCGGGTGTCAATGCCTGATTAGACGGATGGAGACGGCGAAGTGTGACTTGCCAAACAGACGGGCGCGCGCTGTACGCAAACACAGACAGGTATAGAGGTAATCATACAGGCTGCATTGGAGGATTGGCTGATCGAGATGCACGCATGGTGTCACACTCTAAACATAGACGGCAGATGATGGGTGTTGAACCCTCCTCAGCGGAGTCCCAGCAGTGACGAGGTACGGACTCGGAAACGCCGATTATGTGTGGTGGATGCGGATAATGCGAAGATTTCATTCCCCCACCTCGAGAGGATTATGTGACAAACAGCATGAATTGGACACACCGTTTCCACGTGTTTGCCACGTGGAAGGATTTGATCATTTATCAAGTAAAACAGAGTTAGAGTTAGGTTTAGGCAACTTTAACAATTGGAGCAGTGGTAATCACGCTTCCGAGAAGGACTCGCCCCCTTTGGAACAACACATACCGACCCCAAAAATGGCCCTCTGGAACTTCTGTGCTGCTTGCCTGCATTTCTACTTTCACTTATATCATCATTTCTGAATGTCTCGACTGTGGGTTTGTGCCTGCACCGAGCCCTACCCAGCTGCTAACCTCAAGAGGAATACTCTGCATGTCTTGTCTTGTTAAGAAGGAAAGAGGAGGCAACTTTGCAGGTTGTGTTTAAGGCACAGGTGGCAAAATTCAACTCAGTACACCTTCACTGTAAATAACCCAGGTTGGCTGACTTCCACGCTTACACTTACTACGCTACTATTTTGCTGCCAAAAGTCTTCTTGTCATTCCTCCTCCATCCTCTTGCTGCACTAATGCTGCATTCATGTCCAATCAGAGGTCTCATAATCACCTATTTCTACTTATCAGAAAGCATTTCAAGTAAGTTAGAGTTATAATTATGACTATGAAAGACCTTTGTGCAAGGTCACAACACGGCTCAAGGGGGAAAAAAGGGGACACCACACTGGAACATACGCAAGTTTGTCTTTAATTTGGTTTCCCTTCCACTTAAACCGCCCAAATGTAGCAAGCAAACACACACAAAAACAGAGAGGTGGAAACCGGGGGAGGAAAAGGGAAACTGACCAGGTGAGCCACATATCCCAGATGACCCGACTCCACCCTCAAGGCTCCTGCAGAGAAACGCCCGTGAAGCGGGGTGGACACAAAAGCAGCCAGCTTGGTTGACCAACAGCTTGCCATGATACAGCAGTACAGTGTGTAGGAGGGAGGGCCATGTATATACAGTACGTGGCTGTGTCTTTGTGCATATGTGTAAGTGTATCACGATTGGATTCATTAGATTAAACTGTCCATTCTCTAAATAACAATAGTACATTTTCTCTAGCTTTATGGATGACGTAGGAGTCTTTTGTGCCAAGAAGGTGACTGTATTTTTTATTTTATGAAAGAATATCATCAATTTATGGTTTTGGTGTGTCTAAGGGATCGCAAGCCAATTGGGGGATGCTTTCGTCCAAAACATACAATATCATTATTGTACATTTTCAGCATTGGTGGCCCCGGTGGGGACTAAACCCCTGAGTGTTGCATTTTTTTTAGACTTTTAGTTCTGTGCTTTTTTGGGACTGTATGCCTCTGAACCTGGCAGGGTTTTGTTTCTTTTCCATGCGCTACCAGTCAGGTTACACTGTGGAAATGTGTCTTGTACTGTGTAGTGTTGGATGGGGCTCCTCTGCAGCTGTACGCCAGCAGCCTGTGTGTTTAGATTGGAGGATTAAACTCGGTCTAGTCTTTCAGAACCTGACCGCAGTCTTGTCTTAGGCCAAGACCCACATTTAGATTTGCTTCTCAAGGGCTACTCACAAATGTCTGACAATGCCACAGAGACTATAAATCAGTAAGACCAACAGAGTTGTTGATAGAATTTTCCATTTTCAGTCATTTCTGTCGTGTGCTACCTTTTCACTTTTCGACTTCCTAGCTGCTACGTTTGATCCCCAACAGTTCACTTAATGTTAAAATGAAGGGCTGTGTATTAAGCACAATGGACTTATGTTTAGTAAAGATCATTCCATAGTTGCAAGTTCAAAGGTTAAAGTCAGGTTTCTGCCATGGCCAGTGGATGTCTAACAAAAGCAGTTGGCCATTGAGTGTAATGAGTTACCTTTTATATTGTCAAATTTAGACAACCACAGTAAGCAGATTCAAAATTCAGTTAGCACACTTTTCTGTGATTGACAGCTGAACCGATGTGATAAATCCTCCATGCCAGGTTCAGCAGTGTGAAACAAAACAGCTTTTGACCAACGTCTGGTTTATATACTGTGTACACATGTCAACATAATAGTATAAGGCAGGATTGACTCTCTGTCTTGATGAAAATCACTTGTTTTATGGCCTTTGCTGCCATTGCTTCTGGTGCTGAAACCATCACAGTTAAAACCACAACTGCATCATTCCCCCAAGCCACTATTACACCACCAACACACACACGCACACACAGAATCGTAAAGCATCCAAATCAATTTGTTTTAAAAACATGTTTCTCACAACCTTATTGGGTGCTTTGAGGAGATATATGATGCACCTTCAGCTGCAAAGAAGGAAAAATCGCTGGCGCCCAGCAAGCCCATTTGTCCAGCTCGATGATGCGGTGGCCCTGTCAGCATCGCTGCCATTAAGAGGGGGAAAAAAATAAAAAATAGGGGACTAGGGGTGACCTCACCCCTACATCTCACCAGCCGATGGTCCACAGACCGCCTGCCACGCTGCACACCACGACCTGCACCAAGCTCAAGGGGCATAAATCAAGATAATTCTCTGCACGCCTTGAACTCTGACCCCGCAGCAATTCACGCCAAGACCAGAAGAGGAGGGGTGATGAGGAAATGAAGCAGTGGGGTTGGCTGGGTGAAAAGTGGGAGAGAGGGGATGGGAGTCCAGCTCAGAGAGATAGTGGGTGAGGTAACAGAGAATACGCATGTTTATGTGTGTGTGAGCGAGCACGTGTGTGCGTCCGTTGCGATTAGTCACTGCCGTCCAGATTGAGGCGGCCATCCCATCTAAACGCTCTGTCTTTATGAGCCATTAATCTTCGACTCAGGCCATTTTCATTACCGCCAAACCTCGCTTTGGAGCCACCAGCTGCATGATACTGCATAGTGGAAATTAATAACCCACCCATCTCTGCCTTACAATCGGCCCTCCACCACCCCTACTCCCCACAAACACCTCTCCATCAAGGCCCCACCCACTCAGGGCCTTGCATATGATGGAAAAGGCAAGGCGACGAGTTTCCACGCCACTTTTTTCTTTGCTCTTTGCGTCCCTGCATCCCTGGCAAGCTTTCAGTTTTCTCAAGCCCCCCCCCCCACACACACACACACCCTTTCTCCATGTCTCCGGCTGCCATTTGAATCCCCTAACTAAGACAAACAATTTATCCTGGGCATTTAAAATTCTCCCCGTGCCTTGACGCTGTGATGCAGCCGCAAGCGAGGAGGATGAGACAGAAATGAGGAGAAAGAAAGGGCTGAGAGAACTCTGGGTGACAGAGAAAGAGGGAGGGAGAGAAGAACGACATAAGACAACGAGAGAAGGGCGGGGGGCTATATTAATTCCTCTGCCTTGGTTTTTCTTAGTGAACTGAAAGAGAAAAAGTGGGAAATGAACCCCTGGGCCCCTTTAAGACTGTTAGGTGCCTGCTCATGTGGTTGTTAGTGAAAAGGACTGAACATTATTAAATACTGTACGTGCTTAGGCAACCTACAAGGAGGGAGAGAGAGAGGGAGAGTTCGGGGGGGGGGGTAAGATAGAGGATATAAGAAGAACAGGATGAGGGCTTACTATGGCCTCTCCCTGCGGGTAGAGCTTCAGGGAGCTGGTGGAGTGGCAGAGGAGATATGGTGTGATATGACAGCACTGACACCCAATAAAGAGGAACAGCATTACGCCCAATGAATAGCCCTCATCGGCGAATGGGAGGCAGCGGAAATTAGCGGGCTGCTGGTTGTTGCCGCTAACTCACAATGATAAAGCACAAAGGGACTGTTTAAAAACAGTGGCAACACACGGCGGAGTGACTTAAGGTGACGGCTGCAGCGGTCGCTCTTGATGTCTGTTTATGAAACACATTCATTATGAGTCCCCACATGAGTCGCCTGCAGGAGTGACCAGTAAAGTAAAGGGAGCGACACTGTGACAAAATTGAAAAGTTGGAAATTGTTTTTCCGCTGCGGCGTGCCATCGGAGGGGAGCCGTTCTCATTTCCTGTTGAGGAGTGCAGTGCATTGTGGGCAAAATATATAGGAGGTTTTGTGATATGAATCGCCGCTGGTCATCCATCACCTTACACAACAGACAAAGCAGTCAGAAACTAAGCAGGAACAACTTTCTTGGACAAAGTTTGGATTTAGTGAATCTTCCTGTCCTGTATTAACAGTCCTGAACTTGCAGTGTGTTATTAACGTTTTGGAATTTGCAAATATCCTAGCTAATATTCTGCAAATGGAACTGGATGCACACAACAGAAATACCAAGCAGAATATAACTTTTCTATAAGGAGAAATATAATCAGTGTAGTGTAAAGTTTCAAATGGACAGAGCCTCAACTGACCTCGATTTCATCCTGATCCTTCAAAGCATCAGGATCCCTCTAAACATAAATCAATACAAACAATGTTGAGACATATAAGAGACTCTAAATGAACTCCACAGATTATGCTGTTCCACGGCCTCTTGCATCCCTCAGCTGCTTTGCATAATGAGATAAAAAGCGCACGCGAGCCCCGACGACCCGCGAAGTGTAGGAGAAGAGGTAAAGTCGGGCGTGTTGACCTGCCTCTGTTTTCAACCTGGCAGCGTTGATAGACGAGCTGCGGTTTGTTTGTCCCATGATACGTGAAATATTGTGCTTAACACATCACTTCTCTGGAACGTGCACTTCCATTAATAGCGGTTAGGCTCAGGGAAGTTGTGTTATATATAGTACACAACGGCAAACAAGCTGTGCGTTTTTTACTATACGAAGAACTTACATCAAATGTGTAACAATCTTAAGTAATTCTTTTACACTGAACATAGACAATTGATTTATTGCTGGCATTCCAATAATCACTGTAAAGAACGGCTAACGGTGTTTTTCACACCAGCTTTCTTTATAGTGGACTATGACAGCAAGTAATTATGTTGTATGTTTCTCTCTGCTGCGACTTCTCCGGGCAACAAGCTCATAAACCAAGTAGACAGAGGAGGTGCTTTTGCTGTCTCCCGGTGATGATGTCATCGACCTCACCACGGCTAACCTCGCATGCGCTTTTTGCGATGACATCATGTGCCAAGCCCCCTGCTCAGTCCATTTTCTCCATGGAGGCCATGAATCAGTCAAAGCTGAAAGCTTTTATCCAACACAGAGCAAGCCGGTCGACCCCACAGACCAAACTCATGAACACGATGTTTGTGGGTGGGTAGTGGTGAGAGGGGGGCGGGGTGAGTCGGTGGGTGGGTTGGGTTTACATGCCGAGGAAGTTCAGCATGCCTTCGGGCGTCCGAGTATTTGGATTTGAACCAGCGACCTCCGGGGTGTCACAGTTCTAGGCCCTGTGTGTTTGCACAATTGGCCCAGAGCCGCTCTGTGCAGGGCAGGTTCAGGGGGTTCGGGGTCCTGGCCGATGCAGCTAGTGGGTCTTCAGGGAACTGGGGAGTGCCAAGGGCTGGCCTCCCCCCCCCCCCCCCCCCTCATCATTCCTCCCCTCCGGGCTATCAACAATCAGCTGCAAGTGGAGAGAGATGGAGCAACTGAAAGCAGAGCTGTCTTTTAACTCCTTTCTCTTGGACTCTGGTCTCTCTCTGGCACTGAGAGGCTGCAGGGAAGGTGTTTGTGCTTCAGAGTGGCTTCAGTAAGGGACCTATTGTTCTCCTCCCAGAGGCTCTCAAATCAATACCTCATCTCTCCCTCTCTCCGTGCCTCTCTCTGCAACCACCAAGCAAAAAGGCCCATCGACTACACAGGACTCGCTTTCATGATTCACGCCACTGAAGAATTGAAAGACAGAGAGGGGACGTGAGAAAGACGACGGGGAAGAGAGAGTGGCCGGGACGTGGAGGCAGGGAGGGGGAAACTGCGGGGGCCAGCAGTATAAAGACACCAGAGGAAGGAGGCGACCTGAGGGTCATTGCTCTCCTTAGTGCCACACACAGCCGGGCTATCTATAGCTGCCGAGCCCAGCCAGATTGATCTTATTGTCTTAAAGGAAGAAAGAGAGGTGGATCCTAGAAGGCATTAATACCAACAAGCTAACAGCATCAAAGCAGCCACTAACTATAGCTCACCCAGGGTACAATCTGCAAGTTTGTTCAATCTTATGCAGTAAAAATACTAAAATATATGCCATGGGATTTTTGTCTAAATTGTATAATGCATAATGACCAATAGAAATGATGGCCAAAACCATGAAAATAAGACCCAAGTTGTAAAACTGCAGATATCATTTAAGTGTTATATAGAGCAAACTTAATTAAGTACAGGTCTAAGGTTGATTTGTTAAAACATCTCAAGAAATCAGGGCCGGCCAAAGATTAGTAGTTGTTCAGTTTATTGCATAAAGGCACGACAGCAAGGTAGTTTGTTCAAAGCTGAGTCATCCAGTTGAAGGCCACTTTTCTCTTTCTCTGCTAACCTGCTCTATCTAAGGCGCATTTTATCATGAAATTTCACATTTTCGGCCAAAATCAATTACTTGTATAACAAACAGCATTTAAACCCTCCGACTCTGGCATCAGCCTCGTCATGTTGGGTCGGGGCCACAGCAGTGAAATTTGAGAAGCATAACGTGTGCTTTTTTTTTTATGTTTATGTCTTCACCAAGTCTATGCTTCTCTTCCTGTATCACTGCACAATTTTCACAGCTGTACCGCGGATTACGTCTTCCTCAAATGCGAAAGAAAATGTAATTCTGCTTTCCACAGGGGTAGCGTCTTTATAGCTTTTCCTACACAGGTGTCTCTGTGTGAGTGAGCGAGATAGGGATGGAGAAAGAGACAGAGGGAGAGAAAGATGCCTTAATGGAGTTATGCAAATGGAGGCGGCCCCACGATCCCCTGGCTAAGTATTCCACCAGAGATGTGGACCGTACAGCTGTGTACAACGGGGATCCACGCTGCGCATTTCCCCTCTTCGTGTACACAGAAAGCTCTGATACAACTATAGATCTCCGTCCATGTAGTGGGAATTAAGTTCACCCCCCCACCGCCTCCTTCACTATCAGTCTCCCTCTGTTTTCTGCCTGCCACTTCCGTCACCGACTCGCTTTCCCTGCCAAGAAACTTACAGATTTCTGGATGTAGGCGTGCGTCCAGAGTTCGCGCGCCTATATCCAGCACAAGAACACGCACTTTCACTTTTGCATGTGAACATGCAGCGCTTACATACAGTATGTATCCCTTTATTTATAATGCAGCTTGTGTGGGAGTTTGTTTACAGGTTTATGGGTTATGGCATATGATTTTGTTCTTTCGATACATAGTAGAGAGGGAACCTTTTACGCTCGAGCGCTTCTAGGTTTAAGATTTATGTGCGAGTGTGCTTTTTATGGTGCTTTATGGTTTTCTTCTCTGTGTGTGTGTGTGTGTGTTGACACACATTGCTTTATTTTATGCTTGAGTGTCTCTGTTGATGAATGTGTCCTCGAGGCCGATTACACTCGCAGTAATGTGTATATATATGTGCAATTAAACTTGTGAATTAAAGGGGATTTTAAGCAGCGTGCCTGTGTGCGTGTGTGTGTATGAAGCGACACTATAATGTATGGCCAGGTGTGAATAGTGCACTATCTGGCCTGTATTTATGGAGAAAAAGTCCAGTATGAGTGATTCTTGTGTGACGCCTGCAAATGAGTCAGCCGACCTGCCCAGTCGTCTCTGCCGAGCGAGTGACCTCTGGCTGACAGAGAAAGAGAGAGAAAGCAAGGGAGAGAGCCAGAGAGGGGGACTGATGCAGGGAAGCCTCACTCAACCTCCTTGCTGTCTCCCTCCCATCACCCCCTCCGGTGACTCACACACCCAGCGTGAGTGTAGGCCTCTACCCACAACCCCCTGCTGCTTGTTTAGAACAACAACAGAGGGAGACAGTGGGATCACAGAGTAGCTGGCAGGGAGGGAGGGAGGACGGGGAGGAGAGACAGTGGGAGAGAGAAAAGAAGAGGGGAGAGATGAGGTGGATATTTTCATGTGTTTCACTGCAAACAAAATGAGACGTCATTTAAAACGATAAGACCCATGAAAACGAGGTCTCTTTAAAGAATATGGCATCAATTTAGCTAGCGATATATTGTGTGGCCAAAAGTATGCAGAAAAACATGGATTGATCATGGTGATCGAGAATTTCATGAGGGTTTTATGAATGAAAGTGAACCTGAAACCATTCACCGTCACTCTGCAGTCAGTCTTTTTCATTCCCTGTCAGTCGAAAGAGGGTAAGTGCATGGGTGCGCGGCATAAATATGTGTTCAGCGGGTGACCTCGCACCCGCAGTTATGATTAATGCGGTGTAATGCTCCTGACCCAAGTCAATGGGTTACAGATTTACTGAAATGAAATAAAACATCATTCCCTTTTCACGTCGCAATATTTACAGTTAGTACACATAAGAACGCTCTGTGCTCCTACGGGCCACAAAAGGTACAGTAGGTTAGAGATGGCAAAAAAAGGCCCTGGTGCTTTCAGTTTCGTCCCTGACACCGCCATATCTGTCAGGATGGACCATTATCAGGCTGACGTTGTGCAGTTTGATCCTGACATTAGACAACAGCGTGCTTCCAACCTTCTGGCAACGGTTTGGGGGAAAGCCCTTTCCTGTTTCAACATGACAATGTCATACAGAAATGGTTCTCCAAGTTTGGTGTGGAAGAATTCGACTGGCCTGGCCAGAGCCCTGAAATCAACCCTGTCCAACACCTTTAGGATGAACTGAACGCCGAGTGTGAGCCCGGCCTCATTGCCCAACATCAGTGTTGCGCTTCACTAATGCCCTTAGGCTGTTATAGCAACACATTTATGCCCATGGTCTTTGGATGATGTTTCAAACAATTTAATGTAGGTATGATGTGTCCACATACTTTTGTACACAAACCAATAATTCATATGCATGTACACATTCCTGAAGTGCAAATTTGTATACACACCTACACAGGTATGATGGTCCAAATACACATTAATGTAGGAAAATGCATCTGTGTGCCTAAAGATATCCAGTATGTAAACACACACAAACACAAAAATAGCCACATGCACATACACACATATGTCCACAATCAGCAATCAACACACTATGCACAGACACACACACACATAAACACAAGCCTGCACATGCACGCACCTGACACTCCTCCAATCCCATTAAGATGTATTTAAGGATGTCTAATGGAAATTGATCAGTGATTAAGATCATTTCAGGTTAATCCAATTAATCAATGGCTGCTGATTAGGATGGCGGCAAAAAAAGGCAAAAGATTCATCACAACCCACTCCAGGCCTGGCGGGCCCCTCCAGACTCTGCCGTCAACTGCTGTTAGCAGGGAATTTTAAACAAGTGTGTCACCTTCAGGTCTGGTCGCTCCTGTTGAAGACTGGGAGAAGTCAACTAAAGAAAGACATCTGGCAGAGGGACGAGGTGACTTAAGAGTGTTTAGAAGCAGCAGAAAACAAGAAATGGCAAGATGGAAAGAGAGAGGTGTTGCTTGTTCAGAATGAGTCCCCTCAGCAGTGTTGTATGGTTTTTTTGGACGCAATAAATGGAACTCAGCTGAGAGGTGGGGAGATGGGACGAGAGCTCTGGAGTGTAATTCAAAGAAAAGACTAACTTGATAAAAAAGGATGCTTAAGTATGTGTCTGACAGAGAAAGGAAAGGGACAGTGAATGAGATGAAGAAAATGACTCCAATCAACCCGGAAACTAAACTGCAAAGCAAACTATGATATTCACGTTTTGATCAACAAGATAATCTCAACAAATCAACACACTTTCCCCATTTTTGACCACACCACATGCAATTACTGTGAATAGAAGGACATTTTTAGAACTTTGGAAGAGAGAATTGGGGTGTATTTTATGCTTTTATATACAGTATAGGGCTGGGTACCGAACTTCGATGCTTTTATGGAACCGACCGAATTGCTTCGAAACCATCGAGTATCAAAAAATGCCTTGTCGCTGTCATTCGGTACTAAATTTCAATCCCTAAGGAGTAAATCTCATCAGCGTCAGTGCACCAATAAGCATGTAGCATGCTTGTACCAAGATCTTACAATGCTGGCGATTGGCCGTCTAACGTTACATGTCGTGGAGGCATGCAGGTAAAACCCTACGTTACACCCAGAGACGGGGGCTCCCTGTTTGTTTGAACGGAAAGTAAGAAGAAAAATATGGAGCCGCAGTCTCACTCAGGACTACAATTAACCACGGCATGTACAGTGCTACTACAGTGCCAGTGGATAACAGATCTGGTGACAGCGGTTAACTGCTCCAACTGCAAGACAGCTGACCAAAATTCCGTCCGAGAGCCTGAACGCTGATCATTGAGGTAATTAATAAAGTGCCGTGACAGCCCTCAAACTAAACTAAACTAACTAATAAGTCTGGATCTTACTACAATCTGTCACATTTCTGTTGGCTTGGTGACAAGCAGTTTGACCTGAAGGAAAACAGCCACAGAAATGTCACAACCGTTCCGAATAGTTCAATCAAGAAAGGCTGACTGAAGGATGATTGACAGTCTATTGCAAGATAGAATTTACAGGATTATTTATAAAAAAAAAAACAAGGACAAAAGGAGACTTCCTCACATACACCAAGCTTCATTTAATACCTTTCATCAGTGGTTAGGGATAAAAAGACAATGTTGACCACTTGAAACAATGAATCTGCCTTTGTATCACGCTTGGCAACCAGCACTACCTTCCTGGTGAATTGTGTTTTTATAAAATCTTTGAAAAGTCCCATTGGTCACAAATACACAGTGGCTATTTCGCCAGTTGTAACCTTAACCATTTGGTCAGGGAGACAATCACAGGTACTTCTTCTGCTTGAAGTTTCAACTTGAACAAATACCTCTTTGCCTCAGTCAAGGCTGCCAAGACGTTTCTGTCCTTTTCTTTCTGTTTGCTTTCTTTTATGCGTTGGCACGGATTCACACTTTATCTAAAGCATTGTTTGCTTTCAGTCTGGAACACAGTGAAGAGTAGATTTGGTGGGCAGAAAACACAAGATGTCCCCTCAAATTTTGAGCTGGTGCGCATGCTGAATTTTTACGGTTGATTCTTTTGTTTTTTTTTAACCAAGATTAGACTGCCATGTTTCATATTTTGGTTAAATGGTTTCCCTTCAGATCAAGACTTCAGCTTGGCCGTGTCTTTCTTTCTTTCTTTCTTTCTTTCTCACGGACGGGTAGTTCTTCACACTCTCCAGTGTCTGTACACTGTTCTCGTATGAAATATTATTCTTAAAGTTTCAATATGCCTGCAGCTGGAATGTGTTGCACTGTGGCCATTGTTATGCCAATAGCATGTCAGTGCGATTTGCTGAAGTGAAACCTACGCCCTGGGTCAGAACTCGGAGTGTGAGAGGGTGGAGTAAGAAGCTGTTTGGGCATTTGGCGGGACAGTAATAGAGCAGTAGCCGATGGGCGGTTCCTTATAGAGCTCGGTGAGAGAGAAAAAAGAGCCTAGAAAAGCTACTCCATTGTGACTGGATTGTGAGAGGCCAAAGTACAAATGTGGGCCAGAGCCCCTGTTAGAGCAGAGGACGGACAGAATTATAGGGCAATTTACGGGCTACTGTTGGAGAAAGGTAGTACTAGCGGCCAGTCCTCACTTTCTCTCTCAATCTCTCAAAACTTGGATGCATGCAGACACACATTCCTAAATGTTGCACACACCCACACGCAACACCTTAAACACTTAATCTGCACCTAAAGCAGTTCACACACACCTTAGAGGATGACACACCTAGTGTGGGCAGTAGGTCATTCATAGCAGCACAGTGATGCAGATAATACTCACTATAATTCAGCCTGCCTGTCTGACTGGATTAAGGATAGAAGTAGAGATAGAGGAAGAGTTAGAGAGTAAATGAGTGGATCCATGCATAGATCTTGTACCTGAGTAGTACTTTGGCATGCTATAGACAGGCACTACATTTAAGCTTGGATGGGTAGCTAGTCACTCAGCTCAGTAGTCTAGCTATAGAAGTAGCCAAGTTCATTGTTTAATTGAAAATCATGTTTGCTATAGATTCCACTTATTCATCCATTTCTTTCCAAGCCCAGGTCCTGGCCATGGTTCTAGCAGGCCAATCTGCCTGCTGATCTCTGACCCCGTCCTACCCTCACTCATGAACAAGACTCCTTCATTTAGGGCAGCAACTGGTTCCCAATCCACTCTTTTCTGGCCATGGCCTACCATGGCCTCAGATTTGGGGGTGGTGACTCGGTGGTGAGCTGCTTCACACTTGGCTGCAAACCACCCTATTGCATACAGAGCTACATCTTCAACAAAAAGTAACAGTGTTGCAAACTAATGGCCGTTATAAACAGAACTTTCTGGCATATATTTGAAATACATATGTGTTTCAACTGGCCACAACAGAAAAAAGATCAATACCAAGCACTACAGATCAAAAACAAAAATTAGTTTGACTCTTCTGGTGTCACATATGCTATAAAACGATGCATTATTCAAAAGTGTGTAGGATGAAACCACCACCCATTTAATAAGGTATCGCTTATGTAATAGCAATGCTAAGACATGTTGAACTATTTGACTACAAGGAATAGGCAGGAAGAAAACAAAAATTACAGATGGACTAATTGCTGAAGTAATCAAATCAAGTGCTGACAACAAATAGAAGAAAAAGAAAGGATTCAAAAAACTTTTAAGGTTTTCTGAGGTGTCTCTTTGAAGGGCTGGTTTGTTAAAGAGCATACTTCAGAGTGTGTGAAATTGTCTTAAATGAACGATTATGGATTTTTTATTTGGTTATATTTCCCCACAGAGACAGGCAGAATGAAAGAGAAGTATGTGGTGGGGACAGGGAGAAGGGATAGTAAAGGGCAGTCGTGGGGAGAATGGAAAGCAGGAACGAAACACAGGAAACGAGGGAGGAAATGAGAGCTCAGGAGGTGGATGGAGGAAAGCTTGGTCAAAAATCACCATTTAGTGGCTGATTAACTGATCCACGGGACCTTTCTGGATCATAAAATACGGATACAGCTCTACTTTTACATGCACTTTTAGTCATGCAGGGAAGTCAGGCTTTAACTTTGCAAAGACCAACCATTCTGTACGAAGGAAATTGGGATGCATCAGCCATCAAGCTACTTTCAGGCTTTCTTCTTGGCAGCTCCACATTTCCTAACATTTACAGGCTGCTGAGAATGCAGAGTAAAATGTGTGAAAGTTAACATGCCGAGCAACAATGCTGATATGATTCACAGAAAACCTCAAAAGTACTTTGTTTGGGTGAGAATATGTGAGGTGACAAGTGTGTGCACACACACACACACTTTTCACCCTTACACACCACATACACACCACACAAGTAGGTATTTTTCCAGTTTTTTTCTCCACTTAACCCTGCCTCTCCATGTATGTTTAAAGGGCTTCATTCTGCTAAATTGTGGTTAAAAAAGGGCAAACTGTACTCATCCTCTCTCACTGTTTGAGTACGGCGTACGGAGAAGAACCCGAAAAGGCCTAAGAATGGGGGAATGACATTGACGCCCCGGCGCGATAAAGCACCCGATTGAATTATTTACCTCCTCCATAAACATTTTCCCCCCTGCCACCTGAAAGAAAAGGGCCTCCTTCCCTGAGTTATGACAGTAAACCGGTTTCGGCAGCAGGCCTCTTCAGGAATAATAGGCCTTTAAGGGCTAGGTTATAGCACAAGGAAGACTCTCCCTGACAATTCACTCACTTTACCCCAGCCGAGAGCCACTGCGCCACTAGTCGCAGAGCTGTGCAACCTGGCATCGACAAACGCCGGAGGGGGTTTGGGAGAGTAATGAAGGGCCATTGTGCTTACTTCATAAACTTGTCACAGCTCCTTTTCATTTTATCCCCCCCCCCCCCTCCCGTTTGCAGCTACGGCAAGGGTCAGTTAATAAATACATCAGTTTGCCACCCTAAAAAGAGCTGCAGTATTAAAAGCAGCACGGGGATAAAATATGGATGAGGCTGCTTTAGTGCTCCAGGTGTGTCAAGTGTGATCTAATATGAAGGAGGGATGTGCGGCGAGGAAAAGAAGATTGCTGAGGAGAGCACAGACAGACAGGGTGACCTTTGACCTCTGAATAGCAGCCAGTCAGCTAATACTGCTGAGCTGAACCTCACAAAACAGCCACTGGGGAGAGACCTGCCTAAATCCATCAGCTTTACTGATCAGGAAGAAGTGCACATCAATCTCTAGCCAATCTGTTAGTGTTTGTGGGAGTGTGAATTTTTGGGATATAACGTGTCAACACTGAAAGTGTGACAAACTGTGTGCATAGGTTTGTGTGTGCGTGTACTTGTCAGCTTGTGTGTTTGTATGAGTCATAGGCCTATGTGTGCTTGTGCAGTTGTGTGTGTTTTGGAGTGTGCGTGCATGTTTAAAGGTGCTACCTGTGGCATAAATTAATTCATTGTACGGTGTTAGTATAACTGCTGCAAACAAATGGGACCGGCACCGACATGATTAGCAGTCACAGTATTCACAGTGTATGCTTTCAGGTTGGATTTGAAAGGAAAACTGCTCGGGTTGCTTTACAGCGCAAAACATAAAGAGGGCGCTGTTCTTCTCAGAAAAAAAACTGAGCTAAACTAAACTTTTTGTATAATAAACAAAGGTGGATAGCTTAATGGACACAATCATTTTTAATGTATTATCAGTGAAGCAAAATCCCAAACCTTTGACCATAAATAAATGAAGGAGAGGGATTTATGGTAAATGTTGTCTTAAGGTAGAAATCCGTTTTCTTACAACCGTGGTAGTATTTTCGTTCTCTGGCCATCCTTCATGTTGGTAAAAGTATTATTGTTTACACCAACTTCATATCTAAGATATGGGAATGTGGCAAGAAAAAGTCAGAAGGGGCAAAAACACAAGCAGTTTTATGATCAGACAAGTTTCAAACCAACCTTCAGGTTGGCCAAACCTATTTGGAAAAGAAAACAAAAGGAAAACCCAAAACCCAAACTGCCCGTAAATATGCATCACAGTTTACAGACCGGCTTTCCGCATCTTCAACTTTGATCTACCGTCCTTACTGTAGTTTTCCAGTGGAATGAAAGATTATTACCAACATTTCGCTCACTTTTGGTTTTACATCCAAATAAAGTGGTTTCAGTTACTTTGGGGAGGACAATGTTATCATAACTCATAGGTATACTGGCTAAACAATAAAAAGACCCAAGTTGTATCAAACCAGAATTATCCTTTAAGTCGGAGAACTAATGTCATTAGGTATACAAAAAGGAACTTGAATCATGTCAGCCTTGCTCTTACTTGTTCATGGTAATTCCCTGAAGGTGTCATGATTCATTTGACAATAATGTATTGATTCTACACATATCATGAGGTGTATTTTTCTTTGTGTGCAAGTTTGTCCTCCACTGGTCACAGAGCCACAGGCTAGGAAATGGGCTTTCCTGTCGTTCAGAGGAGCTAAGCTGACAGAGCATGAAGGCAACCATAAAGCCCCAAACTGCCTCCTGAAACCGGCCGACTCGGTAGCTAATCATTACACATCTTCCTCCCATCTCTCCAGCACATTTTACTCCTCTTCTATCCACCCTCTTTCCTTCTCATCTTCCCCATCTCTGACCCAGGTCTCTCACCTGCCCTTGCGCATCGCTTCTCCTTTTCTGCGTGACAGTTTGTGTGTGTGTGTTTGGGAGTGAAAATGAGTGTAACTGTGTGAAAGGAGAGGGCGAGTGTGTGTGTGTGTGCGTGCGTGTTGGCGTGTGTGCAGGGGTTCGCGTCTGAGAACTACCTTGCGTGACCTCTAAAATCTGCTGAGCGCTGAGGAAAAAAAAAAGGAACTCTGCTTTGCCCCCTTCGCCGTTTCCCTCCATCAGAATCTCACACAGCGGCGAGGAGGGGTTGTGCTTCGGCGGTGCAACACAGCAGCTCTGAGAGGCGCTGCGTGCTGCCAGCCTCCACATGAAGAGCAGTCACCAGTTTCTCCCCAAGTGTCGCTCACAGGCGGCAAAAAATGTGCCGCCCTTTCAACTGAAAAATTCAATTCCACCGAAAAAGAGGAAGGCTTTTAAATCCTGGAGGTGACAGACTCGTTAATGTGCATTTCCTCTTAATAAACACTGACACACAGTGAAAAAAAATAAACACTTCTTCCTTTACATTCCCCCCCCCCCCACACACACACACACACACAATCCTGATTCATCACAATCACCACCACCAGTAGACAGGGCTCACCGGGCAGCAACTGAGGCGTGCGTGACCCCGCTGACCGCTGCCAAGCCACTGGGACAAACCCACAGGTAGTCGTCCATAATTCCACTTCCTGCCCTCAATAATGGCTTCTGGTGACCTCTGGCTGCATGCCGCGACCCACCATGGCCCATCAACCTCGCCCTAGTCCTCACAGCACGTCAGCCCCCGAGGCTGAGTGTGTGTGTGTGTGTGTGGGGGGGGGGGGGGTATTTTAAAACATACAGTTGCCCTTTATTACTTTTTTACCTCCTCAAAATTGCAACCGTCCAAGGCATTACTTAAACTCTGTATCATCATGTACTACTTTCAGATCTGGGCCACATAGTGTGGCTGTTACAAAATGATTCAATATTTCAAATTTGCGTATATAAACACATTTGTTCCTGTGTCACAAGATTTGCACACTTAGAGCTGAAACTCAAAGACCTTTCGAGATTTGTATGGTCTTGTAGGATTAAATGACATCAAGGGAACCTAATCTTTTAATCGCGATTCCGTTGCGTAAAAAAATGACAACACTTCTTTGTGTTCGAAACAGAATTTGACGAGTTGTTCCTTGGACAGAAAGATTTTTGGGAGCAAATGTTGAAGTAAAGACAATTTACCTGATTTCAAGGTCATCCATTCTTCCTCAAAAACTTGTAAGGTTTGATGCCATACGCTTAAGATTTTCAATGGGTGCCCTGCAGCCGGTCCCAATTGAAATAAATGGCACAATTAAGGAATTTTTTTTTTTTATATTTGCAAAATCAACTGCTAGCTGCTTTTTCAGAAAACTAATAGATTAAAAAGTAAAAACAACAATTATAAATATAATAATAGTACAGGATAAAATAAAGGGCCGCTTTCACCTTTCTAAATAACGCATATATTTACTTGTAACTAAATTCATAGTACAGGTTTTTCACACAAATATGGTAAAAACGTCATCAGGCTTTCGGTGTTTCACTGAACTGAACGGAGGAGCACGGAGATGATCGACTTAAATAATGACATTCACGCTGGTAAAAACACTCAACAGACAGAGAAACTCACCACCTTCACACAAATCAACACTGTTAATGTATCAATAAGCGAGTTTGGTTATTTTACAGTAATATCTACTGAGGCCCCTAGCTTGGTCCACACATCATGTGTTTATAGGAGCAGCACGCCTGATGTGTGTGTGTGTGTGTTTTTATATGTAGTCCATTGTCTAAAATATATGTTGTGCGTGCATGTGTGAAAAATCCCACTACGCAGACACACGTATACACACACTGGGCTGCAGCTGGCTGGGATGACATGTTAAGGACGTGTTAATTCACGCCTGTAAGTTTCCTTATCATGTCTGCTGCTTGGCCATTCATTAATAGTCCTGTTTTAATTAGCCATTAGTGAACACACTCCCCATGTCAGAGATATGAGATAGGGGGAGTGTGTGTGTGAGTGTTTGTGTATGTGGCATGGAGAGAGGAGAGTGGGAGTAGGCCATACTGCAAGGAAGGTGTTAGTATTATGGATGTGTAGTGTGTGTGTGTGTGTGTTTGTGTGTACTTGCTACATAGTAAGGACTGAAACACGTTTTTTTAAAATACAGAGTGAGGACATTGTGGCCCATGCTCACAACCTCAAAGGGCTGTTTGGAGGTTAAGACTTTGTTTTAAGGGTTAGGTTAGAATTAATGACGTTTCTGTCCATGACAGTCCTCACAAAGATAGAAGTACAAGGATGCGCGTGCGTGCGTGTGTGTGTGTGTGTGTGTGTGTGTGGACAGCTCCATTCTCCCACTGTGGCGGCAGAACAATTGGCAGGGACATGCTGTTCAGTGGGGCCTCCTCCTCCTCATTATTGGCCCACTGCTCACTTGTGAGCTGTATCATTGTACTGCAAGACAATGGCTGCCAGGGGCCCCACCCAACATGATACCCCCCCCCCCCCCACATACACACACACACACACACACACACACACCCCTTCACACGTACACACATACCAGTCCAGCTATAAGCTTAACTCCCCCCTCCGCACCCTTTCTGCATGTGCCGGCACAGCAGTCACCCTACTCCCTCCCGCTACATCCCCACCCCGCAGTACCGCTGCACTTGATTGGCTGCAGCACCGACACCCAACGCCGGTCAGAGTCCACAGCGAAAGAACAGGGGATTAGGCCTAATTAGCATGAACAATAAAAACAAACAAACACGGATGGGGGAGAGGGGTCACCGAGGCAATCCCACTGTCTCTCTTAATTAGCATTGTTTACCAAGTGTCACAGTTGGTTCATGATATCAACTACATAGCGACACACATCTATTAGAGTCATTGCACACTGGGCACACTGTGCTGAGACACACAAAACATACGTGTGAACCACAATGGCTAATATTACTTTTTACTTCCTGTCAAAGATTATCAATATTATTTATTAAGTTCTTTTTGATCAAACTTGTTTTATTCTGTTGAACAGGGGCTGCTGCTCTCAAGTGAAAACCTTCCATTTCTAAAATACACTATGTTGCCGTGCATACAATGACATACTAGGCAAAAGTGTGCATCCATGCTCTCCGTGCCTTCCCAGGGGAAAGTCCATAATTATAGTACTAAAAGAAATACATTTCTCATAAAAAAGACATCAAAATACATTATTTCCATAGCCTTTCCATGCATGAACTCGCATGCCTGCAACTGTAACAAAACAAAGAATTCTGAGTCTCTCCTGCATAAATGCTCTCTGTGCCTGAGCAAAGCTACAAAATGCTCCATGCTAGCCAACAGTACATTCTGGCGTGGCAGGCTACTGTGCGGCGCCGACACGCTCACGCCTCGACTAACTGCTCTTGTAATTAACAGATGTATACATGAAAATAAATGAAACTTTAGCTCCAGAACATACCAATATCAATACATTGACTTTCCACTTGTTTCAACGGACTTAACCTGCTTCAGTCAGAGACCCTTCTGTCTGAGAATTGACCATTTATAGCAAATGGTAAATCGACAATACCAAATATACCAAAAAAGAGGGAGTTGTGTCAGCAATCGGCGTTGGCGTATCAGCAGAGTAATAGTGAGAAGTGTCAGGTTAGAATGTCCACGCTGTCCACCTGTATTAACGTGATTGGATGTACTCGCCACGCCGCTGTAAATGAGCGGTTTGTGAAGCATAAACGAAACAGCTGGTGCCAAGCAGCCAATACAAGTGCTCTGCCTGAACTAATGCTATGCTTCTTAGAAAATGGCAAAAGCATCGAAAGCAAACCAAGCGACGACGCTGCGTAACTTCCAAGGGAGAAGTCCAGAAGGAAAAGACGTGCCGTTTGTAAAATAAAACAGTCGCTAAATATTCAGTTAAAACACAGAACATTCCCGTTTATAGGAAAGTGTTTGAATTCCACATGAAATATATATATATATTTACTACCATACAAACACATCAGCTACACTTTAGGGGGCATATGAATAATAGGTTATATAACCCCAGAAGAGGATGGTACAGTCTGCACAGAGCGCTTTGGATGAACTGGAACGCCATCTATGAGCCAGGCCTTATCGCCCCAACATTAGATCCCAACCTCGCTGACACTCTTGTGGCTGAATGGAAGCAAATCTCTGCATCCAGGCTGCAAAATCTACTGGAAAGCCTTCGCAGAAACGCGGCGCCTGCTATGTTTTTGGAATGAGATGATCATCTGCTATGTATGTGTACGTATTAATGTTCAAGTGTCCACATACTCTTGGCCATGTCGTTTATCAACGTCTTTTTAGTCTGACCCTTTTCAAAAGTCCAAACTTTCAAACTCACAACACAAATTATCCTCTGTTTCAGGAGTTATACGCTTTCCATACACTGTAAATCAGGTTGTGCACTGATGCAGCTTTCACACACACACACACACACACACACACACACAGACACACACACCACGCTCATGCATAAAGTTCCTCCAGCACACTGACGAGCTGAATTTAAAAAAAAAAAAAACCCTATCGATCGCCACACCGCATGTATAAATATTAGTGATGAGATGATTGATGATAGGATTTCTAAATCTCTTTGGCATCGGAGAAAAATTGCACTTGCGTCGGAGTGTCTGCCCCCGTCCGCGATTCTGAAGGCCCACCCCCGGGGAACTCATAGCTGCAGTGGGGGTCAGTGAAAACTGGGCCAAATCAAAGTGATTAAGGACCTGCAAATCAATAACGCCTTTATATTAGATTTACTCACCATCCTTGGATCGCACCGAGTCAGCAGAAAGATGGGAGGAGGGGGAGGCTGAAATGAACCCAGATCCAACTAAGCGTCGGCAGATTGGGTGCCGGTGTAAATCTTTAGGCTCACATCAAGTCTTTGAGGCGTGACAAAATGATATGATCATCTTTGAATGTAGGGGCGAGGATAAGTTGAGGACTGTCTTTGGTTTCTGCTGATCTCCCAACTCCAGTGTTTTGATGATGAAACAGTGAGGAAAACCGTTACCCAGAAACCATCTGTGAGGGATCTTGATGGTTAACTTTGGTGGGATGTAGCTGTACAGTAGAAACGTCTGTGGAGGCTGTTTGAATGCTGAATTATGCCAGAGATAATCAGCGGGTGCTGTCAGAGTTGGAGAGAGAACATACTGCAGCCTGTACAGCCAGTGATTTAATTTCTGAGGGAGAACAATGAATGGGATGTCTTAATACCACAGGAAAAATACACAGTAACAACATCAGTTTAGAGTTTAAGGAATAAATCCTAAAACACAGGTTCTGGTAATACCTTTCCTTTGTAGGTCAATTTTTGTTTGATGGTGTATGTTTGCATGCTAAACAGTAGGTCAAATATCCCTAAAACCAGAGGTGCATGTCGTTAAAAAGTAAAACTTTTTGATAGACGTGCATTGTTTCAACAGCATCTAAAAGACTTTTCAACGTGCATAGATGTCAATTAAATGAAAACATGCTGAAACATGCTGGATGTAAGAAAGCTGCACGCTTGAGGGTGCTTTCACACCTCATCAGTTTGATGTGGTTCGTTTAAGTTGGGACCGAGACCGCACCGAGACGGACTGAAAAGTTGGGAACGGTTCCAAACTAGTTGTGAAAGTAAAGCAGATCGAGCACGGGAGATTGTGACAGCAGATGTGACATTAGAATTTGAAACTACTATTAAATCCATCTGCTGAACACAGCTGTCAAGAAAACTGACATTGTCTATGGAATCTATAAAAGCAATGCGTCTAATTATGCGAGGTCATTTGGTTGCCATGACGGCATATACACAAACCAGCACGTGAGTGTGCCGCATCAGAATGTGAAAAGTAGTTAAGCTGCACGTTGTGCTTATGTCATGTAGTTCAGCAGTTCCTCATCAAAAAGAGTGAAATGAAGCGGCCACAATGAAACGATATAAAAAGGTACATTATTTACAAAATGCTCCACTTCCAGTCCGGTCAAATAATGCTCGTGATCAATAAATTCTTTGCACGTTCTTTGTGACAACGAGAACAGATAAATCAACACATTTGGCGCGTCAGAAGACGTTGACTTCCTCCCATAGGTCCACGTAGCGCTGATTATGCCGCATGACTGTCACCCAAACTGTCCAGTGACTGAGCTACTTTAGGTTTACACCCCATCTCTGTTTGAAATACCAGCAGTGTAAAACGGTCCTGGCAGCAAATCAGGACCAAGCATAGAAACATAAATCACCAGCTGAATGCATGTAGGTTCCCGTGGTAACGCAACACATTCAGGTTGCGCCATTGTAACTGCAAAGCTGCGTTTGCATATAACGTACTCCCTCAGCTGAGCACCTAATATTGCTCATAGAGAATATCGTACAGCCGAATTAAATCCGAAACTTTCGAACATAACCTCCTCCTCTGAACGTAACCTTAGGTGTGCGGCGTAATTTACCGTGGCGATCTAGTTAAACGAGATCCACCTTCGTGACACTGACAACTCTGGCTTTAGGCTCAACATACCTCGCTAACTAATCTTGCTTCGTAGTACACCCCTCAGGTCCAAATCGCAGATTACATATCAAGGCTTACAGCCCTCGGATGGCACCACAACCTGATGACACTTACAGGCCATGGTTAAGCTAAATCAAAATAATCACATATACAATGACAATGTGTATGTTGTAAATGTGTATGTTTTCACACACACACACAAAACAATACAGCTTTCTCTCACCAATTAGTAAATAAATAGCTTTCTGGTGACAATTAGTTGAACTCGTCTATAAATGAGGCGCCTGAGCATGTGCACGCACACTTGCACACGCACAATGTGCCGTTGCCCCTTATCTCCATGGAGACAACATCCCCCCCACCCCCCACAAACCAGTGTTTGTCTCACAGTAAATCTAAATTGGTGAGTGCAGTTAACCCCCTCACCTTCTCCTCAGCCAGCTCCTAAGTCTCTGGATGTCTGCAGCAGACGATGAGAGAGAATTACAATCAATGTGAGAAAAAAGAAGAGCGGAGAAAGGGAGGGGAGGGGGTAAAAGAAAAGGCAGTGGAACGTGTTAGCACACAACAGAGCCGGGGTCAGGCAGAAGCCACGTGTTTTTTTGGGGTTTTTTTGCACTGAAGACAAAGACCAAAGAAATTTTCATTCCACTCGTGTGTGTTTTACAGTTCACTTTTCGGAAATGAAGGTTATTTTGCAAGAATCTTTGATGTAATCTGGTGTGAGCGAGGGTGTATGGATATATGTGTTTGTATGTTGGTGGTGGTCCGGGGGGGGGGGGATCAAGGAGGGCTCTTAAGGAACCTCCAATCTGTTTACAGCGCTGATTGGAATTACACAAATCAATTACCACCCCCTGCTGTGGCCCAAATGAGCCAGCCCAAAAGACAGGGGGATTGGTTAAATGTTATTGTTGAGAGGCCATTATCCAACAATCGGGGTGGTTAATGCAAGAAAATGACATTCATTAAAAGGCTCGACGGGAGGCTCCCAGGGGCCAGGCTGCAGCTGACCCTCATTCACCGCCAGGCTTTGTGGGCCCTCGTCCACTGTGGGGAGGCGAGATCATGTCAAAGGCACAAAATGCTCCTCTTTTGTCCGAGAGTGGCCTTCAGTCTCCCTTTGGAAGCATGTGTGTGTGTCTCTATGTGTGTGTGTGTGTGTGTGTGTGTGTGACAGAGAAAATACCTGTAACTGGGAGCGTGAATGTTTTTGTAATTGAGAGAGTGTGTGTGAGGAGAGAGAGGGAGAGGGAGAGAGAGAAAGAGAGAGAGAGAGAGAGAAAAGGATAATTTCATCATTCTGTGAATTAGGGAGGGAGAGGGGGAGAGTGATTGAGGCGCCCCCCTCGCCGATGGATGCACATGTAATCCTGCAGTAATGAGGCAGCACCAGAATCATACTCCACACACACTTAGTCCTATAATGTATATCATCAACGCTACAGCTTGAAAATATACAAAAAAAAAAAAAAAAGCTTTCCCCTTTTGCAAGTGCACTTTCAGCCAGCAACAGTGATATCATCTATCAACGCAGACAGAGATATCAAAAGCCAAAAGTCAAAAGTAAGTGCAGATCAGCCCACGGAGAGAAAGCGAACCGGTCGTGTCATTATTTTTTTTATACAGGATCCCTGTGAGAGATTATTTTTGCAAACTTCCACCAACGCAAAGGCTTTGTTTGTCTTGTTCTATTCAGAGAGTCGCAGATAGCTGACGGCGGGTCAGCGAGAGGAAGACAGCCGTGGCCTTGTTATTTCTGTTCATCCTACAGGAAACAAGAACCATTTCATTTATGAGATTCAAGGAAAGAATCTGTTCTTTTATGGCAAAAAGTCGCAACGTGGCTGCCTGTACAGTATGTACTGCAGAGCATCGCTAAGCAACTAAAAGTTCCTTTTAGCTCATTTCAGTTTGTGTTTCTACTGCATTTAAAGAGCAGTGAAAATCCGGCAAATCGAGGGGCTTACAAGCAAATGAAAATCTGTCAAAACTACTTCGGAGAACATTTCCCCCTATTGGTCAAGTTAGATTGATTGAATAGCCATCCAGCCAAGTTAGCAGCACAGTGGCTCAGTGGAATCGCTCGAATCCCGGCTGGGGCAGGGCCTTTCTGTGTGGAGTTTGCATGTTCTATGCGTTCTTTACATGGGTCTCCTCCGGGTGCCTCGGATTCCCCCACCAGCGAAAACATGGTTTTTAATGTTAATTCTCCTGTCAGTGCCCTTGACCAAGGCACTTAGAACTGGAGTTGGTCCCCGGGCGACGCACAGTGGCTGCCCACTGGTTAAATGCAGGGATCGAGTTCCACTAAACGTTGCCACTAAACTGTGTATGTGACAATAAAGAATAATTATTATTAAAGCTAGCTGGCTAAGTTACCTTAATCATTCAAAATGCAAGCCAACTGGCCAACAAACTTAACATTAATGCAAACTAATGGTGGGTGACCAGAGGTGGAAGAAATATTCAGATCCTTTACTTAATACCACAATGTGGAAATACTCCAATACAAGTAAAGTATACAGTAGAAGTGGAAGTATTACCAGCAAAGTAAGAGCACTCAGAGTATTTTAATCTAAAGCAATGCATCATGGTCTATAAGATCAGCATCTGTGTGTAGTGTCACTGTCCTGTGAGAACCACTTATCTCTAAAATCTGCCACGCCCTCAAAATTCAAATGTTTTTCTCAACTCCATTTGGGTGCGAGTCTTCCATCTATTATTGGGAAGAACATTCATAGTATTTCCTCGTAGTTTGCCACACCTTGACCTTTTTTCATGACATCTTCTGCATGCTGAGCTTGATTTCACAATGTCTATCGTCTACGAGCGCATGAAACTGACATCCGATTAGAGCTGATAACTGTTCCAGATAACCAAGAGGAGCGGGGAACCGCAGGAGTGTGGATCCCAGCAGCGTGCCGTTGTGGACTGAATCAATTTGGCTTATTGAACGCACAGATTGACCCTCCTCTTTAGGAGCTGTTACCTCAAAGCCAAACAGTGACCTCTGACACTTGACCATCTGTTGGCTCCAAGGAAAAAAAAAAATCAAAAACGGACCTCCAGAATAGCGAGAATAAAGCATTGCAATGTTCGTTTTGGCAAGAAAACTGAATTTGCGCAGATAAAGGGTTCAAATAAGAAGTCTAACACCGTAATTACAAAGCAATAGTTTAATGAAATGTTCTGGTTGCTACAGTTGCATGCTGTCTAGTGTGAGCGAGGCTCATCAGAGAGAGGTGAAATAATTATCACAGGCACCTGTTATGGCAAAGAACAGGTGGAGCTATAGCGTTTTTAATCTCAACGGATATTATCAGGATGTGTGGGTGTGAGTGTGTATGTGCACACAAATTTTATCTTTGTGCCAAGATAATGTGTGTGCGCGTGTGTGTTAGGTGCTGAGTTAAGCCTCTGATTGAGAAACAAGCCACAGTTGCAACATGCCTCACTGTTTCCCCCAGCATCTGTCTTGAGCAGCATGAGGCCTCCGTGCGTACGAGAGGGAGGGAGGGAGGACGAAGCCACGGAGAGGCGGCTCCCCTTCATCTCTACCTCTCTCTCTCTCTCTCTCTCTCTCTCCCTCTCCTCATTATTTGGGAGGCAACAGTCAAGTTTAAAAAGACCCTCTCTCCTCTCTCTCTCTCTCTCTCTCTCTCTCTCTCTCCCTCCTTCTCGCGTCTCAGTGTGAGTTTTTTTGTCTTCCATCATCTGCGAGTCAGCGCCGGGTCATATCACAACACGACGTGCTCTGCTGTGAGTTTAGCACCAGACGCGCCAGCTCCCTGCCACTTCCTTTGCACAGACACAATTTCTTTGAGACACACTGCGGCACGCTGTCAAAATACTGGAGGTAGATAAGTCGAATGGAGGAGCTGTCCTGAACGTTAGGAAAATCTCACTACTACTTACCTCCTTTCTGTTTCTTGTGAAAGGTGAAAATACGTAGCAGTGCTGGGAAAAAACACAGTGGAAACAAAAGAATGGATTCCCAGTCTAACCATTTAAATTTAGTATTTAGGGTACTGCAGGTTTCATCATAAGTCAAATAAGGGTTACATTTTATCTGCAGGTTATAATTTTGAGTTTGTGGCTACACAAACACCTTTGCAAGGCTAGTAGACATAATGACAGACTGCATCCTAATTTCATTCCCATTGCTGCAGATATCATCTCTCTTTAGCTGTAATGATTAGTAATAAAGGTGCAAAATGAAGTCAAGCTGGCTGTGAGATGATCAGCTCCATATGCTGGCTCTGCTGGGGTGCTATTTCATCCAGTTTTACGCAGTCCAGGAACTTGACGAGCTGGATTTGAGGAATGTTTTGACATAGAAGTTGGCGGTGCATATTTGATTGTACTTTTTGTTGTTGCTGCATGTTTTAATGAGCCCCTTTTGCCTCTGATATAGCCACACACCTTATCCCCAAGACAGCCATGCTTAATTTACATATACAGCATGAAGTACAGGAAATACAGCTTACCTGCAGTACGTACTGCTTTTGTCTACCTGGATGCAGCTTTTAATTATACTGATATAATACTGACAGAGGGGTAATCTGGTAATCTTCTTGAGCAGTTTCCGGGTTTCCAAGTCCAAGCTGCTGTGGGGACAAGATGACCTGTCCTTAAAACCGGAGCCTCTTATTACTTGCAAAAAAGTAAAACATCAATTTGAAAGAATACAAGCGGACGCCAAAGAACTTCCTGAGTGTTTACTAGCGAAGGCTAAACAACTTCAAGTGTCCTTGACGAGGTAGACGAGTCTATTAATAGCCGTGGACTGTAACTGTGTGTGAGGCTGGAGTAGGATGAGTAAAGTGGCATTTCAGAGCCCTTCATCCAAAGAAAAGAGCTATAATCTTCAAGACAACACGTTTTTTTTTTGTTTTTTTTTTGCCAATATGAGCGGTGCTAGTCTGCTGGCCTTCGAGTGGTGTACCTCATCGTCTGTTCTCTTCTATGACATATCAACACTAAGCACACACACAATCGCTTTTAAGATTTTGAGTGGAACGCCTTCTCTTGGTTGGATCTGAAAAAAAGACACCAGCAAGCGGTTTGATAACGCTAAACAAGATGCACTATTCCTTAACTTCAGCAGAACTCGGCAGGAGGGCAAATATCCATGTCACTGATCGGGGTCAAGTTAAATCTGTGCACTCGTCTCAAAGAGAGGATGAGATGAACATCTGTTACATTAGAATGGTTTGTTACCCCTTAGCCAGGTAATGGTTTAAATGACTTGTGTTTTCCATCTGTGAATGGTGGTTTGTGTAACATATGTCATTATGGCCAGGCTTCTTCATTGAAAAAGATGAAGATGGAAGTACAACAGGTGTAATCTACCTAAGGCTGTGGACACCGTGAACATTTCCACTGCAATTCAGGCGGCAATTGTAGATCAAGAGCTTAGTTGTGAGCACAAAGAAGAGGGGGGAAAAAAAAATATGGACATTGTAATACATAAAGTGTTCCGCCATCTTCATTGGCTCAGTAAGCAGGATTGTTTCCTGTTTCACCCCTGGCACTGATTTTGCTAGCCAGTTTAGCTGGACTGGGATTCAGTTCAAGATGTGTTTGACACTGTTGCCATACTTTGAATATCTGATCCAAAAGAATTTTTCCACTGTCAGGATGCCAGACAACTGTATTTAAATATTTGCTTTTCGTTTTGAAATTATTCCAGATCAATCTGCCCTCCACACTCGTGCCCTCTGAGGTGAGGTTGAAATGAGGGTTGATTACAATAATGTAAAATCATTGTTTTAAACATCATTTTTGAATCGGTTTTCTTTTGCACTAGTATCAAGCACTATTGAAATGGCATAGAAATAACCATGCTGGTTTAAAAAGGGATGAACAAAACTACTAAACTGTTTCGGAGTCAAATAAATACAATTTTGCTGACTAAGGCTACCTGCAGATAAGTGCAAACTAAATTTAAACATGCCGGCAGAAGGAGTGAGAGGCTTATTAAATCATGTTCTCTGTCACCAACACACCGAGGAAAGCCAAGTCCAGAACAGAGCCAAGTACACAAACAATAGTTTGGTTTTGTCAAGTGAAGGAGGCATGTCATTAACACCAGAGTTGTAACTGGAAGGGGCCAATCAACACCTGTTTCCACTGTTCTCACGCTCACACAAAAGAAAGGATTTGTGTCAGAGCATCAAAAGTGACATCTGACTATAAAAGCAAAATATTCCAACGCGCAAGTGAGTCAAAAAAAACAAAAAAAAAACAACCCTTCAGAGCTCACTACATCCAAACTACCTCCTGTTGTTTCCTGAAAGGCAACTATTTTGGCTAACTGGCTGGTATGTAGCACATTCTTATAGCAAAGCCGGGCCTATATAAAGCAACAATAAGACGGCGACTGTGGTGCTTCCAAGCAAGTCATCTCCGGCAGCAAGCCTAGCTATCATTATCTGTTAAAGAGCCTCCGTCCCTATGGATCATCATTACGAGGCGCATTAGAAAATACTTTGATTAAACTCCCCTAATCCAGCACAGACAGCTGCAGTCCATTCACAGCTGCCTAATCTCCCCGCCACTAAATACCACCGAGACAATGGGCAACAAATGACAACTTACGTGAGGGGGGGAGAGGCAGAAATAAAGGAGGGAGAAAACAAAGAAAAAGAGAGAGAGAAAAGGGAGGGGAGAGCTGATTCCTCTATCAAAGGCGGGCAGTAAACAGTGCTGATGGCAAGCCGTATCATGCCAGGAGATGGCTGATGCTTTCTGTGAAATGAAAGGGGATACAGAGAAAGACAGAGGGAATGTGAGGTACAGGGTAAAGAGTTTAGTGAAAGGGACTGGGAGGGAGGGAGCTCTGACTGAGCTGGAGTGTCTGCGGAAGAAGAAAAGGGAGATGGGGAAAGGGTGACGCGAGAGGAGGGGAGGTGGGGTGGAAGGAGCGGAGAAGGATGATGGAGTTGCGTCTCCCCTCGGCAGGCAGATGAAATGTTGCCCATGGAGGAGAGATCTCTCTCCCACCGCAACTGCAAACAGGGCGAGGGTGCTGATGGGAGCTGCCGCAATCAAGATGAGAGGAGAGAGCGAGAGTACAGAGAGAAAGGGAGAAAAATGAAACTACTCCTCAATGGTACAAATCACCGCAGGGAGGTTATCAGGGCCGTCGGCAATCACTATAATGACAACATGGTGTGACATGATAGTTACAGCACTCAAAGAAAATCATTCGCCAGGGCTGGGGAAGAGATAGGCAGGCGGGCAGCTTCATAAATACTGATCTGGCTGGGAGAGTGAGAGTATGTGTGTGTGTCAGTTGTTCCTGTATGTGTCCAGGTCCATGTGTGTTTTTAGTATTTAAGATGATGGTTGTGTAACCGCGGTTGTGGAGTGGAGGAGGATAGGCAAGGTGAGTGTGTTGTGATTGCGTGGGACCGTTTTGATCGGCGAGGAGGCGTGACAATAAAGATTTGTTTTGATTGTGCTTTTAACATCAGCGTGAGGAGCTGTCGATTGAAAAAAATTCATTTGGGAGAAACCTTCACGTCGCAATGCCTGTAGTGCAACGGTGACCACTGGATGAGCGAAGCACAAGGCTCAGAAGTCCGCTACATTTTTCATCACATTTGGGAGGATAAGCAAGATATCAGATGCCTGATAAAATACGGTCACGAGTTGTTTTGGTTGTGCAATCGTGTTCCGTCTCCTACCGGTTGGATGTGCCCAACTGGGGCTCCTTTCGACGGCTCCGAGCTCCTTACCCCATCTCTAAGGGTGAGCCGAGCCACAACAGGCAGGAGGCCCAGAACACGCTGGAGAGATTATACATCTCATCTGGCTCGGGAACGCCTCGGGATCCTCCAGTAGAAGCTGGAAAACGTTGCTGAGGTAGTGGGACGTCTAGATTAGCGTAGCCCTCTGCCACCACGTCCCCGGATATGCATTCTCATCACATTAATACATGTTACTAACTTGATATCTTCTCTCTCCCGTAGTTTTGTGCTTTCGGGTCTCTTCTCTCTCACTGTCACTTTCAGCAGGTATTTCTGCCTCCGGAGGTGCCGAGTCTGCATCTCTGGGCCACCTGCTGGATCAGTGGGCATCACCTGGAGCTCCGCTTCCCTTATGTGTTACAATCTACACTTTGCATCATAATTATATGATTTTATGATATGATTTCATCATTTTCATCATAACTGTATGTTCTCTGGTTTCTGGATCCATCCTCTACACTACATTTTTTCCATTATAATTGTATACGCTATAATCTTTTGTTGTGAATCGATTCTGTACACACGGCATCTATTGCACGTCTGTCCGTCCCGGGAGAGGGATCCCCTCCTCTGTTGCTCTTCCTGAGGTTTCTTCCATTTTTTCCCTGTTTAAAGGTTTTTTTAGGGGTGTTTTTCCTTATTCGTATCGAGGGTCTAAGGACAGGGGGTGCCATATGTTATAAATTGTGATTTGTGATACAGGGCTATATAAGTAAAATTGATTTGAATTGAATTCTTCCCTGATCTCCCTGCAAAGGTGTGCCGTACAGCGACGTGGCACCTGTTTGCAGTGTGAGCATGCATGTATTGTTATGCATCTACCCTGGCGATGGCGAGGAGCGGCGGTGCGACGGATCTCGGCGGCCACAGTTGTTAAGCGGATGGATGATTGTTCTTGGAAACAGAAGAGGTCCAGGTTAATACGGCTCAGCTCCACGTCGGAGAGGCTGGTGGCACGGGTCAGAGGTCGGCTGATGAGAACGCACAAAGCTAGCGCCGGCCTTCTCTCTATGTTCGTGTGTGTAGGAAGCGCGGAGGTCAGGGAGAGTGAGTCACTGCAACCACACAGGCCTACACACACACACACACACACACACACTTTTGAAAGGCATACACACGAACACAACTCACTCGTAACAAGCTCTCTCCCTCACACACAGACACACACACACACACACACACACACAGATAAAGATACAATGAAGGCTAGATTGTACTTTGATGCACGCAAATCCTTGCGCGCTGGGCCTTTGCTGTAGGGCCTCCTAGGTTTTATTTACAGAAAATCAATTAAAAACAGTTCTTAGCCCACAGGAATGCAGCAACAATATTATCATGTCTTACTGAAGTATCTCATTCTAGACTCATGAAACAGACAGGCATTGTGCTACTTAGAGAAGTTGAACTTTTTACTGAACGCCTCCTGAACTGCAAATTTTGCTGCAATCCAAAAACAGCAGTTGGAGCAGTGGTTGCCAGCCTGGGAACTGGGACCTAACCAATCAGGCCCGAGTTAAATCTGACTGGTAGCGAGATGATTAAGAGGATAGATGAGATAACGCGTGCTTGTTTCCCTCTAAACTGATGATCCCCCTAAGATAATTCAAATAATAGAGTCTGAGAAGGAACAATGACTCTTTGGCTCCACTTCTCACAACCCGTAGACATATGCAACCTGTGATAAGGGGTCAGAAGTAGACAGAGGGGCTTACAAGGCAAAAAAGGTTGTGAATCACTGAGATGGACCATTGTCGTAATGTCTAAGAAAGGGTAATTCTCCATTCTTGTAGTGCTTGTAGCCTGAATGTTGTTTATTCTGAAAACAAAATTGAACTTGTTACAGGTGCATTCAGAGGGCAGCACAGCTAGATTAAAAGTGAAAAGCGTCCACACACTGTCCTGCTTATTGCTGATTTATTTCACATTTATTTAAAGGGCGACTCCAGCTATTTAGAATTGGACACGCATAAACTTGGGGCACCCACAAGAGACTGATTTAAAAAAAGAATGGTCACAAGTTGAGAGCAAGATATTCTGGCTTCAAGTGAGAGTTAAGCTACAGAAGTACTGGATCCTACATTTCCCATAATGCAATTCAAGAGTGTACCGTCAATACACCCTCCCTGCTTGGTAAATGCCCACATCTATAACGCAGGCTTTTTGTTGTAAATTTGTAGTCCTCAAACCCAATCCCAATGAACCCCAATGACATCATTATGACATCACCAGGGTTATTTTTTTTTCCAGACTCGACAAGCTTCTTCTGTGTCTTCCATGCTTCCTCCAGAGGACGTTAGAAGACATTACACAACTGTTTTCACAGGCTGACCCTGACCAGTAAACGGAAATTCATGTGAAAAAACTTTAAAATGCCATGTTTCTAATGCAAAGTGGTTTAATGCAAGCAATGGTGCTGGAAAGATTTGGGATAAATCCACTAGTTAAGGGTCTATAATGTGCATTTTTGCATGTGATTGACGTGAAACAAATTACCAGCAACTTCTTAACCTTGAGCGCAAGTCTGTCTGAAATATCCTGCTCAAAGTCAATCCATTACAATGAGAGAAGGGCACTAAGCTATGTTTTCTATATGGGGGTCAGTCACACGCAGTAAAAAGACCTACTCATCCAGCGTATCCCCCGGTCACATCTCCCGTCCTCGCCCCTCGTGGTCCCTGCAATCATGAGAATGATCACTATCGCGGCGGCAGCAGCCTCTGCCGTCAACTTCGGGACTCTGCCGTGCTGAGACAGTATCAGTCAGAGGCCATTTACATAATAACAGCTCATCATTCAAAAAGGCCCTTTTGTTTTCGGTATAACAGGAAACTGTCAAAATGTCACCCTCGGCTGGGGGCTCAGCACACGGCACTGGTAAACAGCGGAGGAGGGGTCTAATTGTGGTCAGTGGTGGCACGGTAAGGAGAAAGAGGAGGGGGGAAATGGTAAAGAAAAGATACAAGTGGACTGAGTGGAAACACTAGAAAGATTGACAAAGGGAGAAATCAAAAGAAAAATGGCTGAGAAAAGGAGGGAAGCGTTGTTTGGCGGGCGACGAGTGACTGAAAGGAGATCTGAGTCACCCCAGCATCAAGAGCCCACTTTTACCCACTGACATTTCCCCACCCAAAATTAAACGTCATGGAGACGCCGATGTAAGTCTGGGGCAGAAAGGCATGAAACAAATGTAAAATTAGAAAATAGTCAATCTCCCACCTTAAGTAATCATTATTGCTTACCCTGAAGTGCATGATGCAATGTTACCTGGAACTTTGAAGTTACTGGGTGAGCGTGTGTGTGTGGAATTACAATCAAATTCATTTGATGAGGAAGAAAGTTATGGATCGACATCTGCAGACAGACCACCATTTTTTGTTCCCTCATTTTACCAGGTCAAAAGCTAAGACTTGCATAGTTGAATGTCTCTCCTTTCAGGTCTGAAGTCAGTTCAAGTCTTTAGGTAGTCAACTCTCAATAAGTCAAGTTCAAGTCAAGTCTGAGGTCTTTATTTTTGTGACTTAAGGCTGCCTCAAGTCCAAGTCTCCAGTCTAGAGCTCTATAAAAACCCAATCCCTGGTGTATGACATGTGAAGGCTCCACCCACCAATGACTCAATTTGACAATTAAAAAGCAACAATTAATTCATGTTGCATCCAAGAGATTTTACGTATCTTGGGGCTCCTTCAATTTGAACGGGCATGAAGCCAGAGCTCACACAGACACGCACTTACACTCCTAAGCTATGACAAGCACACATACACCCGACTTAGTTCCTTCACACCTTCCTGTGTGTGTGTGTGACAGGAAATCACCAGCAGCCACTCGACCTAGGAGCGATTTCTCCTCATCTTCGCCGCTCCTCGCGGGCCTCTCAGCATCCACTCCTTCCTCAGACCTGCTCCTCCACATCTTTTCCACCCTCATTGCCTCTCACATCATTTGACATCAAAGGGGCCGCGACGACTCTCGCTGTTTACCCTCCCTAGCAGGCGCTCATTACAAAAACATCAAACTAAGCCGTGCAGAGAGGCAGGGCGAATTAATGATCTCCCTGTGCCACCGGTGCCCTGCACGCCCTCCGAACGGTGCCAGGCCATTTGATGCAGAGCAAATGCACTCTGATACACGTGCATGTGGAGGCAAACGTAGTTAGATGAAGACGCGAAAACGTGTAGCCGCGCACACACACCCACGCGTGCTCCAGTGCCAAGACCCGTGGCTGCTAATGACCATTCAATTAGTGGAAATTAGGGAAGCACTGTGAGGTCCATGCTGTGACCATTAGTTGTTGGAGAGAAGGACAAGGAGTGTGGGCCAGGATTAATCCCTCAAGAGCAAGTTGGAGAACCTCACCGGTCACCATCCGGTAGGGCTTTTTAGTTTTGTCGCTAACGACCCCCAGCCAGGGTGGAGGATGGCGTGATGACAGAGCGATGTGTCATAGGCAGTCTGTACTGAACTAGCCCCTTCATGTAATTAGGGGCTCCATTGCAGGTAGGGCCGTGAAGATTGGATCCTAAATCTCTCTTTGCGTTATTAGCAATGTTTTGTGGGTGCAGTCAGTTGTTTCAATAGCACATTCCCCGCAAATGCTCATTAGAGGAGCAGTTTGAAGCAAATCCTCATTAGATCAAGTGATTTCATACAAATTGCCGCCCCACAAAAGCAAACCCGATTGTTAAATCAAAGTGCTTTACCAATGCATTGTGACACAACACATACATCAGCGTGCACAGGTCGCTCTGCAACACATAGCTTTCCCCATGCATGTAATGCCAGGTTTTTATTTGGAAATTAATTCTTAATCTAATCTATACAGCCCTATTAATAACTATTATAAAGCACACCCCAGTCATGAATTAATCAGGGATTGGTAATTAGTGTAAAATCTAAATGCATGTTGTAAACCCGCATTGAGTGTCTGGCACTAGACGGAGGTGCCAAGCCATCGCTGTACTAATTAGTTTGCAATTATGTTTAATAAGTTCTGTGGAAGCCAATCATCTTACAGTCGGGGAGCTGGGCTCTCCTGATAGAGGCACTGTGGAACCAACATGGAGGAGGCAGTGACGAACATCGCATCGTATACATTTTTTTTCTCTGACGTTTATCTATCTGAGGAAGGTTCGCTGAGCAATGCATGCTTGATTTTAAGCAACGCCCTACTTCACACTCAGTTAAACACGCTTCCTGCTGGGAGCTTCCCAGTGCAGCCAAACTTCACTGTTTCGCTTTCGGAGCCGAGTACAACCATAATTTTCTGCTGTTCCCCTCTGAGCGTGAGCTATTTTGTGATGGAGTGTAATTGTGGCGTAACTGCGTTCCTCTACGTCTCCTTGAGCTAGTGATTTCCTACATTTCCCAGCGCGCATTTCAAAACAATCAATACTCCAGAGTTTGTAGCACCAGCTGTAAGTTATTTGTAAGTGGGGATAAAACTAGTTAAACTGCGTGAGGGTGGTAGGAAGCTTCATTCTTTTCACTGACTAAATTCTTTCAGGCTGTCCAATGAGTTCAGGTAAGGTTCATTAAATTCACTTCCACTAATATGAAACTTAGATTAAAATCCACTGGCAAAGTGATCCAAGTAGTCAAAAGTACAACAAAATTGTTGAGTTAATCCATTATTATCCCGAAGCAAGAGTTTTAGCAGTTGAGAAAACAGCATTTTAATTCAAAACTGTCTTGAAGCTGCATTCTTTTCTGAACGCATTCTGTTAACGTCTGCTTTCTTTTTGACAAAAACTGGTCTGTGAGCCTCCACTACTGAAATAAGCTCCGTGCCGCAGTTCCTGCAATTACCAGTTCCCATCAAAGTTGGAATTACGACTGGAAACCTGAATCTTTCTGAAAGTTCCGCTATGTCTGAGGCGTTTTATTATACACAAGTGCGTGAAGAAGCAAACAAACATGCAAGCATGACATAAGCCAAGGTCCTTCGATCAAGGTAATTAAACACAAATTTAATGGATGTGTTGTGTTGACAACAGGCCAAAATACGTTCAATCCTCCAATGACTGTTGTCGTTAAAGTTTCAACAAACTGATGGCAAAATACCTGCAAAGCTACCTTTGACAGCACTGACCTCAATTTAAAATGATAATAGTAACGCTAATACAATTGATTTAGCAAACCAAACAGAAAGGAAAAAGGAACATGTTTTTGTATCTGGTTTCACTTGTTCGCTAAACTGCTACAAACACGCCACTAACATGAGAAATAGCTAAATTAAGCCAACAGTTAAATTAAAACCTGTATCAGGCAAACTTAAGCTAGATTAACATGATTTGGATTTGATTTTACTTTTACATATAAAATCCCCATTTTCAAAGAAAAACACAACTGAAACAAAAAAAAATTATAAAAAATTCAACAGATGAAGCCAAACTAATTCACAAAGATGTGATGGCAAGCCTCATGTCCCAAAAGAGGAATAATACAGGAAACAAAAGTGATCTGTGAGCTTGAGTGCTATCTGCGTTTTCAAATGCTGTGGCTATGTTTAACAATGCTAATGAGCTAACTGTCATCATCTGTGACCTGAAGAAAGCGACAGCGAAGGAGGGAGTAACAAGGACACGTTTTAACTCAAAGAATACGCACTGCGACTGGTTCTGGAGGAAGGACTTAATAAAACAAAATCATTTAGGGAGTACAAATGGTTAGGAGGGCCATGTTGCCATGCTGGAAGAGTGACAACAAAATTAGAGCGTGACACACCATGACCTCCTAAACCCTGATAAAACTAAAGACATTCTGTTGCAGGGTGTAGTTGTTTCAATTAAACTGTAGAAGTTAGAATACATATCAGGAAGGATGAAGCGATGCACTCTTCAACCCTCCGGTTAAAAAAAAAAAAAGAAAGAAAGAAATCAACACAATGAACAGTATGAATGCATCAACCCTGGCTGAGTATCTACCAGGCTGAGTGGTACACTGTGAATTCACAGAGTTGAAAGCATTTTGAGAAACTTGGCTGTGGACCAAAACCCCTCTAAATGGCTTCATGGGATAGTTTTTCAATGGTCAGCTGCGGGAGGGGATGGAGGGAGATGGGAAAAACAGGAGGAGGAAGGAAGGGAAGCCCTAACCCAAAAAACTGAAATGAGAAACCACTGTCTTTCTAGCTTCTCCAACTGAAATATTCCTTACGGGATTTGGCAAAAAAAGCAGGTGTCTTTCCTGCTTTTTTTTTGGAATGGCATTGGAGACAACGGCTTCAGAGAGCGACGAGGCAACGCGTTAGTCGTTAAAACTGTGACAGCTCACTACAAAGATCTCCTCCTGAGCTCATGGCAACACATAGGGCCTAACGGCAGGGTTCAGCTGGGACTCTTGGCTCAGGCTCTTGACTCAAACGGGCTCTGCTTGTGCGTGTGTGTGTGTGTGTGTGTGTGTGTGTGTGTGTGAGCTAACAGTCGCTGCGGTGCCATTTGGACCGGTGCCTGACACCCTCCGTGTTAATAAGAGTAATCAGGGGCCCCCATGCCTGCTACCAGCCTACATAGCACAGCAGAGACATGGCACGGGCCTGCACCGCCACCTGAGTGTGTTTACCCAAAACACACATCACCTCCCCCGCTACACACACACACACACACACACACACACACATCTCATAGAAGCTAATGAGGGGGAAATGCAGTCAATACAGTACAATTGATCAGCATTGTCCGGCGACAGCATGCGATCGATTGGGTTTCCCTCGCCAGTAATGCCTCATTAGCCGCGTTTTCAACACACACGAGCAAACACACAATCAGGTGTAATGCATTGCGGCGCAAACAAATCATAGAATTTAATTTCAAAGCGCTTGCAAGGCTTTGGTTCATTTCGCAGAGAACGCCTTATGTACATTTGCAGTGGATGAATGTGCCGCTGCAGCTGCATTCCATATGTTTTCATTGATATCAATTGTGTGATATCACTATTAGGGCTCTGTGTGGAATAGTGTTTCCCTGTGGAGGCAGTGGAAGTAGGAGAAAAGCAATCAAACGGCAGATCAATTTTTAAACTGAACTGTTATAACCCCCTGTAGCATGTGCTGTTAATAACCATCAGCTGAATTGGGATATTGCGGCGTTTTTTTACCGCAATTACTTTAATCTCACCGCATGCAACATTGCATTAATGTTGATAGGACTGTGTTTTTGTGATTACTGTGTTTACTGTATTTAGAAAGAGTCAACTGAAGGGTCACGAGATGCGGGTCGCAACGTGTGACCCAAGAAAGGAAAACTACTCTTTGGTGTTACTGCTTACACATGCAGCATGTCACAAAGTTGCAAGGGGATGTTACTTTATTTTCTAAGGAGTTCAGCTAGTTAGTTTTAGTGTCCCACGATGTTCATTATGCTGTTTTAGAGGCTTTCACATTCCCTGACATGAATACAATTCTGCTTGAAACATGACAAAAATAGAGATATTTAGCCCTAACAAAAAAAAAAGTGGCTCTCTTAAAATTTAATTCTAAAAAAACCCCCAAACATTGGTATTGCTTTGAGCCCAAGTGCGTTTTGTACACACTCAGAGAGCCTAGATTTCACCTATATTTTCTTGGATTCTTTGTGTTTTGATTTGGCAGTCACAGCACTTTGCATGATTCATGCCAAAGTAAGGATGGAATTGATTTGTTGGAGCATCTGTTGGCCCTTTTGGGCTGTAATGCAGCCGTGCACACTGAAAAGCAACACAGTCTTCACTCTAGAGTGAAGCAATTGGTGATTGGCTGTTGTCCAAAATCATTATTAATTATTATAATGTTTAAAGCGGCTAGAGTTAAGCTTTAAGGAGCTTTAAGAACCACAAATTCATTTTGCATCTTCAGCATTTGTAGCGCTGTATAGCATCTCACTGCTGGGAAGAAGACTTGTCAAATGTTTATTTTAGCAGCAATTAGGTGTTTGTTTAGTCATGTTACAGGGGGAATCTCTCCTTCCGGCTGGTAACATTGAGACCTTCCACCATAGAGGCCCACATGCTAACCTCTGCGCCCAGATCAGATATTTTTCCGTCCTCTGGAGGGATTCAGACTAGATTTGAGGCCCTGTAATGTGATATATGGCTTGTGGTCAGGCTGCATGGGTGTACGTGTGTGTTTGGATGGTGGTCAGGAGGTAAATCTGTGTGTGTGCATATGTCCATTAGTGTATTTCAGTGTGTTTGACGTTGTGTACAGACGTGAAGTGGTAACTGAAACAACAGTGTGTGTGTGTGTGTGTGTGTGTGAGACTCGCTCCAGTGGCCAAACACTGCTCCCATAGAGGTGTCTCCTAAGGCGCACTGCTGATCCCCGGCCAGACCACTGCTTCCTGAGGCCTGCATGGATGAAAAATATCCCTAATGCGTGAGCACACACACAAACTCGCACACGAAAATCTGTGGAAAGCCCACTTGTCTGCCTGGAAAACCTTGGAGTCCTAGGGGACTGGATTCCCTCAGAAAACACACACTATTCCTCCCACAGTGTGGGCAGTGTGTTACGTCTGCTTGGAATCAACTTGCCGAGGAAGAGGTAGAAGCCTTGGGCGGCCGATTCTTGCACTCTTTCATTGCGAACAGTCTCCGGAGGCGTACCCCCTCTGTACTTCAATGTCCCACTTGAACCTTAGATTGAAGCAGCAAGAGGTAGAAGAGGAGCAGTGAAAGACTCCCCTCAAGCGCATCTTTGCTGTTTGCCTTTAAAGCCCGCGAGTTCCTGCGGTTCAGAGTGGCGCTCAAAATAGCGGCAAACGCGTCAGCCCGCGACGTGTGTTTGCCCGTTAAGGCCAAGAGACGACCTGTCAAGCTTTCAGTCGTCCTCAGCACTCGGCGCGACGACTGAACACATCTTTATAGCTGTTACGGGAGGAGGGCGAGGTCGGAGAGGTGTTTTGTCGCGTGTCAGTCAGCAAAAAGTCTGAGAGTGCGTGTGTGTGAAGCAGTAGAGGGGCGGATCAATCAAAGAGGTCTGATTAAGAGGAAGAAGGCAGCTTCCCATTTCCCTCCAAACCCAAGGCAATCCCGCTACATGTAGATTGGGTGTCATTCAACCGTGGGCCGCCTCTGACTTGTGTACATAGACAAACACATTAACCACCGGGGCCGATTGTCGTAATGACAGTAATAGAGCAAGCGGATGACAGACAACAGAACAGCACTTTGGCCAAGGTTGACAGAGAAGGAAATAAGGGAAAAGATTTCCTTTTTTTTTTTTTTAAGATCTCCCCTCTTTCCCCCTCAGCTAAAGGTGCTCATTTGCCGAGGTGAAACGGTTGCGACACCGCAAGCGGAGGGCAATTTCCCTCCCATCAACTGTGTTTAATTTTCCTTGTCCCTTTTTTACCTGTCTCTCAAGGCAGCTTGTGTGTGAAGGCTACAATTGATGTTAACATCTCACTTGATTGTACAATTTCTGGGCTGGAGACCTTCCCTCGGCCGTTACTAGTAATCTGTAAACATATGCGGGTTTGATTCTTTGTGTCGTTGAAACTGTTGATGGGCCATAGCATCTTGTGGGCCAGTTACACCTTCTGGAATTTCCTTGCTCTCCGATACTTTATATCCTGACGGGGGCTGCACATATTTTGTTGGAAAACAGAGAACCAGGGGGCCAGACAACGCATGCGCAATCAGGAAATCTTTTCGTCAGGTTTATAAGGCCGTGCATACACGTGGTTTTATAAATCTGGTGATGAGTCATGGTAAAGCTTGGCACATAAGCCTGATTTTCACTCCTATAGTTAACCATAAATAAATGTTGACACACTCCTAATCGCCTCTGTGCATACCAGTACTTCCTGATATACCACTGTTTAACAGGGATGTACACTCACTTGACAGTTTATTAGGTACACCATACCAAAACTACAAAGTCCTGCAATAAATCCTACCTACATGCAGGTTACAATGTTGCAATAAAATGAACGTTATAACCTTCAGGAAGGTTAGTGGAAGCTACTTAGGGGTGGAGACTGCAAGAACTACGACTGGTCAGCTTGTGAAAAAGACATAGTGTCGCTCTATATCAAAAAGTGATTAACACACTGACTGGGGGGAATCTAATGAAAGCACAATACAGCCAGATCACTTACGGTACAATGCAGTGAGACATATGACGCTGTGCTATTAATGAAAACCTGTGCCATACGTACCTATGGAGGGACAAATGCAATAAACACCCTGCTTAAGACCTGTCAGGGAGAAGATCGGCATGCAAGTATAATTTCACCAGTTGTGTCACATCGGCGAGATCCTCTAAGAACACCAGCGCCGTCCCTACGCGCGCCTCGGGCTACTTGTACCGTAGCACCCGTATTGTCATTAATTCATCACATGTACAGTGCTTCCAAACTATCAAAATAACATTGAAAAAACGCATTACAATGCTAACCTCAAAAGCAATTAATCAACATATAGCTTATAAATCTGCCTTTGATTGGAATATTATAGATCCCTGTGCAGACTGCAAAACATTGAACACAATCAGTGAAACCGACACAAGTCTTTAATTTTTATCCCCACCTTGTCACATCACCCTAAATTTGCCCTCGAGTGCATGCGTGAGGTACACGTATTGTCACAGCACGTTCCTATCTTATAAACACCAGTTTGTTCGGAGGGAAATGGCGTACGCATGTTTTTGTGCATCATTTATACATCTGGTACCAGGACACCACAACAGATGCTGCACTGTATACCATTTTTCAAAATGTGTTTATTTGTAGTTGTCATTATTGCAAAACAGGGCAACTTCTCATTTCACTTCTCCCCGTGACTAATGTTTCATCATGTTTTTCACACTACGTATCTGGATTTGCAGCATGGAGATGCTGAACTAGAATCATAACACTGATGTCTTCATTAAATATATATCTGGATTGCAGGTGATGACAATTCTTTGGCAGACTTCAGATCAGACATTCCCGGCTAAAGGTGTCCCGTCCTTCCACGTTCACTGATTACGCCCAAATCAACACAGAATACCACATTCTTCTAATTGCCCCCTGTCCTCCAACAACAAACACAACACGCTCACATATCTGCATTCGTGCAAACCTACAAACTCGCTTTCACAAATCCTCACCAGCAGCAGGGGTCCAAATCAAGCTGATATTCCCCCTTTGATTTTTTTTTCCGAGGGATGCCCGCTTGGATTTTACTCTGCAAAGTCATAGCGGAGCGGCTAGTTGGAAGGTAATGGGAGACAAGGCGGTGTTTTGCGTATTATAATGTCGGGAAGGATGCATGCGCGCGCGTGTGTGCGTGTGTGTGTGTGAGGTAGTAATCTCTGTCTCTCCCTTTGTGTATCTATCTTTCAGTCTTTCAATCTCTTTCTCACTTCAAATTCCACACACACAGCACAACCCTGCGGGAGGAAAGAAAGAAAAAAATATTCAAAGCAACACTGTCGTCTAGTTATGCAAAATCAGCAGAGTATAGTATTTGTAAACCTGGGCTAGCTGTTCAAACAAAGCATGATTATACATCTCGCCTCCACGTTCTCCCCTGTCCTCCTTTTTCCATTTTTCCAGGTGAGAAGATTATGTGGCTGGGGTTGTGTCATTTTGCTCAAATTGCACACATCTGACAGCCTGGCGGGTGTGTGTATAGCTACAGCACTGTATGTTTACATATCTGCCTGTGTTGTGCGGAGAGCGCGTGTGGGCATCTGTGGGTGTGTCTGCAACTAACAGGAGGAACGGCGGTGAAAGGTTGGCCTTCGGTGTTGGTGGACCTCTAATTTGTTCCGCCACGGCAGAAGTCGGCTAATGCAGCACACCTGCTATCCCTGTACCATCATTAGCCGGTGCAGAACGGCAAAAAGGTCAAACATAAACAGGGAGATCACAGAGAGCGAGAGAGAAACACAGACAGAATGAGAAAGAAGAAAATAGAGTGTGTGTGCATGAGAGAGGCGGCGAGAGATGAGCGCTAATGTGGGGATGATGAGTGGGCGTGGGCTGCCCAGGCATGGAGCGATGCATGATGGGAACACTTCACACACCCGGGGCGCCTGCCTCTGATCTTGCCAAACAAGCCCCAACAACACGTAGGCATGATATCGCTACACACCTGCGCGCACAAGCACACCGACAAACTTCTCACAAACGAACTGACTGGCGTGTATCGCCAAGGGAGATCCGCAAAGAAATCCTGCGCAGTCAGCCGCGCGGATGGGGTGTCATTTATTTCCATTAATTATGACACAAAGTGAAGAAGCAGCGACGACGGCAGTGTGAATGGGAGAAAGACCAAACAAAAGGCCGTGCCGTCCGGCATCATCCATCTTGAAAACCATCCGTTTCCTATCCAGAGAAGACTGCATTCAAGAGAGGTGGTTGGAGAAAGGCTTGAACTAGGCTTGGACTACATTTCCCAGGGTTCCCTCCATGGAGGAAGATGTTTCTCTTCTTCCCTGGGGGACTCTTGAGGGACCACTACTATAATGCAGAGTGAGCGTCATGTGCTCAAAAGCAAGCAGGGCTACTTTTCGGTATTCTTGGTAACTCGGCTCCTTATAGCGAGAAAAGGTCATCATAGTGCAGGCAGGCAACGCAACTGTCCCTGAAACGCGTAATTTAGTTACACTAACCACTTTCACGTGTCATTACATCCAGTACAAAGCAATGCTAGTTCCTGTGATTGAAATGTAATGCTGAATGCAACATTTTAAATGTTCAAGAAACAAACTGAGGCTGAATGAAGACTCGACTGGATTAAAATGTAAGATTGCACGCTGCACCAAAGACTGTGGTCTTTTCAGTCAGACACATCAACGAATTGACCCTTTTAAGCCAATTATAGCGTTATGTTTGGCAGGCGAAAAGAACATACTTGAGGGAGCTCTCAAAGCATCCGAGCAGCAACAATTAATACCCCTTATAAACACATGAATATGATTGGATGTTACTAGTCAGCTGGTAGCCAAGCGGAGCCTCAGTGCTCTGCCTAAGCCGAGTGTAGCCTAGTTCTCTGGCACTAGTGCTATCTCTGCGACCACTGTCATTGACATCCATGGCGACTCTACCTTCCCTCCATCACCAATAGAGTTGAATGATGCCCTGAGTTACAGAAGCTAGTGGAACAGAGGCTGGCCTGGACGCGACGTCGTGACTTTGGCTCTCCCGCATCCGGGGGAAGGGAAGCTTCACCACATGGTCACTTCAAACATTCCCCCTGACATAAAAGCAAGTCATCGCACTGATACGAGTGGTGAGGAGGGACAAACACTCCCGTGACTACACTCGGCTTGACGTGCACACACACACACACACACGTTTAGTGTGCGCACATGTGATAGGCACTGTCCCACCCATCTACCCACACACACACACACACAAAAAGAGCTGAGAATGAGAATAAACGCTGTCTCCCCATACCTGGCTGCGAGGTAATTAATCGCTGTGGTATTTAGGAGTGTTCGACTAGACAAATATGACAGAGACAGGGACAATTAGTTTGCCTGTTTAAGCTACATTAACTCTCTCAGCTATTACACCCCAGTGCCAAAGCATAAGTCATCCCATAGGAGAGCAGTGCTGCGGTCGCCGCTCATCAACTGTGGAAGAACTGTAGGAGGAAAACTAGAAAACATCAGGGGAGGGTTGTTTGTTGTGTGGCCTAATTGGGAATACATTTTAATTATCTACTGTGTCACTTTCTGAGGTGGGTTTCTTGCATTTCTTTGGAGGTATATGAGAGGTGCGAAGTTGTAAATCAGTTTGTGTACAGCATTTGTGTGTTTGTACAAGCCAGTAAGCATGGCTGTTTGGTTAACACTTCGCATCTCCAAAAGGTGACCATTTTTCGGAAGGAAGACAACTTTTCTTTTAGTTTGACCAGTACGTACTTTTGTGGGATGTATCCAATGATTTTTGCAGTACAGTAGCTTCATCAGTCCAAGGCGTTCAACCCGGTAACATCTAACACATTGACTACAGTCGAAGCAGAAAACAATGTGAAAATCTGTACATACAAAAATAAAAGCGTCAAACTTTTGATTTGAGAGGGACCCATCATATGCCCGGATATATACGATAGCCTGTGACATTTCTAATATATAGTGCAGTACAATTCATCTGAACAGTATAAACTAACTTGTATTGAAAAATGTAAAAGATGTAGCGCGAAGAAGCTTTATTTTTGAATAAATATTTCATAATACACTCCAGTTTCCAGTTTTTTATGCGCACCTAGATAAAACTAATGCAGTCCAATACAACAGTCCTGCCACACACTCTTCCCTCATGAAGGTTGTATTATTCAGTTTTTTGTTGAAACTGTTTTAGAGAGGTTTTGACTCAACTATATGGTCATTTTGAAAGATTTAGTTTGTGGTGCTGTTGAACTGTATTGTGCTATGCTGACAGATGTTGCCCTTATTTTGTTTACCCCATTTATATCAGTGAGGGTAGCCTAAAGTTACTGGAAAACTTAACTTGAGTCCTTAAATGTCACCAAACAGGACCTTGAAAGTAATTGAAAAGCCCTTCAATTTGACGTCCAAATGTGGGAACCCCCTGCAACAGATTGACTGGTGCAGAGGGACACAATTACAATTTCCACAGTTCATCCGCAGACAGATGAAGTCCGTGCCAGCATGGAAGTGGCTTGTGTTTAGCGGGGGACTGGTCCGAAGGCTGGCCTCTGCTCTCCTGGTGGAAATGAACGAGAGCAGAATAATGATGCAGTGTCATATACCAGGTCGAAGCGGGAGCAACACATCTGAGCCACTGGCATCTATATAGATTCGCTTACACGGGACCGTGGAGCAGCACTTGCAATGAGACACATCAAATAATAGTCTTATTAAATATTCATCAGTCAGTGTTATCTACACTATAGAGCCACATTTGTGTACCATTTTCTCTGGGGCTTTTTTTTCACGGTTCGTTCCAATTAAGGGAAATCATAATTGTTAAAAATGCAGCATTTTAGACAACAGCGTGCCTGCAACTTTGTGGCAACAGTTCAAGGCCCTTTGACGTTTCAACATGACAAAGCCAGGTCCACAGAAAAATGTTTGTTTTTTTTTTTCCCCATTTGGTGTGCAAGAACTTGACTGGCCTGTGCAGAGCCCTGACCTCAACCCCATCCAACACCTTTGGGAAGAAGCGGGAACACCGAGTGCCAGCCAGGACTTATTGTCCAACGTCAGTGTTGGACCTCACTGATGTTCTTGAATCGGAGCAAATCCCCGCAGCCAGGATCCAAAATCTTATAGAAAACGTTAAACCCCATGGTTTCAACAATCATATATGAGTGTAATGCTGTCCACATAATACTGTTGGTGATGTTATTTTGATACGATGGCAGTTCCTTTCTGACCAGAGTGTAAATCACTAAATAGGTATGGGTGGGTTACACTGTCATGTAATGCTGCTTAATTTAACAGAATTCAACAATCCTCAAGAGGCTTTCCCAGCCTGAAAAGAAGAATCTGATTTTAAGACGTTGAATATCGACAAAAATATTTTAATTTGATTATTACTATTAGTCTTATAAACCTTATTTGGTCAAACACCCATTCATACAGCCCCTCTGCCACCATCTTATCTTCCCTACTGGCACACATGAAGAGACCACACAGTGAGTTTTTTCTGTTGCTGGCCATTATAGAGGAATCTCAACAAAAGGATTATTTGCCTTTATGTTGCACGCATCAGATCCATTTGAATCTGTGAATAGATGTACGGCTGCAACACTGGAAGTCACTTCCATGTTACATTTGCCCAATTTGCACCCCTGTATGAGGGGGAAATGGTTGAGTCCACTGGCCTGCATTGACCTCGTTCCGAGCTGGTAGCTGGCCACTTATCATCAAAATGGGGGGTGAGGCAAAAAAAAGGGACCCTTGCCAAGTCCTCCAAAAAGTTAGCAACTCGTGTGCCACTCTAAACAACAAAACAATGATTGCTCTCTTGTCCGTATTGCCGGTGCAACGAGGCAGCGGTGCCAAGACTCTTGTGGTAAATTCAAAACAAGTGGGTGTTTGACAAGTAGCGACAAACGCATTAACGCCAAGGTGGGAGAAATGGTAGCTCAGTGGCTAAGTGTTGGTCAGCGCGTGTTTAAGCCTATTTTTGTAGAATTTTTGCATTTGATCCGTCTGGAACGATCTTGTAATACTGGTTGTTCGTGCTTGTCTTTTCTATACATAGTGAAAACCCCCACATAGAGCATGGTGAAATTTGTTAATTTGACAACTTTAAAACATGTTATCTGCAAATAATACCTGATAATTATGCTGTCAGCAACACCACAATTGTGTTCCCTCAGCTACAATAACAGAGACATTAAAACAGTTTGGTGAGTTTAGACATGATGGAGCGGCTGTCAACACAGGGCCCTTTTGGCCTAGCTGTGTCTGCCTCAGTGATTGGCTGTCATCACGCCACGGTCGTGGTGAACAGGACCACCTTGCTGCAGGAACCTAAGCTGGTGTGGTGGGTGGGATTTCACATGTACTCTGGCCTAGAGGGGCAAACAAGTTCTGCCCTCCATCCTCATCCAGGGAACAAGGGCCTTTAGGACAAGCTCAGAGGACAAGGTCGAGGATAAAAGAGGAGGGGGAAAACCCAGGAGTGGTGGTGGGAGGAAAAATGAAGAGTGTAAGAGTGACATACAGGGAAAGTAGGGGGCAGAGAAGAATCAGACCTCCTCTTGCCTTCAGCCTTTTCATACCGACTGTACCTCAAGTCCCTCCCTCTGCACCCTGGTCCAGCTCTGACTCCTTCTCCAGGCCTCACACCCTGCAGCCTGCCTCGTGGCACTCTGCAGTTCGAATGACTCTACTGGACAGGTGATCACCTTTAATCAGCAGTGCGCTTATTTACTGACATGAGGCCTTCCTGCACCCAACTGGATGAGTGCAGCACTCATTGGGCTGTCCTTTGGTTCTGTTTCAGATACTCAAACTGGAAAAATCTGGTGGCTGCTTCCGAAAGGTCAAGTTGGACCTGAACCATTCACTAAATTGTTTTCTGATATCACCATCTGAACCATCCTCCATTGTTCACCGATTGGTCCTGCTTTTGTTACAACTGCTGGCCTCAGTGAATGATTTCCCAACTTATCTTTCATGGCGAAAAACTGAACATGTGAAATTCAGGCAACCTTCTTGGCCAAAAGATTGATTAATTTGACTACGCTCACAATCTCATGGACATGCGTTTCCGCACCTCCAGCCTAGCCCCCAAGCCTCACCCTCAACACTACCCCAACTCTTCCAGCTCCTTCATCTCTTCTACTGTTCAGCTCCCTTCCCCAGCTGTAACCCCACCTCCAAATCCCTTCATCCAGCCTGCTCCAGCCCCTCCCCAAGCCTCATCCCCCCTGGCTCAGCCTCTCTCTGGGCTACAGACTACTCAGCAGGGGGTGGGGCAGGTATCTGCAGTGCAGAGCGCTGTGCCTGGCTCTCAGGGCGGCTCTCCGGGGTGAAAAGCCGGCAGGGTTCCGATGAGCTCAGGGTACCATCTTCAGCTTCCACCACCCGGCAAAATGAAAGGAATGAGGGAAGGAGAGAGGGGAAATGGAGGTAGAGCGAGGGGATGGTTGAGTGAATAGGCATGCGTTGCAAATCACAGCAGCAACATGCAAGCGTGGCTAAGGGAGGGTGACGAGTGGGTGATGGAGAACGGCAGGCAGGAAGAAAAAGAGAGAGGGAGAGATGGCGCAGAATGAGGAGTGGATTTGCCTCACTCACTTAATGCACTGCTTATGACAGCTAAAGGGGAAAGTGCGCTGGAAATTGGTGAGAAGGAATTACCAGTGTTATACCGCTTGCCATCTTACAAATGAATACCATTTAGCCTCAGCATATAAATGAGTGGATTTTGAGAGGGAAAAAAAAGAGCAGTGGAATGGGAGACAGAGGAAGGCAAAGTGGCGGCGCAAGCAATCAGTGGCCGGCGTGTTTTGCGGAGGTGTGTGTGTGTATGCATTTGTGCACACGAAGGTGTGTTTGTATGCGTAACTGCAGGCGTGTGTGTGGCTCAGAGTGAGGCTTTGTGCCGAGCCAGCCGCCTGAAATTATGCAAGCAAGTAACAATGAGCAAATTGAACCTCCGCACGCTGACACACACACACACACACATATATATATACATACACACAAGCACAGCACAAGGTCAGGCTCAAAGACAAGGGAGTAGGGGCGTTTTAGCAGTGGGTGGGAGCGAAAAACAGATCATGATAAATTGGCTCACATTTTACAAAACGCTGCCCTTAATGCACCTCGGCTAGCCATGCCCCCTAGCCCGGCGCTGGGGCTGCTTTAATAGCAGCAGCTAGCCATTTGTGATATATGAAAACCAGGCTGTGGCACTAATTGCGCAATTACAAAGCGGAAGCAGTACCGAATTGTGGCAGCGTGTGGAGGAGAGAGACAGGGAAGGGAAGAGAGGTGTAGAGGATTGTGCACAATAATATCCCTCTCTATTTCATTTTATCTTTTCCCTCTACCTTGTAAATCCTCCCTCCATCCCCTAGCTGCCTCCTCTGTTCCTCTTCCTTTCCATCACCCTTTTGCAAAGGTCTCTGGCCAACTGAGCTGCGCCCCTGGCACCCCTGTAGTTTATTGAGAGGTAGAGTGAGTGTGCCAGTTTCACTAAACCACAGGGAGCAGAGGAACTGGGAAAGAGGGAGCTCCAGAGCATGGGAACATAGTGAAAGTGAGAAAGAGTGTAGCGAGATAGGGAAGGAGGGAGGGAGGGGTGTTGAGGGGAGAGGGAGCGAGAGAAGGCAAAATTTGTCTTGCGCGTCGATGAAAGGACAATTTATTAGGAGCTGCTCAGGGAGACAGAATATTTTGCCCCAGTGCTTTACGGACTGTCTGGATGAGGAATGGGAGCATATTAGTGCAGTGCCGGGCCCGGGCCTGGGACGGGCTGGGGCCGAGGCTGGAGCAGCACCAACCTGGCACAGCCCCATCACAGTCTGCAGCAAACACCCCTGGAGGTCGCGGTTAGGCGGCTCTGCAGTGATGGTGGAGATGGTGGGAATGTGGGGAAATGAATCCAGATATATCCACACAACCAGGGTGTCACATGATTACAAATGTATTCAGAGGGGGGGGGTTTAAGCTGGACTGTGAACGCCGGTTGACGCCATGACGTACCGTAGTTTTTTCCAAAGTATAATGTTCTTGCCCTTAACTTGCCCTAACAAATCTCACGTTATGTTATACTCGAGCTTTAAAGTTTTCAGCCACAAGGACTTTCGTCAGAGGGCAGAAGTGAGTGGATTTTTTTAAAATCTTTTTTTCATTGATTAATCATTTGAGCCACTTATCAAGCAGAAATTCCAAACATTCGTTGGTTCCAGGTTCTCATACTGTATTTGAGAATTTGCTAATTTCTTCGTTCATTCTAAATTGATTACAGGTATCTTTGTGTTTTGGACACTTTGAATAGTGATGGGCATTTCTGTGAGATTTTATAGACTAAACCAGTAGTTTCCCCCAACACTTTGTTTGAAATACCTACACAGCTCAAGTAACTCTTTATCGAAACCACCCATCATGTTTAATATACAAACTATCCTTTATATATAAATAAATATGTATATCTTTTTAATATAATTATTCCTTAGTCCTTACAGCAAGTGTTGGTTCATGGAACAAAACATCAATTTCTTTCCCTGACATTACATTACATATATTAAGCTTTTGTCTGACTTACTGTAATTGCATTCAACCTAGATGTTGTCAAAAGTTGTGAATCCTTTCCAAACAAACAACTAAGAGAAAATTCACTGCTGCCACACTGTACAAGTGCTTTCCAAATTACTCTAAATGTCCTACTTCCATCGTTGGTGGAGTCCGGAATAGCAAAGCCTCTGGCTACATGCGAGAAAAGACCAGACGAGAGGTGTCTGGCAACACAACCTCCGCTCGCTTTACGTCAGGCGGTTGGAATCATCTTGCAGCCATACAGTATGTTTGCTCCCTCCCATGGCGGCGGCGAGATTAAGGAATCCCACTTCGGCCGATCTAACAGACCGCGCAACAGTGGGGGCAACGCGGCAAACAACACCTGTGCACATCACAGTGGATAGCTATCCCAGGGTGGAGCTAACATTAGCATGCTGCCGTAAACATGAGCCGAGCAGGTGTCTCATCATCCATTACCAGCGGCCGGGCTTTGATTGTGTTTAAGTGAGACAGTATGTACCCGCATTCAAATCATAGTGACGGAGAGAATTAAGAGGTTGGGTAATGTTTTTCTTTTACGAAGGCCTTGCATTAACCTGTGTATTAACCTATGAAAAAGAATTCCGAGTAGGCGGTAGTATTGTATATGTTGAAGAGTATCAAACTGGATATCAGCAGCCATTAAACATGAATATATATGACGCAGCATGGTGTCAGTATGAGACAAGGCTCTCATAAACCAACATACAGAAAAAGCACCTTGGAATTTCTGTCAAAAAAACCTTTGATTCATTCCCACTTTTCTATACAGCAAGTAGCCTCCCTGCAGTGTGGCAGAGGAGGACAAAAATGAAGTCGGGAAAGCACCGAAGCAGCAAGGTTGAAACTATAATTGTTTTCCCTTTTAAAAACAGGCACTTGGCTAATTTTCCTCCCGCACAGAAAAAAAGAAATGAAAAAAGGAGCAGAATCCCCCCATCCCCACCCTACAGATGGTCACAGAAAAGCAGAGCAGCGTTGCTCCAGTGTTCCTCATCTCTCCAGCCGCAGAGGCCGGTCCCCCGGCGTACCGCGCCGATGCCTCGACACATCTCCGGTGTAACTGGCAAAGCACACTTCCTATTTATCTCCCGTTTCACTGAGCCGCAGCTAGCTAGCACGGCTGGCGTGACCTCTGCTGGGCGCACATTAATTTCACCTCGCCGTTTCTATGGCATCGATTAATAAAAAGTGACTAGCTTTTCAGCAAATGAACACACGCTGATAAATGAGGGCCCGCGCCTAATTGCTTGGTAAATTAAGAGCTCACAATAGTGACGACGATGTGTGCTGCTTTTAATATTTAAAAACTCATTAAGTGCAGGAACGTCTGGCTTAGTTGGGCAGGCGGCCTTGTATGATCACCTTTAGGTGCTATTAAAGGTGATCATATGAAATGTCAGTGCGAGTTTCAGGTTGGAGGTGGACCGGGTGATCTGATCAGAGCTGCTTTTAAGTGACGCCAACCTCCAGTTTGCAGCTTTTCACCTGAGAAAATGTTCTCTCACACGCTTACACACGCAAACAAGCAGTGCTCTACACACACTCAAATACACAAATGTGCCTATGCAGGATGTAAAACCTGGCGCAATGTTTGGAATCACACACACACACACACACACACACACCACAGACGTGCATACACCCAAATCAAACACACAAAGATGCACACACGCAGTTTACACAGTACAATATTATACACTACACAATTTGGAATCACACACACGTACACAAACAAAAAATCTCTCTTCACACAGTCATACAAGCAAAGACACACACACACACACACACTGCATGTACAATACAACATCCTCATGCAATATGTGGAATTACACTTGAACAAATTCTCTCTCCACACACACACATACACAAATGAACACTCCTACTTGTGCACATTTAACACACACACACACACACGTCACAACCCAAATGTCATGCACCATTTGGAATCTGGAGAGCAGAGATGAGCGAGCACTGGCAAATATTGAAAGTATTTATTTCTTTCCACAGATGAACGGGACGTAATCCTCCAAATATATTTAGTCGTGTTATGGATTTGTTGTCGCTTAATTTGCATGACAACACACTACCTTTCACTGCGCACACAGCGGCAATTGCAGCGCTGATATCATCTTTATTATTATTGAGCCATAATGTGGCTCTACACAGAGGGGGGAAATTGAGCAAGTTAAGCCTGGAGTAGGAGCAGACACTTGGCTTATGGTGATGGATCGCTTTCAGTAATTTCTCTTTATTATGATTGGCAAAGATCAATATTTTAACAGTTCGGTTACGGCCTTCAGTACAGTGCTTAATATGTATTATTCACGACCTTTATCAGCATGGAGGGAGGCAGGGACGGGTGGGATATATTGAGGGGAGGGCTGACATTTTTCAGACTGAGGCAGGGAGAGGGCCTGCTCTATCTGGGACATGAATAGGACTGTGTAATGGACACAAATGAAAATGGGCTGCGTGTGTGTCTACATGTGTGGGTGTGTGAGAGTGGCTGCATCCTTGACTGCAGAAGCACATCCACGGGCCAAGAGACACATGTTTAAAAAGGTTGGTTCACCAAGATTCCAAACACGAACATATTTTCTCACTTCTAGCACCACTGGCAGTGTCTAGCCGGCAGATCGTACTAGTTTTGTTAGTCCAGGTTTTGAGATTTAAGTTTCCCTATACAATGGTGATGAACGGAATTTTGTTTGAGGAGCTCAAAGCATTGAAAAGTTGCATTTGATACATTGACAGTGACACCAATTTCCAGATAAAATGTCCCTGTCACACTGGATAATTGTTTAATTTACAGGGAAGCTAGGGGAGAAGCGATTCCTGAGCTCCCTTGGGCAACGAAAGTTGATGTTTGGGAGATGCAAATAAGAATAAATCAAATTCAAATCCACTGTCTCATCAATTTGATAGTGTGTGTGTGTGTGTGTGTGTGTGTGTGATCTAGACATGTGGCGGGATGTGTTTTTTATGTCTGTTAATTTCGTCAACAAAAACTATGATGAAAAACTATGACAAAAACAAGACTAAAACTAAATAAATGAGAACTAGGATGAAATGTCACTGAAAAATATCTAAACCATAACGAGTAAATGAAAGACAGACGAATGGATAAATGAACTAATTACTGTTTTAATACAAAGTCTTTCTCAACGACCTGCATGCATCTGCGGACTCACACACTGAACAGTTTACTCTGACCCCGAAACTATCTCTTGTTCAGAAGTTTATTTAGCTGCTTAACGCGTTGCAATACTGTTAATAAGAAGCATCTTGCATTCCGCAGGGTCATGTCTCTGTCAGTACCGTTATCTCACAACTCTTGGAAGGATTAGATTTGTGGACTAAATTCATCTACAATCCAGTGAGAATTAGACAAGAAGCGGCGACAAAACACTCACGGACAACGTAACCATCCAGGCCAGCACGCACATTTTGATAAGGTAAGCTAACGCAACGTTGCATCTGCTGACATACAAATTAAAAATGCATGATGAAAACAAAACTAAAACAAATCAAAATATAATTAATAAAAGTTGACTAGAGACTTAGACTAAAACTAAACTAGGTACTGGAGTCAGTATCAACAGAAAGCTGAAGTATTTTATGCTGGAAAATTACAATATACCTAGATATATCAGCTAAATGCTTATTGTTGTTTTTATTATATATTTATCTTTCAAGCAACTTTTATTAAGTATCTAATCCTGAGCACTATGTACCACCTCATCTCCACCGTGAGACCCCATGAAAACCGTAGTGTTAGTCGAACACCGGTCTACATAATCCATGACCTTGCATTTGACAGTTTTCATCGGGACAATTTCTTTGGTAGAAAGTAGTTACAATGAAAACTGCCCACGGTGAGGATTCAGATTGTATTCAAGGGCAGAAATATCTCAAAACCCGATACAACGAGAGGTAAATTGAGAAAGTGAGTTGAGAGTCTGAATTTTCCGCACAGAGCCAGAAAATGCAAGCAAACACACCGATCACAGTGGTAAATTGGTAATCCTGTAATCCTCACTGGGCATGTACTGTAATTAGGAAGGATGTAACGCCAGCTGCATATGAGACGTACCTGTAAGATAGATGAACATGTGTCACTTGGATAATGTTATGCTATCTCATACTCAACTCACATTCTAGGTCAATCCCACAAAAAACACACGGAGCAGGGTTCAGGAGAATGTTATTCGCCGGGGGGGGGGGGACGCTTCATATTGTAGAGCCCGCATCAGATAAAACGCGCCATACTTGCTGCGGTTTGTGAAGCTGCGAGAGAAGCGTCTGGGATTAAGAGCGGTGACATATTCATATCTGGCCAGACTTAAAGCTGCTGCCACACAGGAGGGTCTGTCGCTATCAAAGCTGCAGGAAATCAGCCAGAGAGGGAAGGAGAAGGGAGAGCGATAGGGATAAAGAGATACAGAGGTACAGTCAGAGTGAGGGAGAGTGGAGTCAGAACAGCAGAGAGGATTTCTTACAAAGCTCCCCTAACCATCTCTCAAAAAGAAAATCCTTTGTACCCCTCATCCAAACCCGACGCCCTCCCTCACCTCATACCCCCCTCTGGCTTCTCTCCCCACTGTCATATTTAAGTCCCAGTGTGGAACGAATGGGGAGCGAGCCCTGGAAAAGTTTGTCTCGGGGAAGGCCGGGTCGCTGTGTAGCTGATTATATCAGTTTCAGCGGCGGACTGGTAATAGGCTGCTCTTCGAGCAGCCGCTAACCCCGGCTCTCCCCTGGCAGCCGCCGAGAGTGGAATTAATCAGGCCTACTGGGAGCCTCCTCCATCCCCTCTCTGCAGGCGAGCCACTCCGCAGTCATTTACCAGCCAATCCCACTGTCAACCCACTGTCATTTAGGCCCTTTTCATTACGCCCGCACCCCCCCTCCCGGCACACACAACCTCTCTCTCTCTCACGTCGGATCTGAAAAAAATGAGCAAAAATGGAAATGGGTGACAGATTAGCCTAATGCTGGGCACCTTTTGTAGATGGCCTATTATGATCACTACCCCTTTTTATCAAACACACAGAGTGGGGTGCTGCAAATCGGTCAAAAAAAAGGATGAAATGAACAACACTGAACTAATAAGAAACAAGAAATTAGTGGTTTTCCATGTAGCTCCCATATAGTTGTCTTTCCACTCACTCTGTCAGTAATTAGGAGCTTGTTAATGAGCCCATGCTCTCTCCAGTGTTGGCCTGAGCACGCCGTTGTCCTAAATGTGACATTAGATGGCCAACTTTGTTCATCGCCTATAAAAACCCCGGGCCATAACCGCCAATTACCGTGGCTAGGTGTCCCTGGGGTGCAGGGCCCTCGTATCAGGCTGGCCTCGCCTGCTAAGCCTGCTTAAGTGACCTATTTTGGGCTCGGAGGCAGTCTGTAAAACACCTCTAAGGTTAGACTATCCCATGATGAAATACATGGCTTCCCTACCACAAATTACCCACGGATGAAGCTCCACCAGGCCATTCCTACACATTGCTGATGGTCTCTCTCTTTTTGCCTCCCTTTCCTCTCTGTTGCTGCCTCTCTCTCTCTCTCTCTCTCTCTCAACAAGGCAGAAAAAATATTCATGAGTAAACAAAAGGAGTGATTTGAAAAATGGCTAGAGGAAAAAGAGATTAATAAAAAGCATGAATAGTGCATTATGGAAGAGCTGAGGAGCCCCGCCATCTCATTGGGGTTAGAGGGAGATTGCATTTGGGCTTTATTAAGAGTACTGCTCTCGGTCGTAGTCAAGAACCTCAAAGAGGCGGCGATGCTTGGACGTCTGACTGAGAGTAAGCAATGGACTGAGTCCGGAAATAGTCCAAAAAAGGTTTCTGCTACTGTAACCGCTGAATATTTTGTCATTTTTGAACGTTGTCAGGGAGCTGCACGTTGATTTTCCGGGAGTTTTGGACATGTGCCTTAGTGTAACGGCACATGTATTTCTGTAAAGGATTCGGCTTTTCCTGCAGCGAAAATAGAAAATTCCGGCCATGTGCCTCCTGAAGTTTGAGCGGCTGGCACTTCGGACACAGTTAGACATCTCCAAAACATTTAGAAGTGGTTTCGTCTTTGCACAGACTGTGATGTCAACAAAATGAGACTGTGTTGGGTTGAGCCAGACAAGAAGCAGACTCTGTGACCATAGTCAGCACAGAGCCGGACCCTCCTCTGAGACTAGACCAATTAAGATAAGAGGCAGTTAACAGGAAGTGCTTGTTTGACATCCTGTCACGTTAACGAGGACAACCATAATTGGACTCGTGTATTTAACAGTAGGCGTGTTAGTTGTCAGCGCTTACATTTTTGTGTACCCTGAAAAGGAGGAATTTCATTGAATTTCTGTAGAAATAAGGGATATTTTTGTTGCCTGCATTAGCTGAGTGTAAATGTCAAGACTCTTAAGACCTATTTGCACAGCAAACGAGGCACTAAGGACTGTAGTAATCAAAGGCTTTTTCACAGTACCGATTCATGGTTGCTCATGCAGTTTTCTCTTCGGCTCTGTGTGCGGTGGCATTCAAGATACCATCTCCAAACATTAAAAGAATAATGCTGAGTTCCTTTTATTAAGCATCCTACTGTTTCTGCTGGGGAAAGTTGTTTGGGTTCCCCCTTAAAATAAAAAGTCAAGCACCAAAAAACTCCCTGCATTGATAGTCTACAAATTATCTCGGTCGGGGCATTCTTTCTGAGGCGGAACCTTTGCTGCTCGTCGGCAACATTTCAGCAGCACCAAGCTCACAAAACACAAACCCTGGCTGGCTAAACCTGGAGCCTTTAAGTCCAGTGTAACACTATGCAGGTGCATGGCTCACGGGGAGCTGCCGTATATGTTGGAGTTCCTGTTTGTTTGGGCTTGGCCCCGCTTTCAAGCCCCAGGAGGAAGTGAGCTGGCCAGGGTTCTGCTCGGGATCAAACCTGGGCCTCGAGCTGGAAAAAAAAATAAAAAATGGCTGGTGTTTATTGTAGCTGTGGCTGCCTGGAAGTGACTGGCAGAAAGCACGCACGGTTTGTCAAAATGAACAGAGGCCAGAGGCATAAAACAGACAACCTCTTCATACAAGGGAGATGACTGGGGCCACACTTACTGCACCGAGAGAATTATACAAACACAGTATCCATGTCTGTGCTTTAGAGACGGTTATGAATTCCCATACATATATCCAGAATCTATTAAAAATCCCATTCGGGTTGACTCGGAATTAATTCTCCTGTATAAACTCATGTCAACGTTTGAATGTGCATGAATGAGATAATGACACAGCTTGTGTAAACACCGGCGCTAAATATTTGAAAATGCAAGTCACTCATCGGCGGAATTATAGTGCTGAATTGTGTTTCTCTGCTGGCTTTGCGATAACCAGGACATTCTTTAACCTGAGCACCTCCAATTAGAGGATTGGAGAAAGGGGTAGGGGGAGGGGAGGGGGCTGAACGCTATTGCTTTGACCCACCCGCTTTACTTGGAGGCGCACTCGAGAGGCAGAGATGTGGCGGCAGGATATCGCAGAGGAAAAACAGGCTCAGCCTCAGATGGCCAGGGGCTGCCTGTGCCTCTCTATCAATGCAAAACAGACTACTTCCCTGGGCAAAGAGGACATTTCACTTTTTATAAGCTTCCCTTCTTTTTCGGGGGGGGGCTTACATTAATTTTGAAAGCAGAGGGGAGGCAGAGAGGCTACAGAGAACGAGAGCAAGAAACAGAGAAAGACACAGACCGGGGCGGAAAAGAAAGGAAAAGAAGGGCAGATGAAAAGCATCTTTAGGATGCCAGAAACATCTGGTTTCATATTCGGAGTCCCCGAAAGGAAATTGCAAATAGAGAAAACTCTTATGTTTTGATTTATTTCATTATTTGATGGCTGGATGATGCCAGCCGTGCAGTAGAGGCCCCTGGTCGTAAATACAGGAGCCGAGCGACGTGACGGGGCATTAGGGATGTCTCCTTACTGTCCCCCGACTGATTGATACTGCTTCTACTAACATCCACAACCGCTGTGTTCTGTTCTAAATTACACAAAACTGAAGGGCTGTTGTTAATTGGATGAATGGATGCACAGGCGGGAGGGAGGGAGGGAGCTTCAGAGGAGAGAGAAATACAGATATGAGGAGGGATGAGAATGAAAACAGTGAAGGAGATAAGAAAGATAGGGAAGAAAAAGAGATACAGATGGGCATTGTCAGTTAATTTGGTCTCAGTTTTATTTTAAACCCGCTTAAACAAGCCTGTATGAACATAATTAAGAAGTTTTTCCAGATTTAAAATAGTCCTTCTCTATTTAGAAAATAATGCATTTGATGAGGTTAGGGCATTATTTTGGGGGTTTCATGTTTAGACAGCTGTTGAACATGGTTTTGACCATCAACAGCCCATATTTTAAATCATATTTGACACGGAGCAAGTCCATTTGGAAGTCCAACAACTGTGATACATAACACGTGTGGAAAGTTTGATTTTATTTATCTTTTCTGTATCCTAAGAGGAGAATTTGGAAAGTATGTGGGAACAAAATTGGACAGTAGTGCTCCTTGTAGTCACTACAAACTTCTGGGGTTTTACCTTATTTTGGGTTCTTACAGCTGTACTGAAATGTAGCCTTGATGGCTTAATCTCTATAAAATATGGCAGCGTTTGCAGCAACAAGTGGGCACTGACCAGCTGATCTACTGTATTTGGGAAACCAGCCCCAGCGGCATGACTGGAACATGTGGTGGTATTTTGACCCTCACAGCTATCCATTGTGGAGGTACATTGTGTTCACTGCAGTAACACTGCCAAAAACCTCCCTCCCAACGCAACTGTGTAAAGCTGCTGCTCCTAATATAGTGTTGAGGCGTAGGATAACCTATGAACCGGCCTCCAACCAAGAACACCAGTAGGTGGATGTTTGTCCGAAGAGCACTCAGGTCAAAATCCAGAGTTATCCACGCAATACATGAGATGAAGCATTCTTTTCTTTAAAATCTCTACATATTGTTTATTTTACTTATTTTGGCAGACAACACACTAATGTAACAGATAATGACAGTTCACCAGTTTTAGAACAGCAGACGTAACGAAAAGCTGTCAAGATCCAGGTCTGTGAAATCAGCACAGATGTTACAACAAGTAAGGTAAATGTCTCATACCTCAACAAAATACCTTGTTTGCCATTTCCTTCCAAAGTGACCCATATGAACAATTACTAAATTATGAGTTCCGGCAACCAAAACCACTTGAGGTGAAAGTTAAGGGAAGAACATGGTTAAAATAAATCATTGTTGACTTAGGAGGTAGGACGAACCAAGATCTACTGTTTCAATGGCGGTTACTTTGTATGACTTTTTGTCATGGTATAACCACCTTTATTTCATAACGCTAATACACAGATGGGTGTTGGCAGGAAGATGACAGGAACACTTTATAATCTCAAAAAGGAACAAGAACCTGGAGTGAAATCGCAGTGAGAGGGAGAGTTTAAAAAACTGATTTCTGACAAACACTATTGGCCCTTCTGCCACATCCGCTGTTCAAAACTTGCATTAAACTTTTTTGTTTTAATCTTTTGGTTGTTGAATTGTCAGTCGGGTTTGTACTGCCATCTTCTACAAGACAATGAATGCTGGAGAGCGACACGAAATCCCAACTAGTGTCATATTCCTTCATCTGAACCACATGACCCCCACTGATAAACGCTGGGTGACTGGTTTTATTCGCAGTACATGCGTCTTCTGCATGGTTGGCAAAACTGAAACCCCCAACTCTCCGTGTAACTGATGTGCTTCCTCCTGAGCTCCACAAGCCCACATTATAAAGAATTAGTCTTTGTGCAAATGCTGCCTAAGCCAACAGATGGAAGGAGGTGAGCAGTGGTTGTCCTCCAGGCCATTCTCGCCTGCCTTCCTGCTCTGGAAAGAAAAGATTTACAGTGGCAGCCTTGGAAAAAAAGCAGCCTGCAACATCTGGATACGAGTGACACCAAGGCATGGTTGGCGGTGACAGCGCCTAATTTAAAGGTAGTAAAAGTGTTAGCAGGGACCTGGGGAAGAGTGATGGACAGCTGTATTTCGCTGGCTGACCAGGGTGTGAAGACATTGTGGAGCAGAAAATAAGGCCTAAACAGTCTGGAGGTCTCACCGGGCCAGACTATTCCCACCAGCTTCAGATTCATTAGCCTGGAGGATGAGCCGGAGAGAAAAAGAGGTGGAGGGAGAGCGCGAAAGCAAGATGAGACAAAGGAAAAGATGAAACAAGACAGGCAGTGAAAGGGAGAGGAGAGTGATTGAGAGCGAGAGAGAGAGAGAGAGGATCAATCAGGAGGCACAACAATAATGGGGGGGTGACACCC
>CM022483.1:4595689-4611261 GCA_011952105.1 Coreoperca whiteheadi
TTGGCACTCTCCGCGCTATCCCCTTCATCCCCTCTCTTCTACACATCTCGACGTGTCTCCCCGACCCACCTACCCCTATACACCCATCTCCCACTCCTGCCTTCCCCCACCCCCCCCCGCCCCCGCCCCTGTCCCTTATACCCATCCCATCCAGCCCCCCCCCCCCCCCCCTACCTCGGAGCCAGAGAGACACGGAGGGGGAGGAGAGAGAGGGGGGAGAAAGCGAGAGACAGAGAGACAAACTGGAGGAAGGAGCTGCACACGTTGACTTGATAAAAATTCAATACAGTGAAAAAGGGGAAAAACAGCCCATCAACTACCGCTTACCTGGGAGGAAAGGAAGACCGATGGAGCTGGAGAGACAATGGTGATGGATGCAGAGAGGAAGAGGTAGGAAGGGTGAGGGACAGAAAGTGAGTGACAGAGCAGTGTACCGAGGCAGTTGGAGCGAGATTAATTAAATTAAACTGTTGGCCATGGTTAAACTCCTGGTTACTTGCTTCTTTCCCCTGTGGTTATTTTCCAAATCCCTTGGTAAAATGGTAAAATGTGATGATGCCGATGTTATGGAACTACAAGTTTCTTTAGGTCTGTGTCAAGATGCTGACCCGATCCAAAATACTGTCGAGATCAATGGACCCAAGCTGACTTGGGGAGAGAGAAAGCAACACTGGCAGCGCCATGATGCTCCACCAATTAAAGAGCAGCCAAACAGTCAAAAACAGTAGCAGTACGTGTACTAAAAGTCAATGGAAGGTCAGCTGAATAAACACATGTACAAATGTATAATTCGTCCGAAAATATATTTGTTGGACTGAGCCCAGCTCGTGGCCTGGGTCAGGTCTTGAGCTACGGACCAAGAGGATGCGTAAAGATGTTAATGGCCAAACTTGGGAAAATAAGATCTAAGTTGTGATGAGCCAAAGTTTTCTTTAACGTCTTTATGATGCGCTACATGTTAGGGGACAAACGTCTGGGGGGTTACTTGAATTTAGCCGTTTCCTCTTCAAATCTGATTCATTGTATCTTCTCTCTACTTCCCTCTCGTTCCTTTTTTTGTGCTGCCTCTGCACCCAAACCCCCCCCCTCTTTTTCCTTTTGTGATTTTGTACACCTTCTCTCTCCCTCCCCGCCCCTCCCTCTCTCCCTCATCCGACTGGGAGTGTATCTACCTATCCAGGCAGCAGTGCTGGAGGGGTCCCCCAGGGCTGGAGTCCTTTGCTCCCGGCTGTTTGATGTTGAGCCGGCGCGGATGAAGCTCAGCCCCCGCCCAGAGTTTGCTCCCCATCATCAAACACCCCGGATGGGTGCCGGGCCAAGGCTGTGGCCCTAATCAAAGACGGCGCCTCCACGGACCGCCTCGTACACTCCAAATGAGAAAAAGACTAATTATCGAAGCGACTCAACGCCATCTAACATTGACACAAACTCCTGCCTCTTACCATTTAGGTTTGGTGTGTGTTTGGTTCTGCAACAAGGTTGTGTGCTGGTGCTGGAGGAGACAGATTACAGGCGGAGAGGAAAATTCCCCACTGAGGCTCAGCAAAAGAACTTAAGATACAAGCAAAGATGTTTTCATTAGTTTGGTAGCTTATCTATGTTTGGGCTGCAAAATGTAATACCTGTCGATTTCTACATTTCATACTCGTGTTATGGGAAGTTGGATGTTGTTATAAGGAGTGCTCCGAAAGGGGGGGAATTGACGGGGAAAAAAATGGCAAGAAGAAGAGAATGGCAGAGAGAGGCTGAGCCCGTCCTTGGAGAGAAGGCGAGCGCTCGATTTTCTGTTTGCTGCCATTTGTCTTGTGCTGCTAAGAGAGATCAACAGTCCTCAGCACACAGATCAATATTCTTTTAACCCGCACCTAATCTGGCAAGAGTTTCCTCCAATTTCACCTTCCCTGTCGCCTCCTCCTCACCCGCTTTCCCTCCACTTTTATTTTCCCCCTCCTCTCGTTTTCGGCCATTTTTCATGCTCCTGGTCCGAGCATGTGACATAGAAGGGAATGATGTTTCCTGACGCTAACACAGAATATGTGTGTGTGTGTGTGTGTGTGTGTGTGTGTGTGTGCGCGCAACGAGGGAGGGTGATGGATACGATGTGCTGGCGGGACGGCGTGGCTGCCGTCATGGGCCCCCAGACGCCGGCGAGATAGACTAGCTGCCTAATCGGCCGCATGACATCGCAAATTCAGCTTCTGCCCCCCCCTCCCCTCACCAAGCATTTCTCACCCCTTATCGTATCTTCTGTGCATCTCGCCAACTCCCAGCGCACCGTTCGAGCTGTTGTCAGAGTTGTCTTGTCGACTAAATGGAGCGCCATCAATGTGTCCCTTCACTGTGACGGTTATGGGAAGACAGAAGTAGGAGATGTGTGTATAGGTGTATGTTTGTGGTGTGTGTTTCCTTCGTGTATATGTACTGTATTTGTGTATGTGTGTGTTTGCTTAGCTGAGGAAGAGGATGTTTGGTATGCCCCTTTAGCTTTATTTTTATTTTTTTAAAAGGGAATGTGCTTTCCATGGGGATTTTATTCATTAACTGCTTGTTTGATACATTGGAAAAATTAATTAAATTTGCCTTTAAGATTATTTTTAACTCACAGCATGTTCTTGTCTCTTTGTTCCCAACCAGACTTGTTTTTATTTATTTTCCTAGTTGTTTTATCTTTTTCTTGATGAGATTTGTATGTGGTCTGCATTTTTTCTTTTCTACCGTTACCTGTGTGTTGCTTCAGGTTTCGCTACTCAATGGTTTTTTAAAATCAAAAAGACGTTTAATTTTTTGTTGTCACAATGCAGTGGATTAAATCCGCCCAGGCACAGGCTCCCATTACTCCCCTACAGTGGCCCATGGGAAACAACAGCCTATGGCGCTGGTTCCCAAGCTTTTTAGGCTTTTGACCCTTTATAACCAAGCAATGCCTACTTGTTGTATATGTCTATGAGCTGAGAGCACTTCAACAGAAAACTGGTGTGCCCTTTACACATTGTTTCATAATAATATCAATAGTTAGATGTCCAGTGGAGGTCAAAATCTCCAGAAGGCATACATGGAATTTGTTGCAAGTAGATACACAATGCCCAGTGGGAGGAGGGAAAGATGCAGAGTGAAGTGCTGCATTAGAGCCAAATTCGGGTGGGTCAGGTCTTAAAGAGGGGTGTCAGTTTTCAGCACGTGTAGAACTCTACACGAGCCATGGAAGTGTTTCTATATATTTGTGTCCTGCTTTGTCATCAGACAAGACAGGCCATGACAGACAACGCATATTTGCATTTTCTCCATGTTTGAAGATGTTTGAGCAGCCCTGGACATCCTTTACTCCCCTTCGGGGGTGATTGGCAGGCCGCGAGAACAGAGCCTCTCTTTCATAGCCGCGGCCTGAAGTGGAGGGCTTCTTCCACGGACGTACGTCAGCCCCCTGGACAGACAAAGCCCGCTAGTGTACGCCGCCTGCACTCAGAGGGCGAGTGCCACACACAGACACAGTAACAGGAAGACAGCCGGTTCAGTTACCATGCAGGCGCGCGGGAACCCGAAAACACGCACCACGTCGGAGCACACGCGCAAGACAACAAAGATGCTCACGTATGCGTGCACGCAAGGAAATGTCCTACACACTCCCCCATGACATGCATAAGTACACAAAACAAACACATACTGTACAGCATGTGCAGACATGCAAGTAGGGTACACACACACACACACACACACACACACACACAATAGCTGCTTTCTTTGACTGGCTGGCATAACACCACAAGTCAGCCCTGATCCTGGTATACTTTGCCACACATGCTCCAGACACGCGCTGCTTACAGGATTATGTCACAAATGAGATGTTTATTGTCCTGTGTGTGTGTGTGTGTGAGAGAGAGTGTCCAAGGGTGAGAGAGACGTGAATGGTGTCCTGTAATATTTTTGTTAATCTGCCTCATCAGTCATTATTAAATACCAAATCCCCCCAAAGAAAACAGGAACCTAAGTTGTCAAAATAGTTCCGATCAGCTTCAAGGAACATTCAAGGTTTATTTCACCTCGTGTCTCATTTTCGTAGTTGTTGCCATTATTCAGCTGTGATGAAGTTGCACTCCCCAAAGAAGTTGACAAGATCTTGGACTATTGCAAGCCCGCTGTGACACAGACTGACAGGGAACGACACACGAGCAGTCTTACAATCAGAGAGGTTCTGCCAGATTATCCAGACCACTTCATTTGCAGGTAAAACCGAGGTGAGTGCACCAGAAATCTCGATAAGAACGCCCAGTTTCACAGGACAACTGTGTGCCAGCAAAGTTAAGCAAAGTAGGTCAAAGTTGAAGCAGTCTGCAACAGATGTTTATGACAGACATTTTTTACTACAGATTCATTCACTCCCAGTTTCATCTGGGGTAATTACGGAGAACAGAAAAACTGGTAGCAGAATACAAACGTTCTTCAGACACGCTTAGGCAGAGCAAATATCTCTACCCTGATGAGACCCTGTGAGGATGAAACTTGTGTTTTAAACCATTAATATGCCTGACCATGAAAGTTCACCTTTGTTTTCTTCGACAAATAATCCGCCCCCACGTTCCCAGATCTTTGTAATTAACTCTGTGATTTCGGTTCGTATTACCAATATTAATGATCCAAATGATCGAAACTGCAACTTCCCCTTGAAAAAACTGCACATTTTTCAAGAATTTCAAAGAATTCCAAGCCAACTTTTTATGAATTATATCGTAGCTCCAACTAGGCAAAACAACGCAGGTGTGTATTTGTCAGCACAACCACAGATGGTAAAATCCATAATCTTGGCCCAAAATGCACTACAGGTTCTCAAACCTGGTGCAGGCAGTCCTGACAGCATCCCTTCAACATTAAAACGGTTGCTAGTTTAGCACACTCCGCTACGTCTGAATGAATGCTACTGTACTGTCTAGAGTGGGCCTGTATCCCACTTGGCAAAATGACTATTCCAGACTGTGGGCCGGCGGTAAGGAGCATACAAATGAAAATAGCAGCAGAAAAAAAAAGCGCTTGTCTCTCTCAAGCCAAGCATCTGCTAAGCATTTTAATGGGGATCAATGGAAGGGCAGGGACAGGAGATCGAGGGGTTGATTGGCTGGCCGGCCCGGCGCTCACAGCCACCGCTCTCCATACTGCCTGCACTGCTGTTTACAGCCAACACAAGCTGCTGCACCCTGCCCGCGCACTCTGCACCAGCTGATGTGTATATCTGTGCTCTGTCTGTGTACTGCAGGGATTTATGCATCAATGTGTGTGTGTGTGTGTGTGTGTGTGTGTGGGTGCGCGCGCACAGTAGACCAAGGGATGTGTGTGACTGTGCATATATACACGATGCATCAGTTTGCATTGTTTGTGTGCGCATGTAATTATGTATTAGCATTAACAACATAATAAATGTATCTATTGTGTGTGTTATGTGTGTGTCTGCATGCATTTAGCCGTGTATATGGCACCAACAAATGAAGGGAAATATCGTGTGTAATGGGTGTGTATGCCTATTTTGTGTGTATGCTACAGTAAATGTACATCATTTGAGGGCATGTGCAACAAATTGCTCCCCTGTTTGTCTGCATCTGCTTTTTATCTCGATGTGTATTGTTTAATTGCATGTTGCACTTGTATCCTCTTTCCTGAGACACACACATGCATGCATGCACGCGCGCACGCACGCACGCAAACAGTCATCAGCGGATATGAACGAGCAGCGCAGCAGCAAAGAAATAGTTAAAGTGATGCTTCCTGGCGTGCCAAATGAATCAGATTAATATTAGCCAAAGCGAATGTCATCATTGGCCCTTCTCCCCTCCACCTCTCTCTATCACTCCCCCACCCCTCCACCCGAACCCCATCTCCCACCTCTCCTCTTCTCTTCTCTTCTCTTCTCTTCCCTCCCCTCCCCTCCCCTCCCTCCCTCCCTCCTTCTCTCCTTGCTGCGTTTGGTTTTCTGAGTCCTGGGCGGTAATGAGGGAGCGTTATGCAGTGCCATAAACGGAGGGGCTCGCTGTCAGTATGCATAAAGGATGAGACAGAGAAGATGGCGCTGGGGTCAGGGGGGAGAGAGAAGGAGAGAGTCGACGAGGACAGGATGGAGAGTGTGTGTGTGTGTGAGACAAGGGAACCGGTTTCACACACATACACACACACACACACACACACACACACAGTGAGTGAGCACTCAATGGCAAGGCAGAGAGACAGGCTGGTGACAAATAGGCTCCCCTCTGTGCCCGTCTCACAGGTGCAATATGCAGTGCGTGCAGCGCCCCCTGCGCTCGGCCTGGAGGAAGTTGTCGCAGAAGAGTGGAAAACCCCTCAGTGGGTGCACTTGTGTTCACCTGCAGTGAGTTTAACGGCAAAAAAACCCAAAAAAAGAACAACACATTTATAAGAAGATTCTATGGGGAAATAGGAACGTAAAACCAAACAATCTTAATTAGATTCCTGTGATATGGAATTACAGAGAAAAGAACATTAGATGATGATATAGCCCAATACAGATAACATGCAGCCCAAGCATGGATTTTGTTCATTTGCAGGCTAGACAACATCTACTTGTCTTGGCTAAATTTGGTTGATAAGTTTAGGTTACATGTGACCATCGGTTCAACGGCATTTAACCCCTCAAAGGTCTGGTGATATGCTAACAAGTATTGTCGGTGCAGCCAAAGCCTAATTTATCTTATTCCTGACACCGTTGTTGTCCAAAAAGTATTTAACACATGTAAGCCACCCATTACAGTCCTTCAATCTGCTAAAGATACTCTTCAGAGCACCAATAATGTATGAATCCGCAGATGAAAACAGTCCCCAACAAACGCTCTATTTATTCCTGGTAGAGTAAATGGTATATTAAATGTTTACTGAAAACTACAGAGCCCTGCTGTTTGAGGAAATTACTTAGTCTTTATTAAAATTCTAATTATATATTTGTGGTCAGCTTTCAAAGCTCTTGAGGCAGAACCAGTGGACTTCACAGACAGTGTAGGGAAATCAAAGTTTTGAGAGATAAATGAGCACACTATTAGTGTTGGTCAAAATCTAAAATTCGTTGATTTCGACATCTATATGGTTATATATAACCATTGTTTCAAACCTTTAACATACAGTGTCTCCAATTCCTCCCTTTTAACCTTAAATTTCTTTAATATAAAACATCTTATTCTACTCTGTCTGGCAGCATCATTCTGTATAAGCTCGCACCATGAACAAACCCGAGACTCCACATTTTGTATGGCCACGCCTTTCCATCAAACGGAAATATTCTATATATCTTGTGCATCATTTTTTACACATTTCCCCCAAATCCAGCCAGACGTATTTGGTACCTTTGAAAACGTTGGGATCGCCACCAGAATTCGAAATGAAAGTTCTGTTGGTTTGAACAATGTTTGGCTGCACAGCATGTAATGACTGGCCCACCAGCGGGTCTGGGGGTTTATTCAATATGAAGAAAATGATCTGATATATTAGTTAATATTAACATTCTTTGGTTGAATTTTGCTTGAAAAGTAACGTAACATAGATAAAAACGACGCAGAGATAATTTAATCTGATACATGAAAGCATAGCTGTAGACTTTGTAGCTTTCACTCTGAGGCAGTGCTCTTTCCCTGCTAATCGATGTCTGTCTGGAAGAAATCCAGCTCTCTCTCTCTGTCTCTCTCACATGCACAAAAAACACACCTTTAAAAAGCCTTCGATATCATTAGCTGTCATGTTTCACGGTAAGCAACACAACAGTGCACAGGGATACACGGCTCACCACTGAGTCTAGAGGGCATGTGTGCGTTTGTGGGAGCGTGCGCACACCAACAAGGATGCATGGTGAGTGTGTGAGTGGATTACACCGGGTTCACAGTGTGTATGGGGAAAGCGTGGCGGCAACTCGGCTCCATAATGGGATTTCTCAGTACTCCTACTCTGCCCATGCACACATACACACATACACACCAACACACAAATACACTGATCTCACCCCAAACAAGCAGGTTAGCAGTAACAAAGCAGAGCACATATCCTATCTTAGCAGTAAGAGGTAAGCTGCAGCAGAGCTCCAGCTCAGTTAAAGACACATATCCCCTCACCTCTCCTTCTCACAAAAGCCAGGGAAGAAGGATAGGGTGAGAGAGAGGGAGAGGAATGTGTGGAGGGATCAGCTACATTAGACAGGGATAAGGAATGCTGTAGTAAAGCTGGATGAGGGTGAGGAGTGAAGACGCTACCATACAGTGCCTACTTAGAAAAAGCAGAAATGTGTACAATGGACTTTTGCATGAAATGGAAAGGCTTTTATTACAAAATTTGACTTTCAGAGTGTTCATTTAGTAGGATTCATGTGTATGTTGACATCTTTGGTGGTAAACGGATCGAACAGTGTGGGCAGTACTGCAGGACATCTCATTCATATATATAATTTTTTGTTGATAATGTTAGTCCACAATTTCCGTCATTTATATATCGTTAATTTAATATATCTGTTTTAACAAACACCATTTCCCACAAGCCCAAGCCCTTTGCAGGTTAGACATCACCAGCTTGAAAGACTGAGGACTGAGAGAGAGGATTTTTATTTTATTTTTTTTAATGGCAGCAGAGATTACACTTAGTTGGAAAGATGACATCAAATGAGGGCATGTATATCATGGTTAAGGGCGAAACGGTTGCGATGGTTCACAATATGTGCACTGTCACTCCAGAGATGCGTCATGGGAGCTGCCGGTTTTTGAATACTAGCAAATTCATCAGTGATTAACTTTGATGAAAGGAATTCAAATTCTAACACGAGTGGTGTCCAAGATACTCGCGCATCTTAGAACATGGATAGTAGAGTGCAGGAACACCTTTACCTTTTTCATGAAGATTAATGAAAGAAACCCTCAATGAGAGATTCCACTAAAATGCCAGTCCAGTATTCCCTGAGAGTTACATCTATATTGGACAAATCCGCAGCTCATGACATGTGTCAAATGCTGATGTTCAGTCCCAGTGCAGAAAGTAGTGTGTGCACGTGCATGCATGCATTCATCCAGGAGATTTGAGTTAACCATCACGTTTCCCTAAACCTAACCTGTAGTTGCCACGTGCGGATATCGTAGAAAGGGAGTATTTTAATAACAAGTCTCAATGGACATTATAAAAACAAAAAAAGTGTTGTTATTGAACGATTCTTGGATTTTGCAGAAGTGTTCAATATCAACATCTGGCGATAGGGTCGGAGAAAACAGAAGCTAATGAAACCGCAGCTCGCCTGGAGGTGATGTCAGGACTTTGGCTTTCTATTGTGGCCGAGAGTTGCAGCAGCATAGCAAGCCTGCCAGTAATGCATGTCACCTCGTTTGACCTCTTATTATAACGTTCCCTTTGGACCAATCACTGCAATCAGGGTTACAATCGTAGGCCTATATCATTTCCTGAGTTTTCATCAAAATCTGATCAGTAGTGTCTTGGCACGTGGATAAACAAAACACAATGTAGCAGCGTGTCTTGGGTTGAAAAATGAATAGTTCCCCCAACAATCTGATTAGTGACGAAAGACGAAACTAATTAACTAGCTTAGTAACTAGCGGTTGGAAATGTATCTTGTTAAGGAGATTTGATATTCAGAGGTTTTGTTTAATTTAAATGCATCTTCATTAAATGATCTAATATCAATTTACCACAGTCAAATGAGACCCCTTGGCATTTCTACGGCAAACAAGTGAGACCATATTCACGTTTTAACACTACATTTCCCACAAAGCCTGCTGCTTTCCGTTCCAGAGAGGATCTCATCAGGAAATGAATATTCCACCAGGGCGTCTGTTCCTTTCTCATTTATTCAGCTCATTTTGCCCAGCGAGAACTGTGCCCTTTTTTCCTCCTCTGTGCCGTGAAGCGATCAGACGCTCACGAAAACCAACTTGTGGGTTCACACAGACGACACTCTTTTCAGCAGTCATCTCATTTGTATACTTATGTCCAAAAACTCATGTTTTATTGATTTATTTAGGTTAAAACGCTCCATCAAATACCTTTAAATGTCTAGGAATGTGTGTGAACAACAAAAGTTTCTTTCCAGAGACGAAGGCGGCGGGGGAAGGGAGGGAGTCTGGAATATTTTGTGGTGAGTACTAACCAACCACAGGCCATCTAGGGACAGTGCGCGCTGCTTGCAGTGCTTAGCGAGATTTAAAACCACATCATTAGCCCACACCGTCCCACTCTCCTCCCCAGGTGTGGTGGAGAGCCAGGTGCATCTCTTCCCTCTTTGTCTTTTCCTATTTTTCGTGTGTCCCTCTTTGCCTCGCAACATATAACACGCACCTGGAGGGAATCCAGCCAAACTAGCACTGTGAACGTCCCGCAGGCTGAAGAGCACAAAAATTACACTTTACTCTTCGAGGGCCAAAAGCAAACAAACACCTGGGCATAATGTGAAGATGTGTTTTGGACTCAGGAACGGACTTTGGAGCGTTTCTGCCTTGTAATTTCACCTGAAAACGCCCCCCCCCCAAAAAAAAAAAAAAAATAAAAAAAAGTTATGCTCCTCACCCTGCAATTTCCTTCAGCTTGTCTTCCCATCAAACGTTGCTCCATAGAAAGCACTGAGGATAAATATTGCATATTTGAATGTTTAGATTGAGGCAGTTCAATCAGCAGTGCCTTTTTTTTTTTTCTGGTGTCAGCCAAATACAGCGACTGCAGATGCATTGAGAGGTGAAAACTCAGTGTGCGGGGGAGAAAAAAAATAGATACAAACTCCAAACCCAAGCTCTGGCAGTCCCCTCTCTTTCAATCTCTACCGCTCTTTATCTTTTTCTAGTCCTCTGTTCATCCCTCCCTGCCTCCCACTCTTAACTAATAACTCAAAACAGGTCCGCCATCCAGTTTTCTTCTTTTTCACTTTCTCCGTCTCCCTCTCCTCCCACAGAGCAGAGGAAAAGTAAGCAAAGAAATTCTCCGGGCTCAGCAGCGGGGGGAAAACAACTGTCCCCCTATCCTTGGGGCTGGAGCGGGCCAAATAAAATAGCAATTGCTGCACCAGGAAATGGCTAGCCAAACACACAGGACCATGAATCTAGGGTTGGCAGAGTGTAAGGATTTCTCAATGCAGTCCCCAGGCGTCCTGCGTGACCATAGAGGCCTTTTTGTATTGAAAAGACATCCCAAATGGCTTTAACAGTAATCTGAATTAAGGGATCCTCACGAAAGTTTTATTCCATCAGTCAATCTATTCTAGATGTCACTGCAAACAGAGCCGCTGCGAATATGTATAAAGTCGTTTCATAATGTACTTCTGATTTAACAGCAATGTAGCCAAGTGCCAACATTATGGCACTAATGCTGCCATAGTTACGGGTTCTTTGAGACACGTGACAATCTCTTAATAACACTGTACAATATGGTGGACACAATTTTGAGTACGAGTAGTTTCTCAACAACTCAAGTTATTTTTGAGAACTCTTTGGTTTGTCACTGGATTCCCAGGAAAAACGAGAAGCCACTTTGGCAAGACGAGTTTGGTGTGACGCGTTACTTTACTCGAGGGGACATAAAAATGGTGAGCAATGGTAAGGCGAACATGAAATAATGAAGGATTCCTAGTAACGAGACACCATGATGCACCACTTTAACTTTAATTAACTAAAATCACTAGAAATCAGGCTAATTATCAGCTAATTGTACTAAGGGCAGTAAATGGTTGCCCTTTGTGTACGTGTTTTTAAACTGCTTTCCTTATGAAACACGGTGTGCCTGGCGAAACTCGAAAGCTCAGCATTCTCCTTGCCCTTTAGCTTCCCTTGATAAGATTTTATTCACCCACAACAAGCTAAGATTTCTCAGAATAATGTGACCGCCTCTTTCCGTCAGCTGCTGTGTGTCTGCAGTGTATTGACAGATTTGGGGTTTGATTTGTTGAATTTCCAGATACATTTTCAACATACATTAATAACCATAATTATAACCATATAACATCCAAGGCTACAATTTGCCCCTTTTTTTTTTTTTTTTTTTGGGGACCCACTAAAATGACCACCTATGGGTACCGGGGACTCACTACATTAAAAAAAAAACAACATACGATTAAAATCAACATCACTGAATATTGGTCATACAAGTTAGTTAGGAACTATAGCCAAGGGAGCCAAGTTTTATTCAAATTCTGTATTGTGCAACCCTAAAATATGTTACTTTGAGAAAGACATAGAATAAGCCCTAAAACGATGAAACAGACACTTGGTAACTGCTACTTTCCATAAGTAGTAAACTTCAACCAATAAGGTCACACATTTTTCAACAATCCCCCCTTTCTACTTGTCCTATTAAATCATAACGCCTTTCTCTAACTGCCTATTGGTTAATGCTTAAAATGTGTCCTTTTTCCAACCAAAACAGAGTGATTTAACAACAAATGCATCACGCTAAGGAAGTAATGAAATCAATTCTTGGGACTGTTTAGAGTTTGGGAAGTTGTGGATGCTTTCTCTCTACCTTTGTGCGTGTACATATTTCCTGAAACATGACGCCTATACCTGTGCCTGTATGTGTTGACTCAGCAGCAGGTATGCAATCTATGAATTCTTAACTTGACATTATCCAGAGTTAAAAATGAGGACTAGTGTTGCATCTCCTCCAAACGTAGCCATGAAAATCACACACACACACACCAAAAAAGAGTTGCATTGTTGCATTTAATTCCCAAGTAACCGAAAACCTATGATTTTGGTTTCGCTGTGGCCACCCAATGGGAAAGAATCATGCACCGAAGATGCTAAAAGGTGAGACACCAAATGCTACCTAAAGAGTTAATCGATTGTGTGTTAATTTAGCTGTCGGAGTTAATCCGAACAGAAAATCCACATCACATTTCTCTGGATATTTCTGTGGCATGTGGACCCCCCCCCAATTCCCATCGCCACCCATCTCTCGCTCACCTTCCCTCACCTCAGTAAATGAGAGAGGGAGCCTCTGTCCAAGATTGGGCTGTTTGCACAGCCGACCACAGCCGAGGGAAGCCAAAGATTACTGCAGCCACCGTGGAAATGCTAGAAGTGGGTGGCAATCGCTGGGGAGCGGAGGTTAGGGAGGACAGAAAATGGTTAGTGTATGCATGTATGTGCGATAAACGAAGCACTGTGCCAGTTATGGTACTGAATGTTCCCGTTGGATTTGATGTGTGTCCCTGAACCAACAAACTGCATATGCTTGAATATTTAATATATATATCTGTAGATGCAGTTCTGTCTGAAACAGATACAAAAATACATACTCACTTTGTGATATTAATATTGATCATGAGATAACTAGTACAGTGATCCTACGGTGAAAAGATGCACTACTTATACGTTAAGATTTTGTACTTCTCTGCTCTAAATACATTTTTTATCAATCAAGGAAAACCTTTTAAAACCATCATTACTGACGTCGAACTGCACCGTTTTGCAAATTTCAGCAATTTCAGAGGTAGCGCGGAGTTTGCAACAAAAGGCAGAAGAGAATATTTTTGCAAATAAACTGAAAGAGTGCCCTGTAGCCAGACCATGAACAGGGGCTGGATATTGATTTTGGTGCTCTGGGAGGCTCGAGGTCATGAGAGGTGCTCATCTGTGCAGTGGAGCAGTTGGGAAGTGCGGGGAGTGACTGGCGCATTAGTTAGTGGAATTATGTGGATCACTGCTGCAACAGCTAGAGGTGCAAATGCTCACCGGCAGGATTAGATAATGCTATTATCAGTATGATAGTAGCATTAGAAAGAAGCATTAGCATGGATAATTCCACGGATTCAGCAGCAGAGAATCGCCATAAAATCATTGCATTATACCCAGAGAGATGAGATCCAGATATAGAAAGGCACTCGGGCTGAGGAGAATCAAACTTGAAGGTAAATCTTCGAATTATAAGTTGTCACGTTTTCGTTTCTTGTCGGGTAAACAGGTATTTAACAAAAGGATGATCAAACGTGTTTTCTCACCATGCTGAAAAAAAAAATATGGTAGCACAAGACAACACTCTCCCCAGCGAGGCCTTTCCCATTAAAACACCATATTTGCTTTGTTGTTTCAACCCTCTAGAAAGCGTTGTGGGTGAAGATGGTGTTTTTTTTTTTTTTGCAATGCAGGAAGTAAGGGTGATGAAGTCGGGTTGATATTGTAAAAAGCAATAATTTTTAAAACGTTGGACTTAATTTGTGGTTTTGCAGAGTTGTCCAATAGCGATAGCGACAGGGTTGCTCATACACAGGCTTAAAGATTTTTGTTCGACATGCATTTAGAATGAAATGAAAACTCAGTTCTGCTGTTGATTCAGAAATGACTGACACTTGGCTTTTACATTATTTGTTTGCGACACCTGGTCTCCAAAGGACAAATCATTAGGTATGCAGGAAGTGATGGATTTCATGTTTCCAGCAGCAGCAACGGTGTTTTCTTTGGGATGAAAAAAAAAAAAAAAAAAGAGGAAGAACTGGGTCTTTCGCGTTAACAGTGGTACATTATATTACGGCTGAAGAGTCGAAAGAAGAGCCACGTCTGGCTTGAGAAGACACACAAAAGACAAAAGAATAAAAAGAAATAGAGAAAATCTCACTGGTCATCACGGTGAAAGCCCTCTTTTGATCTTTATCCTCCACTTACACTGGATCAGTTCATTGCAACTGAAGTGATATTACCGGATGAAAATCACCAAGTAACCAGCCTTGAGCCAAATTCACCTGGACAATTAATTTCACAGAAAAGAAAACAGCTGATAATAATATTGTGTTTTTCTCTTTCCACATGGCATTTCTCACATGGCATTTCTCACTCTTGAAAACTTGTGCGAAGGTGGAATGGTAACCATGTTGGGTGGTCTGTTCAGCATGCTACAGTGGCAGGAGGTTGTACACACACACAGCTGCTGCCATAGCGCACATGGCAGGAGATGTGCCTGGGCATAAATAGTATGCCACTATTTTGTCTTTACATATTTAGCTGTTGGATATTTTAATGCAAATTAATGTGGTGGGATTGGAGAGGGGTGTTTTTGTTGACTGGAATTAGTGTTGTGAGCGAGCTTTCTTCTCCATTCTCTTCCTTTCTTTCTCCCCTCTCCAAATTACAGCTATTAAGACAAGACTGGTGTGAGCCAAACACGGCGCTCCACTTAATGTGATTTCCCCCGCGCTGAGAAAGGAATAAGAGGCAATGATTCATGGGAGCCCCACAAAAAGCTGGAGAGACAGGAAGATGTCCACCTCCGACATGTGCTGAACACAAACACTGGGCTTGTTTAAGTGTGTAATTGCGTGTGTGTGCGATTATTGCATGCTTGTGTGTGCGCGGGCAAGTTTTTGTGTGCGGATGAGCTTAAAATGAACATTATGATTTATGACATCCTGTATTTAAGTCTGGCTAGTCCTCACATTAGCACAACGCTAATCTAATGAATAGACTGCCTTAGAAAGAAACATGCAAATGCCCACTGCCTATTTCCAGAAACCAGGCTCGAGAGCCAGAAACTGTGGTCCCTCATCTTGATGTGGCTTTATAGTGTTTCTGCAAAATGATCTCGCTTGCAACCCCCCCCCCCCCCCCCCCCCCCCC
>CM022483.1:4639628-4649638 GCA_011952105.1 Coreoperca whiteheadi
AAAAAAAAAAAAAAAAAAAAAAAAAAAAAAAAATAAAAAGAGAAAAAAAAAAAGAAGGAAAAAAAAAAAAATAAAAAAAAAAAAAAAAAAAAAAAAAAAAAAAAAAAAAAAAAAAAAAAAAATGTGCTCAGCCTCGCAGGCAAGTTTACCCGCCTCTCCCTGCGCTCTCCCCCCATCTTCCTGTCACTGGGGAATAGGTGAACTATTCCATATGTCAGCCTTGTCAATCAGCGGCAGAAATATGGGAAGTGCTCCCTCTCTCTCTCTCGCTTTCTCTCCCCCTCTTTCTTTTCTCTCTCTCTCTCGGTCTCTCTCTCGGTCTCTCTCTCTCTCTCTCCCGCCAAAGATCCTGGGTAGATGTTGTTCATCTCTCTGAGAATTCTGCCAGTGTGCGGGTGTGTGTTTATTTATTTCCATGTCATCATGGGTGGTTTGGAACCTCAAGACAAGAAGGGAATATTAATCAAAACAATCTCAGCTAGGAATTTTAATTGTAACGTTGATCAATCATTGTGCATGAGACGAGGGCTTGTCGACGCTCCAAGTAAACCGGTTAGATTCCGAAGACGCTGCTAATGTGGTATACAGTACACATGGGTGTTAAAGTTGGACTGAAAAGGATTCATTCTTTTTATACAATCAAAATCCATCTCATGCTGAAAGCTGAGGCTGTCTGAAGTTGCTAATCGAACAGACGGGTAAGATGAAAGTGATGGAAGATGATGTTTTTCGTGTCTTAAAGATTTCAGCCTAAAGTATAATATTAAAAAGATAAACAGCAGTTTCTTTTTGTTGTAGTCACACTTAAAATACACAACTGCGGACACTAAAAACACCGGTATGAGGCGCTCGGTCGGACACTTAGTCAGTGCCGAGGGCTCACCTTGATATACGCCATCATCTCATCAACTGACTGTTCTTCTCCTCTAGAAAGTTAGCCAGTGACAAAAAGCAAAGCCGTGGGTTTGATTGATGGTCCGAGCGTTATCGAGACTTGATCATAACTCACAAACTTTAGCTGTTTGACTTGAATCAAGGTCATGGCAGATCAACTTTGTCTTCGGCAAAAAGCTCCACTCTGCGCGAGCGTCACCAATAAATATTCTGTTTTGATCTGTTTCAGTGATGGGACGCCATCCACAAGGCTCTTATTTTAATTAATACATTTTTCATAATCTAGCCGAATGGCTAAATAAAAGGGCTTTGTGGGGAGATTGATCTCCTTGAAAAGAACATCCATAAAGGACGCAAATCATACTAAAAGCACTGTCTAAACAAGACACATAAAGGCCAAGGTTGCAAAGTGAACGTGCAGCCGCTTTTAAAAGTGCTCATTCCATCAGGGCTGTTTATTTTCTCATTCCACTTGTTGTTTCTCCCTTTTTTAATATTTCAAATTCATAAAAATTGGCACATAACTATTAACCAACCCTCACTTAAGGAGCAGATAAGTTAGTCTGTGTTAGTCAGTGTTCTTAGCCCTACAAAGAATTTGCAATCACAGATGCTCTGTCTAAGCAAAACCTCATAGGAGTGAGATTGTGTCTTCTGTTCGCCTGCTGGGCCTCAAGTCTCTATTCTGACCTGAAGTGGGGTATTTTTTGTGTTGGCCGGCAAGGAGCAAATAACATATGGAGCTTCAAAAATATCAGCGTGACACAAGACAACATGTTTGTAGCGAACAGGAGACAAATAATTGCAGGGGTACAACAAACCGAAGACATTGATGTGAAGAAATATCAGAACAAAAAGAGAATTGATTGCATATAATCTGCATCCAGCAAAGAAAAATAAGTGTGATTTTCTTCTTCTACCGGCTGTGGTCTGAGAAATCATCATTAGGTGTAAAAACTGACGTCCCATTCCTGAGATAAGGTGACCAGTGTAGTTAGAGAGAACAGCTAACTGTCAGCAGCTCCCGTCTCCCCTTGGTGATTCTCGTTAGCGCCCCGTCTAATTCATTAGGACGAACGCAGGCCAAGACTATCAGACGCACGTGTAGGGAGGCATTAAAATACTGCTTGTCAACAAGTACAACAAGCTCTAGAGAATCATGTGTTCACAACTATCCTCTCTCACAGACAGAGACTTTTATGTTCCTCGAAAGCAAAGTGGGGGAAGTGACTGGAATGAAAAATCCAACCATGTTACGCTGCTTCATATCGTTTTTCTGTTTTCAGAGTAATCCAGGAGCATTTTTGCAGGTGGCGTGTTGTTTTGTATATTTTTTTAAACCTACTTTAGCTGGAGGTGTCCTATGTTTTACGATAAGGCTTTCGACCAAAACACCAAAAGAGCCGAAGTCCCATTCAGCTTGGGAGGGAAATGACGACCACAGTACCAGAACATATAGACATTACTGATATTATATTGAAAGAATAAAGGGACTTTTAAATGTCACACGAGTTTGACTGCAAAAGAAGACGTTTGATACTAAAGGATTAAGTGTCCAGTCGGAAAAGACATAGAAGGTGGTGGAAGCTTGGTGACATAGTTAAAACTTGCGCCAACCAGACCAGTAAGTCAACAAACTTAAGTCAAACCGTAAACCGTGGGCAGTCCGGTAGCCAAGTAAGAGGCAAACTGTAAAAAGCTTCCACCATTTTGGACTCTGTGCCCTCAAAAGTCGGCACTGAAGGCTTGCGTTTTGTCAGCGGCATAAATAGGTGGTTTGCAATTGTTGAAGGGCGCACATGTGTGCGTCAGAGTTCACCAAAACGAAACTCTATGTGAAAGCTCAGCTCATATTCACTTCGCTTCCTTCCGCAAATCCCACTCCCTTCCATTGAAAAGACTTGATTTCAGTCGAAAGGTTTGTTGCTATAAAGGGCTTGTGTGACCGGCCCCTGAAACCTGACAATCCACACAACAGCGTTACAAAGTGATGTCACATCATCTAACCTGATACCCACAGAAATAAGAGATATACAACCAAACAACTAATTGGATCCAGACATGCAAGGCACCAACAGCTGGGTTTAGCGTTTTCTTTCTACCATCTCTCAGGCACACCCACACATCCACAAAACACGTAGTCTACACCCACAGACGGGGGGGGGGGTAGAGGGCGCAGGATGAGACATTGAGAGCGATGATATCACAAATCACAGGGACAATCAAGACTGTGTCATCTCCAAGCCGGCGTGCGGACTTCACAATGAACAGGCTGCTAACAACAACAAGAAGGGATGATGGAAATCATTTCCTGAAGGATCTCCTGTCCCAATCTCGCCACACGCTGGAACCAGCTGTCCTGCCTATAACTTCATGACAAATGTTGGATGCTGATTGTTACAATATGTAAATTTTTGTCATGTACTGTAACTTGTGGTGCGACGGAATGCTGAAAGAAAGACTGCTTTTATCAGCTTTCGTGAAGTCGTATGGTAATGCAAAACAAGATGTGGACATTGGATACTCAAGATATCATACATTTATTAATTTGTTTAGCATGAAAGCACTGCCATCTTCGAGTGTTTTCTTTTCCAATGTGACAAAATGTGCACTACAACTAATCCGTTAGCGTAAAGTTTTGAAGTGACAGAGGCTGCACATTACTATGAAAGCTGAATGTCCAGCCTAATAAAGTCTAGAATGTGGCCTTCACTTCAAATAAAGAGATTCAGCTTTGAACCTATGGTGTGCATGTGTGTATGTGTGTGCGCACACACACGTGTGTTTGTGTATGTCTTTGCATCTACCTCTTTGAGATAGAAAGACAAAGAAAAAGCAGGGCGGCTGTGTGTGAAAGGATCTCTGCATTAACCTTGCTGCTGGCTACGACCCCCCCCCCCCACACACACACACACACACACTTACACAGGCGTTGGTTCATCCTAGGCACCGGGCCGCCACCGCTGCCCTCTTCCTGTCCCTCACTGTGTGAGTGTAAAAGCTGCACTTAACCCCGTCCCCACCACCACCGCTGCCTCCTCCCACCCCGGGACCCGCTGACAGCTCACAGCCAGGCCACCTTCAAAAGGTGCAGTACTTCAAACAGACAAGCACACACACACACACACACACACAGCCACAAACGCACACATTACAGTACTTCTTCTTTGTAACCTTTATTTATCCAGGGAAAGTCAAACTGAACTTTTCCCACCAAAGCCCTGCTTTGAGTTTACACCTGCGAGCCTCCCAGTCCGACCACAATCCCCTCCACTCACAGTTGGAGATGCCTCGCTCAGAGACATCGCAAAAGGTTTGAACCAGCAACGTTGCAGTCACAAGCCCCTCTTTACTTTCCCAATGAGCCGATGTGCCCGCCTGCAACACACAAGACATTTTACTGCACCAGAGCAGCAGTGACTCATATAACAACATGAGGAAGGAAAACCAACGAGCTATGAAACATGCACAGCCAGGCACGCTCACTGAAATGTATACAAACATGAGTCTGATTATTCTCTGCGGACAGAATTCGGATGATTTCATTCCTCGCTGAGAGAGAAGAGGGGCAGAGGGAGAGGGAAAAAAAAGTCCGTTTTTGTAGGGAAGTGATGGGGAAGTTACTTATAAGGGAATTTAGTTAGTTTTTTTGAAAAGCGACTAGTTACATTAAAATGCTGTGGTGATATCTGTCCATTTTCATTAACAGAAAAAAGACTGAACCTTTTGGTTCAGGCTGTTAATAGTATTTAACAGCACTGCTTAAAAATCAAGACCTCTAAAAGCAGCTCAAATACAACTTCATGTTTAGGTACAGGGCAGTTAGACAAAGTTAGCAAGTGCATAACTATAACATTTAGCAGCAGGAGTTGGTGGAGATCAAAACAGAGCAAAAATGAAAGGGAAAATTGGACTTACATTCATGAATGCTAATGTTGCTCTGTCCTCTGCTGGATGTGCAATAGGCAAATGTTAACTGACACATTTGCCATGTCAACCTAACAAGGTGATAATAGGTCAGGTGTCTACAGCTTGTTGTGCTGCCCACAAGTGGTTCAAAAGAAAAATGAGTGACAATGTTTTAAATACTAAATAAGCGATTTAAATAATTGTGAAACATGCCCATCCACCTGGTGTCCTTAAACAAAAACTGTATATTTAATGGATACAGCATTCATGTTTTCAGGACTCATACCTCTACAGAGGCACACAATCTGTTACTGTATATCACTGCAGTGGGAGTGATGTAACACTTTGAAGGACCCAGAAATCCTCCACTGATGAAACCCTTCGAGAAGCCTCGAAATCCTCCGTTGCCCTCTATCACGCCTGTGGATCTACCTGGCTGTCTGTTCTCATCAGCTGCAGCCCCAGCAGACTCGACTGCAGGGAGGGTTCAGCGCTAACACATGTTGGCCTAGCTCTTGCTGTCACCGTGAAATAACTGACACCAGCCCGGGCCGAGGCCAGCTGCAAAGCGAGCGAGAAAATAGCCAAAGTTGCTGAGGCCGAGGAGAGGGAAAATACCTCTCGGACTTGTCACTGAAAATGTTAAGCTATGAGTGAAGGAAAGGATTGTTTGCCAGGGAAGTGTGTGTATGTGTGTGTTATCTATGCATCTCCCACTCAGGACTACCGGTGGAGGCCTCAATGGGCTCACATGGCAGAGGGATGCGGGTAGGTTACCGCCACCCGGGGCCCTGCAACCCCAGACTGGAATCGTACTGGGAGCAAGTGTACGACGGCCCCCCCATCCTCATCAACACAACATACCTCCGCCAGACAGAACAAATTACACTGCCGGCACCCCCAACCCAAAAACAAGCTCGCATTACCTTGCAACCAGACTACTGTGTCTGCATACACTCTCAGCGCAATGGTACTTCTGTTGTGAGAGACGTATAGGGGGAAGCGAGTGCCTGATTACTCATTTGGTCCTATTTGTTTTCATCTGCCCGCAATACTTTATCATACAATCTGTGGCCCCGGTCTCGCCACTTCCTACTCCTAAAACCCTTTAACAGAATCAGACCAATTCATCTGCTTTACGCTGATGGATGGATGCCCGTGGTTTATATTCCGCCTCTGGTTTCAGACTCCCATGCCCAAAACAGAGTGGGCTTTGAGCATCGGTGCACACTGTTGTGGCTCTGGACAAGGCTGTTACAGTTTATTGGAAATAAGAAAGTTCACCCACAGCTCTAATGTTAAAATCAATGTACAGTGCAATCATTTATACTTCATTGGAACAAGACAAGATTCTACAGCCATGCTAGTCACTCTGTATTACCACAATTCTCATTATAAAGAGAAACAAATTGAAGGATGGATAAAAGTTGAGATCCAAAGTTTATTTGACGTAGCAATCATTCGTTTTAGAAATATTAAAATTTTGACCTGATGATGATTTTCTGGGGAACATGAATGTCCACACCAAACTTTGTGCCAATCCGTTTAGTAAATGTTGAAATATTTCACTTAATATGTGAACATTTTAAACCTCTGGGGACACTAGATGAAAAGTCATGGGATCAGGTCATCATGATTCATCCTCAGGTGACCACGCATATCTGCACCAAACTTCATGGGAATCCATCCGATTGTTGTTGAGACATGCCATTCAAAACTAAAAATTGTCAAGCTCGTAGTGGCACAAGCGGAAAAAATCAGAGGATCCCCAAAGTCAATAGTATTCATTGTCTGGGAATAATGAATGTCTGTACCAACTTTTGTGTCAATTCAGCTTGTAGATGTAGAGATATTTCACAGGATAGTGTAAAAAACTGGCCTGCTGGCAGAGTTAATTGAAAAGTCAGGGCTTCACTAAAGTCAGTAGGTTTCTTCCTCTGGGGAATATAAATATATGTATAAAATTAAACGGCATTCCATCGAATAGTTATTGATACATGTGTTACTAAAAAGACAAAATGTCGATGTTATAGTGGTGCTTAAGAAGTCAGGGGGTCACTAAAGTTATAAGAATTCATCATGTGGGGGCCATCAATGTCTGTACCAAATTTGAATGCAATCCACCCAATACTTGTCAGATATTTCACTCTGGACCATATTTGTCCTTGATTGGAAAAATGAGCCATAAAGTAGGACAGCCGAGGTCTGTTTTGTTGTTGACATGTTTTTCGGTTGCTTCAATCAGATGTTGATATCGGTTAAAAATATGTGTATTGAAAGGAAAATGTTTTGTATTTTTAAAGATGAATTGAATAAATCGTTTTTTAAATGGATAATCAGCAGAAAAGATGGCTATTTTTTGAAAGAGCAGAAAACAAAGCGAAAATTTCAAAGTGCTGCTTCGGTTGCATTTTGAAGTATCAGGCGCCAGTTCATTTGCAGTTAATTACATTTCTACCCAATGAATCTGATACAGTAACTGTTTTCTTCCATCCACTCCTCTTACATCTTCAGCTTTTTGATGGCCTGATGGTGTTAAAAATATATCCTCCTCTAACAAAATAACACCTTTTTGAATCTTCCGTCCAAACAGAAGCTGCAGCAGTGCTCAAATAACGTACATCTGTACGGCAGATTGTCCCTGTGCCAGGTGTGAAGTAATGTTCATTAAAAGTGACAAATACCTGATTTGTAAAGAAGTCATTGAGAGCAACATGTGTTAGAATGGCATGTGTGATGTGGATGGTGAGAGAGAAACGTGTGAAAATTCAAAGGCTTTGTTTTGAAACCGAGAGAGCGATATATCACACAGATTCTTCCCCACATTTGTGTCCATATGCACACATACAGCATGTTAGATAAATGAAGGCATTCCCTTTTCCCCCATTCATACCCAACCAAAATATAAGGCATTGCTTCATTACGTAGTCACGTTTCTCGTACTATGTATTCTGTCATAGTCCCGAAGAGCTGTTGATGATCATTTTCATGCATCGGTTTTATTTGGCCCTTGTGACAACGTGGCCACCCATCAACCCTGTAGGGAAAACCTTAAAGGGGAAATGTGCCATTTGGTAGGTGGATGTCCAGTCAGTGTTGATGTTAAATGTAGTCAACTGACGCAATCAATTCCTCACTGAGTGCTACGTTTACATTTACATTTAGTCATTCCGCAGGCGCCTTTATCCAAAGCGGTGGGGAATATGTTTTGGTTTAGAAGAGGTTATTGGGGTGATATTCACAGTTGAAATGCAGCTAGACTCTGTTAGCTCGTTGTTATAGCATCAGAAGCTCATGTGCAATGCATCCTGGCACATGTAGGGACCGCTTTCTCTGTCAATATAGCACTCACTGAGGAATGTAATGCTTCAATTGACTACGTTCAACATCAACTGGACATCCACATTAAAAAAATGACAAATTTCCGTTTAAAATTCAACCCCTATAGGCACGGAAATGTCACACCGGTGCTCCAAAATGAGATGTTCGCATATTAAGTTCTATATTTTAAGTTAATCAGTGACCCAACATCATTTGACTCTTGACTTATGTTTCGTGCCCAACATCTTTTCAATTTATAGCACCACTTTTGAGAGTTTTACAAGAAGGCTTAAACTGATGAACAAGTGGTAATAAAGGAAGTGTTAAAGCTAGAGTAAAATATGGCAACATGCAGATAAATCTGAACTTCCAGGTCAAAAAATGTTCGAGAGCTAACATTGGCAGAGCAAACGCTCACTTTTTGGTTAGCCAGTGATCATCCAAACTAAGGTTTGTTGAGCCTCCAAATTAACTAGCCACTGTTCACTATTACGTTACAAAACCCTTAAGGGAACTTAATTTATGTTGCTAAAGATTTTAACATTATAGTCATAAAAAAAACAAAAAAACCCACCTTTTCAACATAGTATTTCTCCGCTGAAATGCAGAGCACATTTTTTTCAGTCAGTGTATCAATCGTATCTCTTTCTGCCCCAAGAACGCATGTGTATATGAAAGGCTTCTACAACAGAGCAAACTGCACAAAAAGTACAACTTTAGAGCAAACGGGACTGGAGTACATCTGTAGTGATGCAACTGATGAGATAATCGTTTCTCCATTCCATGATCTGTGTAATGGAGAGAGAGAGAAAAAAAGAATACTTCATCACTGAAAATAGCTTGAGGTTGTTTTAGGTTATTAGACAAAAACCAGACTGCTTAGGCTGACAGGTAAAATTAACAATTTGATACCTTTTAGTGTTAATCCAATCAAATTTGAATAGGAGTCCAGTGTATTTTCAAAAGGCTCTCTAGATCCAATTTGCATTACACGTGAGTAACATATTCATTCATCTTTTAATTACATATCATTATTAAGTCACTCTGATTCCAATGTATTACCCACTACAGAGGGTAACTAAATGCTAGACACACTTGGTACAAGTTAATCAAGAGTTTCCCTCTAAGGAATCCCTTTACTGTAATCTAATATACAGGAATGTTCTATTCTGGAGTTGGCTACTTCCTCCTGCCTCTTCTCCTCCACATGTAATATTCATGACAGCAAGTTCTTCCCTAAAACCCTCTCCTCTCCTCACCAGGTGGGGAAGCAAGCATGCGTCTCCCGACAAAACCCCAGCCACTCTGTGCTTTTTATAGACTCTCCCTCTCACTCTCTCTGAACGGTTAAGCTGTCCCTGGATTCCTCTTAGCTATTGTAATCCATACACAATACCCACACATTTAATGGGAGAGATGCCTGCAATAAAGCACAGGGTGCATTTCGCAGGGAGCAATTTAGCCTTCAAACAATATGCCAAGGTTTGCTTCCTTGGGACAATACTGCTGTTGGTTTTCTTTTCCCCGTTACAATGCAGAATACGGGATATAGTCATTACAGTTTGGACTTGATGACGGCAAAATGAAAAGAGTGGCGGGCTTGAATCGCGTGCTGCCGTTCTAAGAAACTTTGCACTGAGTCTTTGTGAATGCAAGCATATGTGCCTGTAGTGGAATGAATGTTCTGGATTACAGGGCGGCTACAGCCCGGCGGGGTGTCCTTTTAGTAAGCGCAGTGTCCAGCCGCTGTCTCTCATCTCAGCCGGCTTTCAGACTAAATGCGAAACCCACCTGGGCTGAAGGAGAGGCCCTTACCACTGCATGCTTTGCCCCCCCCCCCCCCCCCCCCCCCCCCCCCCGGCCCCCCCACCCCACCCCCCCCCCCC
>CM022483.1:4663760-4689002 GCA_011952105.1 Coreoperca whiteheadi
TAAAGAAAAGAGAAAACAAAAAAATGAAAGGGGGAGGGGGGGGAGGTAAAGGGGGGGGAAGAGGGAAAAAAAAAAAAAAAAAAAAAAAAAAAAAAAACAGCCAGAAAAATGGAGCGGAGCAAAACCACGAACAAAACACAAGCTGCTCCAGAGCAACGTGATTGTTTACTTGTTGAATCTTTTATCAGTTTTGTTTTTATCTCTCTTCTCCTCTCCCTCTTTCTGTGTTATCTATGCAGCAGGTACAGAGCTATGCATTGGGGCTGCGTGGAGCTGATTAGAACAGTGATAGATGGGAGGGTGGATGACCTTAGCTTCCGACTAAACACAAGGTTGGACATTTGTCTCCTCGCCGCATTTGCATGCTTTCCGCCCGTTTATGGCAATTTGTCACTATACTCGCTTTGCCATTGAGCAGACACAGTTTAAAGAAAAAATAAATAAATAAGGGGGATAAAAAGTAGGCAGTGCAAGGCTAGATCCCCCGGAATAAAAATTCAAAGCAGGTCATGATGAAGCACTTTCATTCAGATAATTCCACAGCGTGCAAAAACTCACATACTGTGAGTTCTCCTCATGCTTACCCTTTCCTGGTAGTAATGTGCTAACTTGTGGAAGTGTAATTAAGGTACACTGGTGCAGAAATTCATCTTAGTAGCAAATCAGGGACAATACCAAACTCCGTGTGCATGCAAAAAACATGTCACACACTTGTTTGGAGGAACGCTTCCTCTGTAAAACCTCAGCTCTAACCTGCAACCTCCCACCCTCCGCCACCCACCTCCTTCCACAGGCTCGCGTAACCACAAGTGCGCGCACACACACACACACACACACAATAAACACGTATGCCCGCACACACGACTCGACACATGCTGATGAATGGCCTGTCATGCTGTTTGGTGATCAGTGAATTATTTACACTCATATGCCTTTAATAATTCAGGGGACCAGTCTTAACAAATTACCGCACTGCTCCCCATACCAACAGCGTTCACTCAGCCAGAGCGCCGCACGCAGCTCGTTCATCCACTCTCCAACATGCCCTTGGAATATGATGGTGACATTTTTGCAAGGCGCTAAATCTTAAGCGTAATTCAATCATGTTGAAAGCGAGGAGTGTCTCAGCAAATCAGTCTTAGAAAAACATCCCCACTGTGATCTCTTTGTATTGGGAGAGAAGACGGCTATTTCCTGACTTAAAGAGCTGGTAACGGAAAAAGACGTTTCACTGATGTATTTGAGAGGTTCACCATGAACGTCTAAACTCTGCTTCTACAGGTGCCAAGGAATTCGTATACGTTTACTTAATGAATTGTAATTTTGTGTGATCCAATACATAAAATAAGCTACAGGCCGTCCATCGTCATTGATAAACCTGACAGTGAAGGTTAGTTTAGTTTTCTGTCACCGTGAATGGATATTCCACAAGGCGTGTACCCTTAGACACATGATATTCTTGCTTATTTCCATTGTGTACGCATAGAGGTAATGCAACTACCATTGTCTGCATACTTGTGTGTTCCAGGAGGATTAAAGAGTAGAAACACAAATATTTCTAAGATTCAGATCAGGGCTGCATCATGACTTGCCAACACTGGAATATCTTCCTTAAGAACTTTTGACCATGCAAAATGTAACCATAGTAAACCCTCGGAGAGGTGTCCAACTTTTAACATTGATATCATGGCACCATTGTAGATTTCTCTACAAAACGTTCTGCCATTGTTGTTGAAGGAATACGGGGAGATATACTTTTTTCCAATTTCCAAACTGAATGAAATAACAAAATGAACTGAGGATACACAGGCCGATCTACTAGTTTATGACCTGGATTTTGTCCAATCCAGAAATATAGATTCACACCTGTAAGAGTCCGCTCTAAACTCACTTATTTAATTTTCGTTGTCAGGTCACAGGTCCCGACACAGTGGTCACAAACACTGGAAATCGATTCCTTTCCCAGACAGCATAGTAGTTGGTAAGACTTGCCAATCAAAAAGGTCAATGGCTGAGGTTAACAAAAGGCCACTGCTGAACATTTCTCATTCAATATCCCAGGGTCTTTGCATCTTTACTGACATGATTACACGTTGCAAGTTTTCTACTTTATCAACTTTTATTTGAAGGCTGCACATAGAAATGCTTTTATCCATAACAATTGTGGTCATCTGTGGTTAATACGACTTAAATAGTATGTACTTCTAGTTGCGTTTGACATATCACAAGGATAAATCTCCCAAAGCAAATTCATGGTCTTACACAGCTTAATTTAGCTGCAGATCAACATCTAGATGCCATAGCAACCTTTGCCACCACCCACTATGCATCAGTACATACACACATATCAACCAATTGGCTCACAGTGTGAACATCCTCTCAGTCACATAGGGTAAGCTGTTCATGTATACAATGAGAGATTAGGCCCTTACTACATGCCGTCTCAGTTTCCCTAGTCATCAGCTAACACACATTATACACACACACACACACACACACAGAGGCCCCACCAGACACTTCCAGGTCCCTAACGAGGTCGCTAATTAACTCTCCCACTTGCGCTTGCTCGTTTTCATCCAAGGTGCACATTGCTTTTTTGACAGGAGAAAATTGCCGGGCAATTAAATCATCTGAAGACGAACACTCCAGCTGCTGGTATTAACAGCTAAATGTTACATCCATTTTCGAAAATGCGATTGTGGAGAAACTGTACAGTAAGTGACTGACTGCTATAGTGCTCCCTAATAACCCACAGCTGAGGCTTGATGACACTGTAGTGTAGTAATGCAGCATCGTATGTTGTTGTAACAAATACCAGGCATAATGTTCATGCAAACCGCATCACTGTTTTCTTTTTGTCTTTTCACCCTGATTTGTAGAATTATTTGTGCCATAGTTAAAATTAATGTTTTCAGTGTTTTAATCGTCATCTTCCTTTTGAAGAAAGCTGGTTCGTACTCTCTCGATGAGTTTCTCAAGTTTAAGACACAAACCTGGTTGAATAAAAAGGTGGAAAAACGGTTTCTGATGTTTTTTAATATTACGTAGGGCTGTATCTAATGGTTATTTTCATTAGTAATAATCTTGATTATTTTTTCAATAAATCGTTTGTAAAACATCACAATTTCCCAGAGCCCAAAGTGACATCTTTACATTGCTTATTTGTCTGACCAACAGTTCGAAACCAAAAGGTGTTCCCTTTACAAGTATATAAAACTAAGAAAAACAGAAAACCCTCACATTTGAGTGGATGTTTGGCAATTTTGCTTGATTAATGAGTTAAAGCTGTGCTAAACAATATTCTATAAGAACAATGGATAAAATGACTGTGTAATGTAAAAGGCATCACTCAGGCAAACCCACAGAGAATTATCACCCACCTTTAAAGTTGCCTTCATCTCTACAGAGCCTTTTAGTGTCTTTAAGCTAATTGTTTTGGTTTTCTGAGCCAACACTTTGTTGTTTTTCGACATTGCTCTCAGCAGCTTCATTTCCAGAGGCCACAGGCAGTTACTTTCAGCAAAAGAGCTCTGATAAACCAGCCGTGTTTTACCTACCATGCGCCAAAACTACGGACATTAAGTTAGCGAGTAGCTGGTGAACATAGTGAAGAAAGAGAGACCGATATTTACCTCAGGAGTTGGAGAAGAGAAAACAGAGCTAAAAAGGAGAGTGAATATTGCACTTGCTCAGATGGACACAAACGTGACTAACTAGTAACGTGTCTGCTGGATCTGGAAATAGGCAACTGTTTGCCTTCTCAAGTTGTTACGGTAAATTAATTAGCAAGGTTGTGTTTACAGCTTGTTCTGCTGCCCCCATGTGGCCAGAAATATATAAATATTTTTATTGTTTTAAAGAATTTAATCCATTATCCAAGTTTCTGTTGATTAATTTCCTGTCGATCAACTAACTGATTGACGCACTACTTGTTTTAGTGAATATAACATCAATATGTTTTTATGTATGTATGCGGGGCAATTGAGAAAACCTGAGGACATCATTTTCACATCATTTTCCCATAGCTCCATCTGAATTGTCCTGATCCTGTAAACCACGCCCCTCTGTTAAGATGCAGAGAGTAAGGCAAACAGCAAGAATTATTTGCAAAGAAATATTTGACCCAGGTCTGTGCACCCACATAGACATCGGGGGGTTTTTTTTTTTTTTGGCTCCACTTCATCTCAGTGTAGCCTCCTGGGTCCCCGGCCTCTTCTGAAACTGATTTTTGTCTCCTATTTTGTTAACCTCGCATCGCAATTAACCCCACGCTGCGAGCCAGCCACACATGGGCCAATAGAGGCTGCCTACAGTATGTGAGGGCCCAGCCCCGTGTGAATCACCGCATTGTGTTATCTGTCCTGTAAAGAAAAGGGTGAGGAGAAGGGAGAATGAGACACAGGGGGAGAAAGAGTGCTGTTTTTGGGGGGGGGGTTCACTTTTCTTAGCGGTGTACCCCCAGGAGTGATGACAACAGTGTAGGGTGGAGGGGTTGTTTCAGTGTTTGGGTGTGTGTGCATGCAGGAAGGGGTTGGGTGGGTGGGGGTGTCCCATCCTGACAGGTTTTTATTGTAAGGGGAGGTTTGGGTTCAGAGAGGAGGGAGCAGCGGGGGAAATGAGTGTAGGTGAGGGCTGGTTTTGTGGTGTCGTCAGGAGTGTCGGAGATGGCGTGAGTCGCCAGCCGTTGGCAGGGGGTGGTGGGGGGGGTGTCATTGTACCCGTTCCATTTAGTCTCCACACTCTGCTACTGCTCAATGGGCGGATTAAAGAATATGCCTGAGTCTTAATCTTTGAACTGCACAGACACAGATGCACAAACACACACACGCAGCTGAATTGAGTCGGTCAGGGTCGGGTCCCACGCAGCTTGTGTGTGTGTGTGTGTGTGTGTGTGTGTGTGTGGGTTTAGCTAAACGTTCACATCAGCGGTAACCCTAGAATCTATAGGTCTCATTTGCATTGCCGAATGTGTCGTAATGATGTTACCCACGCCACGGCACATACTGTAACGCTTGTTTTTGTAGATCCCTTCGTGCGTTCCCTCGCCCTCCCCTCATAATGAGAGAAAAAGGTCAGTGAGGGGGAAGAGGGGAAAAGGGAGAGGGTATTAAGCCAGGATCCTTAGTTTCTTTACAGTTCTCCAAGTTCACCGACTCCAGCAAATGAGCATGTACAACAAGCCGAGGGGCTTTTTATTGCAAATGTAATTCATTTCTCTAGACAACTGTGAAATTTGCCATTGACATTAGTCATTACCCCAAGGCTAACAAAAAGATGATCTCAGTTAATAAATGATCCCTAACAAGGAGTTCTCTCCCATTGTGTTAATGGCAGGGGCAGCTGTTAACGGCATGCAGTTACAGAACAACACTGCTAACACCGACTCTGGCTTCACTTCCCTCTCAGTCTTTCTGCTTTCATTTGGCTGCTGGGTACCCCCTCTTTCCTCCTCTCCCCCTTTCTTTACCCCCCCCCCCCATCCCCCATCATCATCACCCTGCAAATCCTGCATTATGCAGTGGCATCATTAGAGCCTTGATTTCAGACGCTTCCGGCACGGTTTCTGGATTGCGGCCGCGGCGCTTCCGGATGCTGGCCGGCTCAGATTCCAAGACGAGCCGAGGAAGCCATTGGGAGCAGATGTGAATGACAGCAGCTCTGAGAAAGAGAGAAAGGGAGACAGAAAGAGAGATCGCAGCGACTGGGGAGAAGGGGGGGGGGGGGGCTAATCATCTGGAAGAGACTCTGACCCTCCAGCTGGCCCTGGCCATCACTGATACTAAACAATGAGGAAGCTGTTCTAAGCACCATGGGTAAGGGTCAAGCAAGAGGACGGATCACACAGCAACAGAGCGTACACAGCCTCAGTCTTTAACAATATACAATATGTAATACGGTGAAGCAGGTCACTTCTATGAGACAAAGAAGAAGGTCGCCAACTGTAATCAAGCACTTTTGTTTCTGTCAATTTACATAATTTGAAAATAAGATAGAGATTAGTCAGAACTGTGCCATTTTTTTTCTAGTCTGTAATAATTGTTTCCTGAAAAGTGAAATCCATTATTAGGGTGCTGAGGCATCAGCGTTTGTCTATCTCTGAGACGACAAGTCACATTTTCTCATCGGAGGAAAATGGAATTGTTCAAATTATGTTTGCAAGAGAGGGGTCCCCACATCTAGTGTGGGAAGCACATAATGCGATATTCACGTTTTTCCCCTACTCGGAGTTCCAATTTATTGAAGTAACCGAGCAGAAAATGCACTGACAGCTGTAGCACTTTATTGCGAATTAGTATATACATTCTACACCCTGCGAGAAAAGCCAAGCCTCATTGTATTTCTGTAATTGCTGGAGCCTGGGAAAACGAAGGGGCAACGGCGAGTCAAGTAATTACAAGCTAAAGATGACAGGGTATACTTTTAGCTTCAGATCCTGTTTGAAGCTGGGGATGAAAGTTGGGAGGAGACAGCATCAGCGAGGTCTGGCAGTGGCATGAGTGGGAGGGAGCAGGTGTTAAACAAATGAAATGCAAATACCTATTGGTCATCGGCACTGGTCACCAGTATTGCCATCATTATTGTCATTTGCTGAGTACTTTAAGAGGTTTTGTTTAACAGACAAATTCCCTCATCAAATACTAGTTGCTATATAATTAAAGTTTTTAGTTTTGATCGGCAGCCAATGAGATTGAGAGTAAATATGTGTGTTTCCAGGAACTCTTCACCAAGAAAGAAGCTGCTTGATACCAAAACAGTAACAGAAAGAAGTACAATGCGAGTGACAGCTAAATGCTATTTTAAAGCAAAGCTAAAACATTCTGACTTAAACCGCTACATGCAGCATTTACCCTTCAAAAACGTTTTACCACCATTAATTATAAGAATGTACTATGATTACAGCAAACTTGTAAGAGTACAGACGACTTCATAGTTCTACCTGTAGGCAGGTAGAAAGCACTTGCTCATGGACAATGCTAATAGATTAGCAGATTGGTTGACACTCATTTTAACAGTAGTTTTGTACCCCTGTATTATTAAAAAAAAGAATAAAGCATCTTCTGCTGTAAGACAGGGTCCTGTTGTGGTGAGGACCGATCTGATTTCTGCCCAGAGCTATGCCACTGGTATTTTAAACTGTCATGACAGCTAAACTGCAAAAATAAGAGTAAAAATATCGTAATTTTTTCAATTAAAAACTTAGATGAAAACAATGTCAGTAGTTCATTAGGGATTTTGTGGAACCAATGTTTAATGGTTGCAGAAAAAGCCATGCAAACAGCGGTGTAAAAGTTTGACAACCTTGTACAGCCCAGACAGTCCACAAGAAGTCACTTCATACAAATAGGTTATTTCAAGTGTTGAGAAAAATCTCAGAAAATCGTGCCGAATATTAGACTCAAGGAAAAGCGCCATATCGAGAGTAACTTTTGTCTCTGAGGTTTCCACAGTGATGAAGCGCTAGTCTGTTTACACGATTGAAGACTCCGATCAGTCAGTTAGTGTTCTCTAGTCTTCTCTCAACTCTGAAGTCATGTTTTTTTATTTAAATTTCTACCAGTAACCCCATAGTTAACTGTATGCTATCAGGATTGGTTTTACTTTTTTCTAAAAGAACGACAGATAAGCCACACTCCAGTTCTGAGCTTGTTCAAAGTACGTCAAAGATATAGAAATCCGCACACGACCACATGTTTACAGTTATGAGGATGACTATGAATACACCATCCTTTGATTGTTTCCATCAGTCTACTCCACTACTTTTATTCAAAGACACAGGAAAGTGGAGGAGAGAGGTCTCTGGCCTGATTTGATCCCAGGCCTGCAGGCGTACAGGGATTTCAACTGGCTATAAGCTCCCCTGATGGCTCCTTTCATGATTGCTGGTGACTCCTTCATGCGGTCTTGCAGGCCTGTTGCTCCTTTGCGGCGTGTGAAGAAACACAACAGAGGACATGGTGTTTTCTCAGTCTTCTGTATTTGTTAAGCTGATGTGCTGTTTGGTGTGCAGAGCTGCTGAACTGTGAAGTGCCCGGGGCATTGAGAATAGAGGACTAGTACTACAACCGGCCAGCTAGTCCTATGTGCAGGTGAACTGCCCAAGGCCTTTGTGGACTGCACAGAGAATTGATGTCAAATGAGAGTGACTTCAGAGGTTGGTCAGGTGCATGAAATATGTATCGAGATGTACTCCAGCTTGAGTCAAGCTGTCTTTGAAATCCTTTTCTTCAGTGATTGATGGATCGAGTTAGACTCTCAAACTGGAACCAACTGAACGGCCCCGTGTGAAAAACAAAACAAACCCATCAGGCATCCCCCGTGCAAAATAAACCAAATACAACCAAAATGAAAATTAAGCTTTTAAATTTGCAGTATTGTTTCATCAGGTCAGGCGATGTGTGTTTTATATGCTACGTTCACAGTGCTCCTCTCCTTGTGCTAGAACTGCAACTGTATTTCAATTCTGTTGCATATGCTGTGCAACAGTGAAAGCAGCCCTGGGGATGCTAACAAAGAGATGGAGAGTACTTATGATGTAAAACGCACAAAGCTGCAATGTAAACACTTGTCTTCCTTCATATTAGATTTTCCATCATCTTCATTGCTCCTTCTTTTGGCGAGAAGCACATCTCACACTCCGGCATTTCAATTTGCAACGCCGCCGTTCCAAAGTACATGTTCATTTATTGCTGTTATTACTTTGTCATGTTGAATAAATTGATAACATGACATAACTTGTTTGCTGCCTTGTTGCGCTGGCAGTCTGATTATGAGGTCAAGTGCATTAACAAATGACAAATGTGGGAGATGGGAGAGCTATCTATTTATTTCAAGTCAGTCCTTTTCCTCTCCTCAAGTTAAGACTATTGCTCTGCCAGGGGTGCGGCACATTTCTCTTTTCAGAACTAATTCACTCTTGACTGTGAGTAAGTGGAGTAAGAAAGTAGATGGAGAAAGAAGAAAGTCTAAATAGTGGCTGCTTAAGTGTTTTATCACCACACGCTGATTATCTCTTAGATCTGGGATAATGTTATATTATTTTCGGTTATTTTGGACATGTTCAAGAAAGTAAAATGTCAGAAAAGGTAAATCCAACAAGCCCGGCAGTTCAGAAGATTTATTGACATGTTTTGGAAAATGCCGAGTTAAAGTTTGGCCTCCAGATTCTTCCTAACGATGGTCAAATTTGGAAGGAATTGGCAGGGATTAAGAGGAGGACAGAGCAGAAGGGAAAAGCCCTGTCAAGGTCACTGAGGGCTCATTATAAAGGTTGCTAAGCTACAATCTGACAGGCAGAAAAAACAGAATAGGACGAGGGAAATTGTGCGTGTGACCCCCGAAAACTGCAGCATACCTCCCGGTCCTAATTTACAGTTGGCTGCGCTCCTAAAAGGAATGCTGTGCGTTTGCCTTTTTCTCCCAGACTGGTTTTACAAGCTACTTGAAGAGGTAAGTAAAACTCCAAATTAGCTCTCCAACAGCATCCAAAGGGTTCATGAGAAATGACCAAAAGACCACAAAACGGCGAGAATAGAACCAACATCTGGTTGAAAATGTGAATCCATGACCCCAACGGTTTTTTTGGCAAAACTTGCTTTGCACTTATTTATTAAAGACTCTGATATAGGTTCTTCGTATTCCATTAAACACTAAAAGGTGCACAATTTGAAGTGACCTCTTTTATACAGCAGCAATGAACAGTGTAAAGAATCTGCCTACAAATGTCTGTGGAAACGCTTAATGAAAAGGGAAAAGCACTGCTCAATAGAGCACTTAAATGCCTGTGAACGATGCACAGACAATGCAGACCATACCTTGAAGGTGCAAACATATCTCCTGTCCTCAGGGGACGACTATACTGTCAAAGAATCCCCATTATGTATTATCACAAAGTCAGACAGCAAAATCTTCAAAAACCAGTGTCTGTGATGGGCTAAGAAAGAGCTGACAAGAGAGTGCTAGCCACCCCTCTCCTTCCCCCATTTCAGTCACTTTGAAAACTTAGCGGATCCACCTTTTAACAATCCTATGGGGATGAATCAACCTTGCGCTCCTATCTAAGTCGGTACAACCAGCACACCTAGAATTACAATGGAAGCACATCAAGGGACGGCCAAGCCTGACTGACAAGCGCTTCCCCCTTCATAAAAGCGCTGGGCTGCCTTCATTTGCATGGCGGGGTTGGGACTGGCGGAGAGAGTTAATCAGGGCTTTCCATGGTGCCATAGCAGGGGCTCCCATTCGAACACCCCTTCCCGTCTAACCGAAGCACCCTTCCCCATGAGGGCCGGTGGTGAAATCCTCTTAGTGGCAGCGGGCTAAAAGAGGAGTTTGCGCCCACCTCGCCTCGCGGGACAAGGAGGGGGTGGAGGGCATAGGGCTGGTCGTTCTGGGGCTCGTCTCCATTGGGAATGACCTCCCTTCCACTGCCGGGCACCTCCCATTAAAACAGCTTTAATTACACAGAGATGACTCCTCCAGTCCCCCTCCCCTTCTCCTCCGACTCACACTCCCCCTCCGCCCTCCCCACGCCTATCTCTCCCTCTCCACAGGGGAGCACTCCTTGTCTCCTCTCCATTAAGATTGAGAGAGTGAGGGGAGAGGAGCCTGCAGAGTCTGCCACTTCCACACATGCAGCAGGGAGCAAATACCATTTTCAGCTTCAAATGTCTTTTCACAGATTGGTTTTATTTTTTTTATCCCCCCCCCCTTAGATGACAAATTTTGGATCCGTGAAGCAAATTAAAAATGATTCAGGTGTTTGAGCATGCTTGCGTGTATGTGAATGATTTCATAAAAAATCCAAACAAATGTATTTGGGGTTTTGCTTTCAACTAATTTCGAAGAACTTTGGGGAGCTCTGGAGTGCATGGGCACAATGTTTTAGAGCAGATGTGAAAATATAACAACAACCGAGTTACTGACTCTTCTCAGGAAAGATTAGATTAGAGAGATTGTAATGTTATAACCTCTTCCTCTCTGTCCTTTTGGCCCATACGGCAGCACACGACTTAAATTTCTTTTTCTTTTGCCAGGGAGAAATGAGGTGATAACGTCTCCTTTGTTGTCCACTATACACTTCCATGACAAACCTCTATTACACACTGCGGTGATACCTGAGCGCAGCAGAACTCACCAACCACTTTCTTTTCCCCACTAACAACCAACTGTTATCAGTTAATTCCAGTGAGGGACGCTTGATTTATGTTTCCTTGGATAATAAAGTACAGTATCGCTAACATGTGTAAAGTGTTCCCCAAGCGCCACCTCTGTCTCGTTGATTAATGCCGATTTAATTAAGCAGCGCGCTAATTAAGCAATAAATAATGACAAGGTGTGCATTTATGCAAAGATAATAGCAAACCTTGGGTGAAGTGATACCCCGGAGAAGTTGCCCAATCAGATCATTTCTTTGGACGACAATGGACTGAGATTAAATGCATCCAGCAGACATGTTTGACCATTGTTATGCAGTGCATTAAACATGGGATAATCATCACCATGTGTATTTGCCCTGAATGTATTTAGAATGATAATTAATAGAGTAATAATCACCAGGCTATCATGAAACATACAAAAAGGGGGAATTGTGTTGCATTTTCAGGCCGGAATGAAATGACATTTTGGAAACAAACTTATCTGCAACTTTTCACAACCCAACACAAAAGGTAGGCCAACTATTTTAGCTGCAATCCTATGTCCCAACCTAAATTATAAATTCATCGATATATATATATCAGACAAAGATGCCGTCCTCAACAGGGGGACATCCGATAGGGTCATTAATCAAAATCACACCCTACTGTCCCAAACTCCACAACCTGAGCCCCACAGCAAAAAATACCAATTTCCTCTCGGTTAGCGTCAGCAGCAAAGGCAGCACTCCTCGAGCAGCGAGTCAGCTCCTCGCCAACATCCGCACGGCACTTTTCTGATCATCTGGGCACACGCCTATTTGCTGCAAAAATGCTTCGCCGCCGCCCCCCCCCCCCCCACGTCAAATGTCTATGCATACGGACTCCTGTTATGTGTATAAGAAGAGCGCTATTTACACTGATTAATGGTCCCCGGCTTTGGCAGGGTGTAAGCTGCTCGCGTCCAGACAGCAGTGACAAATAAATCTATCAATCATAAGAGGGATTTTCTAATCCCCGAGCCATCAGACAGAGTTGCAACCTAAACACTTTGTCACGGAGCGAGCGGCCCCCCCATTTGCTGTAAACACACACTTAGCGTATAGTTAACACAGCACTTTGAGCGACAGAGCAGCCTCCAGGTTGCTACACACAGAAACACAATTGTTTTAAGACTGGCGCTCTGTAGTTAGCAAAGACACTTTTTAGCATGTTTCAGTTTCCATTCACTGCTCTGTTAACACCAAGAAGGCCCAAAGAGTTAGGCAGTAGGCCTATGTTAGCTGAAGCATTTAAGTATAAAAATCGGGGGGTTTTTGCCCTCGTGTGATTCCTGAAATTCAACAAAATTTGGAATGGGTTTAGCTAAGAGGTTTCATTTCTAACTAAATATACAGCAACAAACCTAGTGGGGAACTTCGAACCTTGGCTGTGTGACCACACTATCATTTTCCAATGATAAATCCAGCTAAATAACACCTGTCTTTTTTTTTTCTTTTTAAACTAAAATTATGTGAGAATATTTGAGGGTATAAAAGCAAAAACATATATCATTGATTATCTTGATACAAGAGGCTCTGACAAGATAAATGTCTTCACCAGCACATTTCAGCAGTATACAGCTCTATTTAACCCAAAAGAGACGAGTTTAGGTACATCGCACAATGCTAAGTAGAGACATCAATCGGCATCCTGAGTCCTCGTGGGTCCATCAGCTGCAGTGTAACAGCATGGCGGTCTATTGCAGAACAAGCCCCTGGTTGCTCTCAACCATCTGTGACTGAAAACAAAGACTGTGATCACATTAAAACGCCATAGAGGGAAGGGAAAATGTATCAAACCGCAGCACTTTCCATAATCTGCTCACAGGTCTCGGCCATTATACAAATACAGGGCGAATTCAATAAACCTACAACTGCCATTTAATTAAACATTTGGCAGCCCAAATTCAATTAGGCAATAATAGCCAATTTCCAGAGATGGCTAATATGTTAGACACAGATAGGAAACTCGGGGTTGATATCCTGTGTCAATTCCAATTATTTACAGCTCTCCTTTAAAGCTGCTTTGGCAGATTATGCAACAACTATTTTCAAAACAGTGTGACTGTGAGGCAGTGTGCGTCCCTCAGATGGCACAAGGCAATGTTATTATTTTTTCCTCCTTCCAAGAATGCAAATTAATAGTTGTCACCTAGTCGCGGTCGCCGTGGAGATGGCCGTGCCGCCATTCAGTCCCACGTGGAAGTCAAAGTAAGTAATGCTAAGGGAAACCTAATAAGATCTTGCAGGAGGGGGAAAAAATGATGATTATCTTTAATCACTAACCTGCCTCTAGTGGCGCCACCACATTATCCAGCACCTTCATTCCTTATAAAAATATCTATCACACACAATACTGGGGCGATGAAAAGAAGCAGCGGCGACGATGGGAGCGGAATGCCAATGGCCTCATTACTTGTCATAGCACATTGTAACTGGAAATTGCTTCTTTCAGGTTTTGTTTGCTCAGGCAATTACAATAAACTCTCGGCTTGACACGTTGTTTGCACAGATGTAGGACATTAATAAACATGAGCTCTAATCTGAATTATTGAACTGCTCGCCATAATTCTGACAATGGATTTGGAACCCCTGACGGATGGAGGGACAGGGGAAGAGGGGACGGCCGGGAGCCCCAGGATATTGCCCCTGCTGGCTGGCCTTATCACCTGAGAAATCCTCTAATTGAATGTAGGAGCGTGGAGTGCAGCGCTGCAGGTATTCCCAAACTTGGTTCAGCCTCCCTGCCTGCCAGACACCACCTTCTGCCACAACACGCGAGATGCATGAGCCTGACATTTGCGTCGAAAACTGATTTTACAAGAAACGAATGAGAGAAGGAGGCGATGCCTCTGAACAGTGAAAGGAATTAAGAGGAAGGCCTCCGCTTTTGACTCTTCTTAGATATAATTTTGAACTATTATTATTAAGAACTCTTGTTCTGTAGATAATATGTTACTCCTTGGTATACAATAGCTTTAAAGGGAAAAAATAAACTTGTCATTCATCCACTAATGTTTATATATTGACCTGTTCATCATGGCTGGAAGTAAAGAACTGAAGTCCAGCTGAGATTTTGAAAAATTAAATCTATGGGACATTAGCAAAGCAGGAAAGTCCTGAGACCTAAGCATTTATTTGTTAGCCAAATAAAGAACCTTGAGAAAAATCATATTTATTGATCAAATTAGGGTTCCTTTCAGGGTTTAAAATGCACCAAAAATGAGCAGTGAGATATTTTGCACAAAAATAGTCCATACTAAGTAAATTCTGGCCCTCTCACCCCTGCATTACATATTGCACATGAACAGATGTACAGACAAAGTCTAGGTTTCCTTCCACCAAAAGCTGCTTGTCCTTTACTTTCCTTCAAAGTTTTCCCCCCAAAACGCTGGGGAGACAGCTTCCCAGCACAGGCGTGTGGTGGGAATATCTACAAGAAGAATACAGGAATAGCATTTTTTTTTTGTCTTTTTTTTTTCTGAGGAATCTTAAGATGTTCAAAAGGTACAGCAGAGGGAGGGCCTGGCTATTCTAGAGAATCAAAAAGACTGTGCGGACTTTGATCACCTGCATCTCATTCAGTGCAAAATTACTGCGCTGGGGTCCTTGGCTTCTCGACATGTGAGCACGATGGAAGCTTATTATACTGTACACAGAGGCAGACAGTGAAATGAAAGAGGTCTTTTGTCAGTTCTTTGATTACAGTAAGGCATTGTGACTGTTAAGCAGACTACCAGCAATTACGAGAGCCTGAGCGAGCGCCGACGGAGAGTTTAGGAGGGAGAAGGATATAGACAGACAAAGAGATGGCGGAGAGAGGGAAAGGTGGGAAAAAACTGACAGAATGAACTGACAAAGCTGCGCCTGATCCTGAACACCCCAGCCCCTTTTGCAAATACAAGTGTAATCAACGGTAAATGATGACACAAGCATGTACGGGTCATGAGAAGTGATGAAAACGTCAATGAAAATAGCTTCAGAAACACTATTGTGCTGGATTGTTTTGCCTGGGTGGATAATATAGGCATCTGAAAGCGCAGCTCGGATGTTTGCTGTGGGTAAACTTGGCTGTTTTGTACCCTTTGATTCCATACAACAAGCAGTATTAGATGAGAAGTATGAGGCCTTGCATTTCCATGTTGAGCCCTCCCATCTTCCCTCTTTGCAATAAATATTGACAAAGAACGTGAGCCATCGCCCCGTCACAGGTTCTTAAAAGCAAAGTTTATTGTGTGTTTCGCTGTCTGTGAGCGTACAGTATGTGTGTGCAGGCACGTGTGTATTTGCAAGCGCATTAGCATATCACTGTTTACTCCAGAAGTTACTGTGAAGCGCCCGTTTCTCCTTGGGGAGAGCTGCTTGGCAAACACCTCGGAGTAAACAAGACAACCAGTGACAATATGCTAATAGAGCGATTCATTATTCCCCTCCAACAAGCTCCGCCTCGCCGAAGATACCTCAGATCTCCAACATCTCCATTACAGCTCGCATTTAGGATCCACACGCAACAGCGCTGCTCCACCCCGCCCGCCGCAGCCTGATTAATATCTCATCAAGCGCTCCACTTTTCCTGTGAGCGGCCCATCAGTCATGTGGCTCAACAATGTTTCACTTCTGACAGTATCAATCTTCTAAGATTGCACAGAGGTGATGTTCTTTAAATTGGCGCAAGATAAAGTTGTTCACCTTTAAATGTTGCAGAGACGGATGCCCAACTTGTCAGAGGTGCCCTCAAAAGTACGGATTGTTCCAGAAAGCTGTACAATCCCACTGTTCAAGTGCACAATCTGCTGTTTCTTGATGAAGCTGTTTCAGGCTACCGCCGCGAGCTGCACTGTACCAGTCAATAAACGGCCAGATGAACCAATGGGAGGGGTAGGATTGCAATAAGGTTCCCTCTTAATTGAATCGGACAATGGATTGGTTTTATTAACTCCACAAATATTTACTTTGTTGCCAGTGGCCTAAACTCATTACTCTCCTATGGATTTCTCCTCCTACACATTTACCATTGTAAGTTAATAACCGCATTGCTTTGTAATGTTTGGAAGCTACTGAGGACCAAAGGAAGGCCTCCAATGATGCAGAGAGGGAAAGACAACTTGATCTATCATAGAAGCACCACAAGCTTGTATTGATTTGCCAACAGAGAAATATAGATTGAGTGAAGATGTGTAAACATGGATGTGCGACTACAGCCAAGCAGTATTTGTACTGTACATCCAAATTACCCCCAAAATGTCAATATATTTCCTATTGCTATAAATAGTGACAAAGTTAGATTTTAGTCTTTTTATAGATGGAAATTTAACGACTAACAGAGAGTAGCTTGCATGGTTTACCACATGCTTTATGCCATATCACAGCGAAGAAACTCTCATTTTGTATTAATTTAAACCTGCCGCCTTGGTGCTTAGTTTACTCTTGTGGGAGCGGTAGTGAGCTCAGGCGTGCTTCTGAGCGTTGTAGATTTGGCTTCTTGAAATCCACCGGTTCATAAACGGAGTGTTACCAACTGCAGTGCATTATTTTGTGGCACTAAAAACAACTCCCGTACGTTTGCAAAATCGCCTGGATTAGCGAGAGCCCAATGACGTCTGACAGCAAGTGTGGACGTCTGTAGGTACTATAGCAAGCAGCAACACAGTCCAGAATGTGTATTGTGCCACTGGAGTTGCAGCTATGTGATACATCCATAAAGAGATCACTTTAATTGCAGGAAACTAAAAGACAAAAAAATTTTTTAAAAAAAATAGATGTTATGTTGGTTTGTTTTTGAGCTGTCTGAAGTTGTCAGATTGTTGAGAATTCATGCTGTTTAAATCCAAGTAGCAATTAACCAGAATTTGAAGAGTCCAGAGGGGAAGAAAAAAAAAAAAAAAAATCAGGTGATGCTCACCATATTCCAAAGAAGATTTCCAAGCGTTTTCCAGCTCCTGAGACACAACTCATAATTCATCAGAGCACTGGGGTAATTTATTTCCCTTGGTTTTAATATGTTACAGACGAGTGGTCGTGTGTCTTTCCGCCGTCGGAGCTTTACAACACAGAGGCCAGGCATGTAGCGAGGCTGCCGCTGCACGCCGTACAGCCAATACCTGTGGTGCCTTTCATGGTTCAGGGCCCTCTAATTTCAACGGGAAGTTGCACATATTTCATGGATACATCCCTGCTAGAGAGGGGAGGAAGAGGAGGCAGGGATAAAAGTAGGGGGGTGGTCTCACACAGGAGGTGGCTCATGATGGACTGTAACTCTTCCTCCTGTGCATTGCAGACCATCCACTTTGCAGCAGAAGGTTCTGGATCATTTGGTCCAGCCGCTGGCTGCTCTATAGCAGACACGGTTTGATGTCACCCAACCAAGACTGTTTTATTGGACAGAGTGTTGGTAGACACAGTGTGGAGTTTATGCTGATCAAAATGTGTCTTATATCCATCTAAAGAAGCCATTATGGTCAAGTGTTGAGTCCTAAAATCTTGTTTTCTCAATAAATCTGCCACTACTGAAATACCGTACTGTGGTTTCAAGCTGTGATCGCCAGAAGAGGCCTCTTTTTTCCTGCTCAAATGCAAAGTCCAGCTGTGAGCACTACCACTAACCGAGAGAGCAAGAGCTCAAGGGGCACAAGAAGCATTTTTAATGCCATACAGCACACAGCAATGCAAGCAACATATCTAATTAGTCAGGACATGATGGGGTTGAAAATGAAAACAGAAAACGCAAACTGACAGCTTCTGCCGCCCCAGCTAAATTATGCCTATTCCATGGCTTCATTCCGCCCGTGCTCCAAAACCTACTGCATCCATAGCGCCACATAGTGCAAGCACATTTAAGGCAAGTGTGAACTAAGGAATGGCGTCTCAAAATACAGCACAACATTCTGTTAGAAGCGAGCATGTCAACTGATGAACAAATTATCTCACCTTTATGCAGATTTCCCAGAAAAAGCACATGCTCTGTTCTCCAATAAAGACTGATGTCATTCCCAAGAAAATAGGGCAGAGATGCTACAATCAACAGCTAATACGTAGCAGGTGTGCCAGCTGATTACTCACAAACGTCAATTAGGATAATGATGTCGCAGGTCCAGGGTGACTTGTAAGAAAGAACAACATCGAAATAACATTCACAAAATGATGTGACCACCCTGAGGTCTTGAGAAGATTTTGTACTTAAGATATATATAGTAAATCTAAAGGCAAATGCTTTTTTAAGCCGGGAAAAAAAACAAAGCTTTCAATCCTCAGTGCTAAACTCAGTGACTTGTTCACGATGTTTTTTGCAGCAAAATAATCAGGCTACATGAAGGAAAATGAATGCACTCTGTGTGAGGCGCATGCATTAAACGGCATATTTTACACACGTGATGTTATCAGTTTCACTGTATCATTCCCCAGGTGTGTTGGAGTAGGGACCTCGAGTGTTATCCCAGCTGTTTGGATTGCCTCTCCTCAGGGCTACAATAACGTGGTAGATTCTAATCAATACTCAATGCCTCAGGAAGAATAGATCATGGAGCTACAGCTGGACTCCACCTCACTGTCCATCCCCCTGCTAGTTATGAATCAGCATCCTGTTCCTCCAGAGGACCAACAGCAACCCTTACGTACACACAGAGTCAGAGAGAAGCCGAACTGACCCCTGACATTTGGCCCCTGACCCGTCTGTCTGATGGCCTATCGATTACGTCTGGCCTCGCCTGGGTAATTGTTGCCTCGTAATTACTTCACATGTTGTGTTTGGATCCACAAAACGGCAATTTCGCAGTCCGAATATTGCACGAGAGCACTTGAGACCACAGGACACAAGTCTTGCCTCATTCCAGGAAATTACACCACGCACTGGACAGACAATTGCCGACAGAGTTCTTGTAGCTCGAACGAAAAATAATTGCTTTCCGCGAAAATGGTGAGAGTTCAGATTGGAGGGAGAAGCTGAAAAGACGGCAAAAGTAATCAGGCATATTTCTGGCTATTCTAAAGGACTCCTTTAGAGGGATTTGAGGCATGTCATATGGTGCACTGAGAGGCTGCCTCCTACTGTCCAATTTCCTGGCCTCATTGCCTGGGTAACCATGAGGAAATGAGAAGCCGACCTCTCTGTTTTGGTGGGAGTCATGGGTGGCAGTTCAGTGGAGTGGTCTCTGTGTTGGTATGGAATGGATTGGAGTGTCTCTTAGATAAACGTGGGATAAGGTCTTGCCCACATTTCATAGATGATATGACATGAATAGCTTTTTCAATATGCATATAATATCTGAATGGCGATGAGGAGAACGTCCAAACACAGGGGAAAAACGAAAGCGGCGTCCATTCCCTTCAGTGCCTTAGAAACACAACTAGATGTCACTCGACCTGTTGCGTTTGTATTAAAAATGAAAGAAAGGATCTTTGTTGTCTGTCAATGACACATCCCTGAAAGATCTCAAAATCGCCTCGGCAAATTGAGTTTGTTGTGTATACAAGTACCTGCCAGATTTAATATTGAATGGATGATCCAAAATGGATTTTTGATCCCGGGAAAATGAGGGGAGATGTCTGTAACAACAAAAAACCGGGAAGGAGAAAAAAAAAAAAATCCATAACCCTCTCAAGCTAAAATCCTGCTCCCGGGTGCAGAATATATTATTCTCTCCCCTTGCCCCGTCTTTTTTCCTTTTACGAGTTGTTTTCATGTAAAGAAAAACCTATAGGCTTGACCTCTGCGTCAGTTTGCCTTTGGCGATCGGCACATTGCAAGTTTTCAATGCTTGATCCTCAGGGAAGGATCCAAGTCAAACCCTATAAATATTTCAAGACTATTTCTTGCTCCCTAGAACCCTTACTAACACACTTTCCTCTGCTGGCAAGCAAATCCTGGCTGTTTACACTCGCCACTTACTTGTCATTGCTTTAAATTCAGCCTTGTACGGTGGCTTAATGAGAGAGGCAGATACTACCAAATTGCATGTTTAAATGTTTTGCCAACAATCAGACCCTCTCACTCAAAGCATTCATGGATGCCGATCAATATTTTTCGAGTCTAAAGGGGAGAAAAAAACACATAAGCTTGAGCTTAAAACTGATTCCATGCTTCTCTCCCCTTATGTGTGAATGACAGATTCACATGTCAAGAGAAGAATCTCGTAAAAATTCCATGTTGAAGTGTTGGGAGTCTTTAGAGATACGTCTCGACATCTGGTCGCCATCTGAGAGAAGCTGGAGCAAGGCCAAGGATACTCCAAAAAATGAAAATGACTTCATTATGAGAGAATTATCACTGGATACTGACTGGATAGTTGGAACAATCTCACAAGCTGAGGGAGCCATTATAAATCACAACTGTAGGAAAACTTTATATTTATGTCATAAATGAATACATTAAGTTGAAACTTGTAAACAAAAGCATGCAGCGAACTATTCTGGCCACTCGAGTCGGTGCAATTGCCATTTTCTTTCAGTGTTTTTGGATCAAGACATTACTGTTGTACAGCCCAAATCAAGCCAAATTAAAGGCAAAAACACACATTTAATTTGCACCTATTTACCTACAGCACTCCTCGTCCCCTGCTTATAATATAAAGTGACATTATTTGTTCAAGTAAAAATGAGTGCTGTTCAAAATATGGTATTTTTATCAAGGCTCTTAAACTCTTTGAAGTGATAAAAAAAAAAAATGCTCTTAGAGGGAAAAAATACAACAGTCTGTGGCTTAACAGTTTTAATTGTTGCTTTAAACAAAGGGATAGAGGCGGTATAAGAGGATCAGTGTGACAAACAGTCCCAGCGGTCCCTCTATCGTACACAATACTTGAACGGTAACAAAGGCGAGAACAAAACAGCATTGGAAAACTTCCAGGAATCCATTTTAACATCAGCTCTGGGTGAGTCAAACCCTAAAGAGTAGGACTCGCCAGGTCCTCGCGCAACCACCGACAGCACCGATGGGTTGCTTCCATATCACGCAACCTCTGCTGTGATTAAACAATGTGCAGTAGAAATGGATTCAAACGAGATCCAGTATTTTTCTTAATAGTACTGTTCCCAAGCTGCCACAAATCCAAGTTTAAAAGGATGACGGATAACAAGCCACCCCTTCAGAGCAGCTCACTAATTGTCGAGCTCATTATTTTGTTGTCACTGGATGAAAACCTCATAAGTCCAGATCCTGTTGATTTGTTGATCCCCCTGAAAACCTGGTGTCAAATCTTAAGTATTTCTCTGTAACATCAAATATTCATGGCTAACTAAGATTCAATCAAAGTAAAAAAAAAAAAAAAAACATTTTTTAAAGAATTATTTATATTTATTTAATTATTTATGAGTTTAACACTCAAAAACTCAGTAAAAGCTGCGTCATCAGAACTGTGTGTATGTGGTTTGAACAGATATGATCGTCGGTGACAACCGGTGGCAAACAACCCACCAACTGTCATCAGATTCTGATTCAAAAGTTGCTAAATCCTGATTGGTGCAAGTGTGCGACATTCAATTTTTCCAACTCAGCCCCACCCACTTCAAACCAGTGAGAACAGAGAGAAAGGAAAAAAGAAATACAGAAATCTCTCATGTGACACAACCGCACATGCTATCAATTTGGCAGAAAATTATGCTTTTATGTACGATCTCATTATTTATTGTAAGAAGGTAGTTGATTGAATTTATAAAAATGATTTTTCAGGGCCTTGAAAACAGCAAAACTGATAATATGTATGGTTTTATTGTTGGAAAAGGGTATTTTCTATTGGTCTTGGAAAGTACTTGGAAACAATGAGGTTTTTAACCCAACGGCAGCGATTTGTTTGTTAACAGCAAGCAAATGGTAGGTTAAGTGGTACAAATGGCTTCCGTAATCCCGTGCTACGATTCTGACGTAAATTTGGTAGATGTGTTAAGCCTATTGACAGGTGGAAAGGGTGTTTGGGATGGATGGCCCACTAAGTTGTGTTTTAGTGCTACTGTAAACAGGATTAGCATTGGCAGGTATCAGGCTACAAGGGATGCAAACAGCTCCCCGCTCCATAGGGAATGGACTGATGCAAATACCAGCTAATGAACTCGGCTGTTGTTTGTAACAAGGGAAAGAGATGAGCGGAGAAAAAAAGTTGAGGGACGAGCGAATGGGCACAAGATTGATTGGTTTGGAAAATGTCCAGCGGGTCAGTTTTTAACGGCTTATGGAGGATTTCCAAGCGTGCACAAGCGCAGAACTTCATTCGAGGCTCTACCTTTGTCTTTGTGCATCCCAAGTTACCAGCGAGCCAGTTGATCTACTGTATTCCCATTGAGATCAGAGGGTGCTGCATCAAGCTGTCTCGTCTCAAGATTGGACTTTATTGGGCCGTCTAAATCTGTCCTGTACACACAGCCGAACAATGAGGCCAGGAGAAAAATGGACGCCACCTGGCAGTTTGAAAGAAGGACAGCCGTTTCCCGCTGTAATCCATTCAGTGTAATCACCTGGGGGCCGCAAGAGAAGCATTGCCCACCCCCTCCCTCCGCTCCCTAAACACCATTCAGTGGCGACACAGTGATGAAGTGCAGGGTGGGGAGAAAGCCAAGTGTCCCTTTTAGAGATGATCAGCTATCATGTTTTTACAACCATTGTTCTGCTTTTCCTTCCTCCTGATGTCGATGAAACCCTCTTTTTCTTTCTTTCTGGTACAGTTCCTCACCTGCCTGAGCGTGAGAACAAACTGTGATACATTTTCCACCCCTTGCCCACACACACACACACACACACACACACTCACCATGCAGGCAAAAATATTTGGTGTCACCTATTCAGGAGGAGAGCCGCCGTAAATCGCATGTCTGTGGGGAGAGATCGAAAGCAATTACCATTAGATGGTGGCTATCGTGAGCCGAGTGTGCACTGCCCTAGCGGCTGACTCTCAGTGCTCCCTCTCCACTTGCTCTGTGTGCATGCAATTTAACCGACGGATCAATAGCTAAAGGCAGTTCGCGGCCTCACAACTCCCTTCAACTGCCTCGCAGGACACACTACCGTATCCACACAGCGAGCAAATGTCAGGGCGTTACGTCGTCCGCGAAACCGCCCAGAGAGATTGTTCTTGTGAAACATTATCGACACACTTTAACGCGCATTTCCACCTTGCACGGAGCAGCAAAGTCAATTCTTATTTGGAAAGGTGGCGCTGCGGCTGTGGGGACCGGCAGGGGAGGTGATGGGAGGTCAGCGAAGGCTGGAGGGGTCACGGGGTCAGAGGTCAGGGATTGGCCCAAGGTCAAGGTGACAGCAGGGTATCTGTGCAGGGAGGCCTTCATCTCCACCGTGGCCTTGGACAGGATCAATACCACTAGAGAATCCGTCAGATTGCTCCCCTCCCTACTGCTGTCTCGCTCCTTCCTCCTTCTCCTCCCCCTTCTCAGTTCTCAGTGGCTAAAATATCCTCCTATTTTCACTTCCTTTTTCTTACCTCAGCCCTATTCACTCTTTAGCGGATTCATTTAATCGGTTGTCGCCTCGCTCCCCTTCGTTTTCGCCGGCACTTATGAAGGAGCTGGTCTCATCTTGATACTGACCCCGTCTCCTGTGCAGAACCCCTCGACACTCCCGGGCCCCCGCTGAAAGCGGACAGGCAGAGATAACTTGGGCCCCATATTGTTTGAACAGCATTTTATTAAGCTGAGCGCTCTCTTTAATATTTACATTGGTGCATCGGAGGCTTCAGAAACGCTTTAGGCAATTACACACATGACCAAGTCGATAGCCACAGAAACAGCAAAAAAGCCTTTATCACGCCGCCAGGAGAGTATTGCCAATTCTGCGGCCTGGCCGTTGATGTAGTTTGCATTTCAATTAAAAAGGGGCTGCAATACTGGTCTTTTATTCAAAGTCAATGTCGGAAGAAGGATCCACAAAATGCAGCCAGAATAGAGTATTTTGTGTGTAGCGTAATAATGCGGGGACATCACACAAGCTGGTGTTTGGACTCATAATGCAGGACTGCAGTATTTCAGTGTAAAGGCATGTTCACGGCTGAATAGTGAAAGTTTTTAACCACGCTGTAAACGAAAAGGACTGAAGCGAATGGACGCATTGTTGAGGACTTTGATGGGGAGTTCATGACCCTATTTTGTAATTCAATTGAATAATCTTTAAAAGGCATGGTGGTCGACATGAAAATATGGCTGTTTTGCTAACGAGCTAAACAATTACCGCTGCATTTTTGTCTATTCTTGGCTCTTAAAAGAAAAGAAAATGTAAAGAAAATTCCAGAATTGTCGTATTTCTCTCGATTGTAATCCAGCAATGTGCCTCGTTCTGTCTTCTTTCAAGAAACTGCAAATGGATACGGCTTAAAACAACAGAACTGGAAGCGAATTTCACTTATTTTACAAAAACAAGCCTTTAAGAGCTTGAATAGATGGAGATTTTTGCTGGAAGGCAATTTAGAGCATCTGAACTACACTAACTATAACTTAAAGTTGTATCTAATGCAACATACAGACCATTCCTTCCTTTTGATTGTGACAGAGGGCCAACTTAAAAGCAAACCACTTCAACCTAAACACACATTTTAACTTCAGCCTCTTCAAATTCAAATCAAAACTGCTTCTGCGGTGTAGGTGTGTGCTATTTCCACTGCTCAATCTCACGTTGTGTTTTGCATTGTTAGTGGCAGCTGTGCTGAAAATGACCCCCCGGATTTCAAAAGCCTCGGTGGCTGGCCGCCCAAGAAACAAACAGATAAACAAAATCAACAGCGGGGTTTGGCAATCAGGGGATTCTAATAAGGTATATGAGGTTGAGCAAGGAAGCGAGGTTTGCTTTGAAGTGCTCCCAGCCCTATCTGTGTAACCCCCCGTGGTCTCGCCTGCACAAGCGCCCATCAACAGACAGGCAAGGCAGCGAGTGTGTATGCTTGGAGGATCATAGGTGGCTTTGATAATCACTCCCATACTCCTAAAACAAATGCAATTACTAAGTTAATTGTGTTCAAAGTGGAGGCTGGCAGTGGAAGGAGAAGTCAGCAATCATGACTGTGCTGACGGTGCAGCGAGCGTGGAGAATAATGGATGCATGCGGGGCAAATGCCGGGGGGGGTTGGGGGGGGGGGGGG
>CM022483.1:4689027-4702648 GCA_011952105.1 Coreoperca whiteheadi
AGCTGTGGTGGCGGGGAGGGTGGTGATTGCAGAAGGGGTTTAAGGGGTGGAGGGGACCAACAGGGGTTTGAGGAAAGGGAGCGAGGAGGTTTGATGAGCGGTCGGGAGTGCGGCTGACATGGCGCTGAGGGATGTGGTGGTGAGCGCCACCCAGCTTGACCTGCCATTTATCAGAGGATAAGCAGTGGGTCACCTGACCGGGATCGCCGCCGCGCGATTGGCCGGCGGGGCTGTTTAGTATGCAGGTGCCATTGCGCGGCCGGCACTCGCCATGCACACACCACATCTGCTCCATCACAATGAATTATTGGTCAGAGGAATGATCAATTTGAATCGGCTGCATCCTAAACCACGGTCAGAGGATATTTGTGTGTACGAGTAAGAAGAGGGGGGGGGTCAGACAAGTTGTGTATTTTGTAACTCCAGGGTTCTCTTCCTTTGCTTTTCTCGCTTCTCACTCTAAAATTATTATTTTTTCACTTCAGAGATAGGAAAGGGAGAGGGAGGGAGGGGGTTGGAGGGGTGACAACAGATGTGCTCCCTCCTTCAGAGAGCTGCTTGTTTGATGGTGACAGTGGAGCGTATCATGTAGCCTGAGGTGCTAACAGTAAATATTACAATACCACAAGATGCTCACTGCAAACACCATTTCTTGCTCTCTGCCAGTCAATTTCTTCTTTTTTACCCCTGTGGTGCTGCTATGTTGATGGAAGCAAGATGGAACCAGGAACCAAGAGAGACATTTCTGTGTGTGTGTGTGTGTGTGTGTGTGTGTGTGTGTACTATACAGTATACGTATCTCTCTCTATATACACTGTATGTGTGCACAAATATGTACACACACATCTATAACATGAGTGTGCAAGGCCAAAATATTCTCAAACATGATATTTAACCATGAGCCTCTTTCAAACACATTACAGTCAACTTAAGTCATGATGGAAAAGAAAGTAAATCAACAAGGCACCACCAGCGAGAAAAAAAAAAATGGCACTTTAAAAGGGCTTTCTGCACAATAATAGGCGAGCCCTAGATTCATGGGATTGCATTTGGCTTCCTGTGGTGCTGGGGTGTCTTTGGCTCGCTCAGTCATTTCAGACAGAGCAGCGGTGCCGTCCCACCCTGGGCGCTGTACAGATGGGCTCATGTGTGGAGAAATGAGCCGCGAGCAATCACTCTCTCCTTCTCTTTCTTCCCCCCTCCGTCTCTCTCGCTGTGTGTGTGTGTCGACTTCTCCTTGCTTTCTGTTTACCTCTTTCTGCTTCCCCTCCCCTCGCGCCCTTCTTTCTCATGTCTGCCCCTTCATCTCCTCTACCTCTCATTATCTCCCCCTACCCTTCTTGCATCTTTTTCCTCTACCCCTTTCTTCACCCACCCTCCATCTCTCTTCCTTCCCTCCCTCTGTTTCTACCCCCTCTCCCACATTATATCCCCTCTTCCCCCGTGGTGACTGTGTCCTGGGGCTGCAGAGTCTCATGTCTGTGCCGCGGCAGTAGGGGGACTCGGCGGGAGGCCCGCCGAAACGAGCTCACCAAGACGCAGGAGCCCATCTCAGGCTTGTGCTACCGGAAAATCTGCCCGTTCACGCTCCGACGCGCAGCCAGACGCGCTGATGGAGGGCGCGTGATGGGGAGATGTTGCAGAAGGAACACGCACCCTCTGCTTTTGTTTTGGTGAAGCTTTTCATCATAGTAGCTACAGTACAGTCGGCGTGTTTGAATGCCTTCACACTAAGCTCCCTCGTCTTTTTCTCTTCACCCAGACTGACCTGTGGTTTCTTTGTTGTTAAAGGCCTGCCGTTATGGAGATTACTACTTCAAGTAACACAAAATGTATTGCTTGTCAAATATCTCTAAGTAATGACGAGCATAGAAGTAGAAAGTGTGATGAAGGTGATGACAATTAAACTTTGTAAAACTGTGTATTTGGTGAGAACGACAACAAACATACATTTTAGACTAAGCGTCGCCCCAAACAGATGACCCAAAACAGTGATTCCCTTGGCTTGTCACACCTTAAAACAAAGCTTAGTCTACGTGGGACCCCTACATACAGCCTCCCTGTGGTGACTAGACCAAACAGCGGGTTTCATTTCAATACTTTATACAGGTCTGACGAGGTAAAATGATGAAAAATGCAAAGGCTTCTGAAAAATTTGCTTTCCCATTCTGTGAAACATATCGCATACCCCCAGTTTGGGAACTCCTGCACTAAACTTAGCGTCACATTTTCAGTTGGTCTTTGGGCCCAAATGATGACCATGCAGGAAAACCCTTCCAACTGCTATACTACCGTCCAATAAAGAAGTCCCCTGTACGCGAATTTGACTTTTACATATGCTAATCCTTAATCTGCTTCAGTCAATAGATTTACATTTTGTCACTAGGGATTTTGTTTCCAAATGTTGGACGTTTCCTTCGTCCCATCTCACGCGATGAGAAGTTCAGCATCTGAATCAATCGCACCCGGCGCCAGAGGCCGCTTAGGGTCAGCCAGTTAGAGTTTCACTTGAGGACATTGGAGCGCTGTCAGCATTCTTCGTTCTCATCCTCCAGCAGGCTGCGACGGCGCTTCTATCAGGTTCACATGCATCCTGGTTTCAATTACAAACAGCTTTTTAAAGGAAGCAAGCACTGAACAGCGAGCAATAAAAGAGCAGCAAGAGGGAAAAAAGCACTCGTTTGGTTCTTGCAGAGAGCTTTGTGTTACTGGGAAGAAGATTAAATAATCTAATGATTAGGCAATGGGTAATTAGTATGGTCAGCAAATGTGTATGGAAGGCGGATTGTTTTAAGATAATGATGTTATTCTTGGTTTCCCTATAGGTCATTATGGACAGATCAAACATTCTCCTCCACCTTTTGGTTGCTCCATGTATGGCTGCATCTCTGCATGTTTGTGCCTATTTGTGCTGACTTTGCCAAAGGAGATATACACATGTTGGTACTTCAAATCTTTGCTAGGACCTTGGTTCACATACATAATGCATTCCCTCAGCGTAACCCTAATCAGATTCATCAAAACCCAAGGTTAACCTGAAAGGCCGGGGTATGCTCCAAACTAACTAGTTCTTACACAGTGCCATATGTGTGTGTGTGTTTGTGCCTGTTCCTCATGGCAAAAACTCTTTGAGAGAGGGCCGAGGCACGATAATTGTTCAAATGGGGATAGCGGCGCACACTTTCACACAGTCTCTCAGGCATTCATGGTGTTGCACTTGTTTGTACACACTATAAGTGACAGTAAAAAAAGAGATCTTGAGAAAGATATTCAAATCCACAGGGTAAAGTCGGATTTCTAGTTGGCCGCAGTCCTTCCAAACCTGACGTTGGAAAGGTGTGGGAGGAGGGGGTTTCCGATTGCTGTTTGGCAATCCGACAAGCACTTCATTTGAAGCACGCTGATACCTTAACCTAAACTGCTTTCTGAGCTCAACCAGCTACTACTGTCGATGGCGGTGGAACATCGCAGTGCCTCAGAAAACATCGTTTTAAATCTTTGAAATTTGGCTTCAATTTGTGAAGCTGAATTGACAGTGGCATTGCAAAATTGCAGTTTGTTCGACATCCATTGGCATAAGTCGTGCATCATTTCCTGTTAGTACAACAGAGTAAAGTACATTTATTTCTTTTGTACTGACTGCAAAAATAGAAAAAGAAATAGTCTTCCTGTGTCACGCCATGTATTTGGTCCATTTCACATGAAATTAAACAAGAACATTAGCAAGACATCTTCTGGTAATACGTATACAGAGCCAAAGGAAATTAAAATATTTACATCTCTGCATAAATGCAGGTAACATGTGTGTCTATGTACAAAATTTCAAATAAATTGTCCACTCAAAGACAAAGAAAAAAAACTACTTTTGCTACAATCCTGACTTTTATCCTAATACAAGATGTTGTTCCTTCATCCCAAGTTTTCTTCAATTAACTGGCAAATTTAAATGTATCATTTGCGAATACCCAACTGAGTATTTATGTAATATCCTAATTTTCTTTGTTTTCTACTCACTGTAGGATATATTCTGGGGTTATCAGTACAATTGATAGTAGCAAACAGGACCCGGAGGTGTGAAAAACAGCCAAAAATGACCTCACTTTTCAAGGTCTAAATGCACAAGCACACACACATACTGTACAGTACTGCTCCTACGTGGTCTCACTTCACTACCTCACTTCATTAAATCACAGCCTTTTACCCTTCAGCTTACAAGACCGTCACCCTGTTCACTTTTATTTCAGCCCACGGTGCTTTTACACTTGAGAATTCACCTCTCCTGTTCTATTGTCCTGCTCTGTCTTGTTGTATTATGCTTTATTGTATTCAACTGGCTTCTCCTGCCCTGCTCTATCATATACTGTTAGCCTTTCCTTTCCTATTACATCTTATTGTCTCCTCTTTAAGTCTTAGCCGGCTCTGTCCCAGCTGATTCTATTAATTCTACTCCCATTTGAGATCAGGTCCGTCTGCCTTGGTTAGATGCTACCAATTCCACGTACAGTATATGGGGATGGGGGGGGATAAAAGGAAAAGGAGATGAAGGTTTGGGCTATAGTTTGTCCTTCCCCCATGAACTCCCCCCACCCCAACCTTCACTATCTGGAAAATTCAATAGACTAACCTTAAGAATTTAATTGATGCTGCCAACAGGATTACAAAAGGGCCGGCCCGCGCAGGCCGGGGACAGCTGATTAGCAGCAGGGGTAATTGTTAATTGATTGATGTATCTCCTTACCTCTCTCCCTGTATGGGTCTTTGAGAGAGTGTTTTGTTTGCCACACCGGGCAGCGCCAGAGCAGCCGGACAGCGCATTACCATACATCCACTTTGTTTCTTTTCCTTCATTCTTTTTTAAAACTCCTGGATATCTTTGTGTGTTAAGACAAAAGGCAGCCAAGTGTGGTGGGTTTAAGGTCACTGATATGTGCGTAAAGGGCAGTGATTCTCATTTCTAGTTGACATGCTCAAAGGCGACTGACAACGTGCAGCCATGGCAGGTGACGTCTGTTCCATTCTTGCACTCGCAATTTATTTTCTTGCTTGTGTTTTGCTTAGTTATCCTGATTCTGCTAACCTGCATTTTCTATTTTCAGAAATTAGCACAGAAGAGATAAAAGCCTGCTGATTAAAAGGAACAATAATAATGATTTTGCAGAAAAGGGAGCTGTAATAGCAAGCAAAAGAGAGGAAGAAGTCAAGAGGAATGCACTAAGATTTTGATTTGTGTGTGTGTGTGTGTGTAATATGAGGCTTTTGGGGTAACACAATCCTTATTGGGTTCGGCAAACAGAAACAATCTCTCCTTTATCCCCTCTTTTCTCTGACTACAAGGCGCTGTTTAATTCCGGTCCCTCGCAGCGTGAAAACCCTGGACGGTAACTGTCCAAACGACGACTCCGAAAGCTTCCGCTGCAGCTATTTCTGCTCACCCTTGGCCAAGCCAACACTCAACCGACTGCCAGTGGTCCCCCACTCCCAGCTCTGGCACAGCACCGGGCTGACCATCAAGCAATTACACGGAAACTTGGCAATTGGTAGGAAATCCAGTCATTAAAAGGGCTTAACACTGGCAGAGGGTCTCCGTTGGTGGCGAGCCGAGGCGCCCGCTGCACCCCGTGTTGAATGGGACCACTGGGGGGACTTGTATGAAGGGTTTCATATACCAAAGATTTGGCAGGGATTGAGTGGGTTTGTGTCATTGTGTATTTGGACACGCAGCTGTTCACAAAGACACACACTCTCCCTCTCCGACCAGATGTTCTCATTCACACACCAGGCTTCTACAGCAGGATACTATATCACCGCTGTAGGGTAAAAACCTTGTACTTCTAAAATGTCAACTTTTCAGCAACTCCGAGAAACAGCCTGGGTTTCAGCGTGACGACAGTGTGTTTTCGACGGCGCGCGAGTGACTTTGAAAGCGCTTCATGAATCCAAGGCGCTTGAGATTCTTCTCACCCCGCAGCATAGCCCATCCTCTTCCAGGCGACAACATGGAAACCAGGCAAAATCGCACTTATGAGGTTTTTGCATGATGACAGCGGTGATGTGAAGGCAAGAGCTGCACCCATGTCCAAGGTTACAGGCAATCGACTGCAGCAGACATAACAGTATTGGATAAGAAATAGCACTGGTTGAGGTTTCACATTGATTGGGCTTCTCATCAAGGCTCCTGGAGCAAAGGCAAGGCCAGCACAACCCCCAACAAGTGCGTTTGGTATGCATATTATACATAGAGAATTCAGTGAAATATTAATTAGTCAAACTCATACAGTGGTGCATGTACTGTATATTTTTTCACAAAGCTGATTTTCATATTGTTTGCACCATACTGAATGGCTGTTTCTGCATTTTGAGAGTATACCATAGATATTATCTATCTTTTGACCAATCGCACTTCAAAATTGGCAACATTGCAGTACGAGGTTTATTTCATTTTAAATCGATCATAGCAGATATTTATGTCATAGAACATCTGCCCATATCAGGGTAGTGTACAGCATCAGGGAACTGTAGCGGAGTGAGTAGTGATCAAGTGAGTTTAAACACTCATATGGCAAAGCATATTTCCAGCTGAATGCTACCCAGCTGGATCTTAATATGTGAGCTGACCTTGACCTCTGACCTCAGCCGTGTCTCCTCAAAATGTAAGATGCATTAAATATGTTTTTTAATTAATATTGCTAGCTGCATGATACGTTTTATCAGCAAAGACACGTTTCTTTTGAACATATCAGCAAACTGTTTAATGCTAATGGAAAATGCTCAAACTGAATGTAAAGTTTCTGTGAAAGACTCACCGTAAATATCAGTAAAATCCATAAAACTATCTCCAACTCCTTGCAACTAAAGCATGATTTATGTTTTTTGTTGTTACATTTAGGCAACTCAAAGCACTTGGATAAGGTTAGGGAAAGACAGTCGTCCTTGTTAAGTGCAAACCACAACCTCTTCCTAACCGTAACCAAGTATTTCGGTAGCCAAAACCTCAGAACACGTGGGACGCAGGGCACAAATCCCCATCTCAGGTCTCAAAGTATCTCTCGGAATTCCATCTAGATTAGGTGATCCTGCACCTCATGACTTACGTCGAGTGCCAATGTTCAGTGTCAGTGCAGGAAGTGTAGCTTACTCTTAAAGTAGCAGGGCAGAAAGTAAGGGTGTGGAGGTCAGGGTGGTGGATGGGCATGTGGTGCATTTGACATAGCTTAACCACAGTTTATTTGCCAAAACCACCATTGTTTCCTAGCAACCATATCGTAGATGCCATGTGCAGATATAGAAAGCAAGAATTTAAAAAATGTTGTCACTGAATGTAATCTATGATTTTGAAGAATCGTCCAATATGGACATTTTAGGGCTGGCATCATTAATTCAACTATGAAAAAATGATGTCAGCACACTAAATTAGACCCTTCTCATTATTGGGATGTGAAGGGATGGACACCAAAAACATTTACTGCATCTGTTTCAAATAACATAACAACATTTTCCACTGTTAAACTGCAAGAGAAATATGTCAACAGGACATCACTTTGCTTATGTTTGGCCAGATGTCTGTAGGAATAAAATAGTACACTGCTTATTTCTTATCTGCTCATGTGTCCTAGGGTGGAGAATTGCATCATGGGATCTTTAAAATTGATCCTCAAGTTATTATGGAGAAACTGACAAGGTTACATTGACTTAAGTGTCTTCGCGGAAGTCTCTGCACGTAAGCTGCAATCACACAAAGAGAAGTAGCTTCAAAACGGTGTTTTCTGTTCATGTCAGTATCAAGAGGGGAAAAAGTTAGAAAACCGTTGTCAATAGCTCATCGCCAAAAGTTACAACCTTCTAAAATAGCCGTCAATGAGGGCGAATGCGGACATGATCGGCCGTCCTCCATCACTCTCTACCGAGGCCTTGGAAAGTGCACTCCATGTTGAACTGCCATTGAACTCCTCACAATTAGTTCGAATTTTTTTTCCCCTTTCTTTCCAGCAGAGGCTCTGAGCAAAGAGCTGAGCAGTTTTCAGATGAAGGTATCCCTTAGAGATATTTAAACTCCCTACGTGCCGGCGCTGCCTCCGGGGGTGTGGATGGGATGGTTATTAATGCATTATTTACACACGCTTCCTGCTGTCTCCTATTGTGGCTTGGCTTGATTAAAAGGGATATTGCTAAGGAGGCACTTTTTGCACACTGTGATAGGACAAAGAGGAGTTACTTTTTCCTTGCTCTTTCTTGAAGTATTGCAAGTTTTGTGGGCTCCTTGGATCCACCTAAAGATACTATCGGAAATGGGGTCCTGTATCAAAAACAATTGCCTACTAGCTGTAGTCCATCTTCTAGTAGGACAAGGAAACAGTACTGATCCAGAGACTGCACCCAGATTCAATGATTAGGTCTCTCTTTATAGAGATGTCATCAAGTTAAGTTATTATGTTTAGGGATGTATTGTAGCAGACCCAACTAAATTGAGGTTTAACTAGCTTTTTTGTATTTCAGAATAGAGTGCCCTTTTTTGCCTGGCATTAATCTTAATGATAGCGAAGATCATACTGAGAAGGTTATAACAGCAGGGCTTTCGAGGGACATGATTCTGAGATGTGTGTACTCAAGGGGATTAAAAGCAAATTGACCTCTCACCAGTAATTTTACTAGTTTCCAGCAAGTTGCTTTATTTCTAATACTGAAAATGTCTATAAGGTACCATTACAACATCATGTAGCCAACCCATCTTTTAAAGCAAGTACTACAGTCATTTTATAAAATAGTGTTAGTTTGCACAAGGGGGATATGTAAGGATATATCATCAGTCATATACTATATATATCTTGTCTTGTAACCCAAACCCTTCATCTCAAATTATTTTTTACATTCCTAATAGGACTTCAATGCTTTACACTCCTCTTTTAATTAGAACATTGTCTTCTACTGCTTTGGCGAAGGATGAAACATGGCCTTCTCGTCCCCCTATAATAATTCCCTAGTTAAATAAATAAAGTTCTCCTTATATTGGACGGTCATTGAGGACCATGTTTTAGTGGTATTCTAATTGAAATACATGATTCCGACAGCATGTTTCTGCACTTAGTAGCAATGAACCATATCTGATTCGTCATTAAGTAATTATGAATGCTAATGCAAATAAAGCACCTTTCAAACAGAGCTCCCCCTCCCGCTCTCCCTCTCTGTATCTCTCCTCACAAGGAAATTAATCACTCGCTCCTCGACGAAGGGGAAGACGGCAAAGGAAGACAGCCAGCTGCGGGACAGTCACTTCACTCTCTTTCTGTCGAGATATGAAAGAGAGGAGAGGCATTAATGATGTCTTGGGGATTCCACCGGGGAAAGTGAAAGGACTCAAAGGGAAAATGAGAGCACTACCCCTTTTTTTCTCTTCCCCTGTTCCTTGTTGCTTTAATAAAGCAAGGAAAGGAATGAGAGAGGGGTGGGGTGGGGGAGAAAAGAGAGAGTCGCTTAGAAGTCTCCCATAAAGCACAAGCCGGAGCATTTTGCAGCAATTACAGACAGATTGGGGATTTAGATATTAGTGCCCGGTGGTCCATTAGCTGGTAATTTGCCTGTCTTTTTTCTCCACTCTCAGTAGAAGAGTGTTCGTGCTAAGATCTCTACCACTCTAATCCTGTAAATAATAGCTGCATGGAAAAAGAGAGGAGAGAGCTGGTGTCTGATCGCTGAGTGACACTGAAGATAGCTGAGTGGAAGGGAAGAGAGGTGGATGGATGGATGGATGGATGGATGGGTTCATGGTAAACGTACAAAGTTAAAGGTCGTGGCTCTACACATCAGTATAATGCCAAATTAATTGTGATGCCATGGGATAATTGCTGGTAATAATAAAGTGTGTGTTTCCACATTCCAAATGTAGTCCTTTTTTTTTTTTGTTTTTCTCCCGGAAAACCCCATTGCCATCTAGCATAAAAAGCAAAATGCTTTTCTGTTTCGCTTTAGTGAAGAGGATAAGTATGTTGGGAGTGATTTCGCATCTGCTCTAGTACCTGCCCTCCAACGAATCTCTACAAAGTTTTGCCGCTGATAAATAATTCCAAGGTTGAATCAATTGGTCGCCTCCATTTCAACCTTATTGCTGTATAAGAACCTTGATAACTGACAATTCTGCAAAACCCTGGAATTACGTTCACTGACAACCTTTCTCACGTCCAGTGACAACATTTTTACATGTGTACAATGTCTGCACATGGCAACTATGGTATGGTTAGGGAACATTCATGGTCATGGCACATAAACTATGGTTAAGGTATCGGCGGGGCTAGACAACCAAGCACTTGGTTAAGATTAGAGAGAGATCATGGTTACGGAAAATAAAAATGCAAACGTTTATCGTGACTGCCGGCTCAAACCTCGTGCTGAAAAGTCGGACTTGCGCTCCTGACCTCCACCTGCTTAATGTTCGCCTTGCTACATGTATGGCACACTACTTTCTGCATCGGCACTGGACGTGAATTGTGAGGTGTGGAATTGCTTATAATGAACATAATTCATAGGGACCATGTCCGTTTTGTGCTAATTGTTCACAGTCCACATTTTTAGAAACCCCACTGCTTTATGGCACACAGAGCAAAATACTTTTCTCTGTTGCTTTACTGATGAAGATGAAGTGATTCACAAGTATCTCTAAAAGATTTAGTTGCATTGCTGCTCGAAGCACGCCCTCTTTTTGTTTGGTGCTGTAAGGCAATTTCCCAGATCTCCTGCCAAATTACATTTTCTCATTTGCTTTTGATAATTTTTTTATACTCTTGTGAGGGCAGGGTCTATAGTTTTAGCTCCTTTGCTGCTGAAAGAACAACTCCATCGGTCATGTTTTGTGCTGTAAAAGCGATTTCTTGCCAAATTCAACACAGAGGACACCGCGAAAGGCCTCGCAGAGAGGTTAGTTGAGAATGTGCAAGCCACAATATTAGTAATTTCTAAAATTAAAGTATTCTAAGGCCCAGGGTTTGCTGTGAAACAACAAATCCTGACGAGAGTAGAAAACATACTAAAAGATGGAGAAACAGGAGAGAATCATTAAACAACCAGTATGAAGATATCTAAGAGGAAGCTCAAAGTAAATAATCCACCATAAAGCAACAGTACAGTAATTGGCTTGTCCATAAAGCCTGTTATGAGCCACTGTTAGCCGTGTATTGAGAGAGGACAGTGGTAGCCCCTGTGGCCTAGCCCTGGGATATGCAAGCCCGGGGTGACATTAATCACAGTCCCCCCTTCATCGATCGCCTGGATAATGGTTCCGCTTATCACCTCGCTGGTTTCTAAAGGGGCAAAAGCCAGAGACATTCAGGGACATCCTCAGTGCCTTTCATCCCTTTTCTTTCTCTCCTTCCTCTTTTGTTTATTAACAGTAGTGCATTTGAGCTTAAATCATGCGCTCTTCTCACATAATAATGAGATGTTATTGCTATAGAGTCCAATTCATATTCCAGTCAAATCCAAGGAAAGCAATACATTTATAAAAAGCCAAGAACACAGTGGGCACTTATTAAAAAACTTTTTTTTCTACGTTGTTTACATAATGGATCTGCTGCATTGTAGGCTTACTATATCGGCGGTGGCGTGAAGAGGACCCATCCATCTTTCTTGTCTCCTCCCTCTTTTCCATCTCTAATCTCTGCTCGCTCATCTCCCTTCGCAACAGGAAGAAGGTTAGCCAAAATCTCGCACAGATCAATTAGGAGGGGGGCCGGCCCTTCAGGAGGAGGGAGGGGAAGCGAGAGGGGGTAGACGAAGGGATGGGGGTAAAAGTGAAGCAGAGGAGCGGTAGAGGTGATGAAGGGAGGGAAGAGGGGGTTAGCAAAGGGCGGGACGGAAGACAGGAGTAGACGATGGATGGAGGACTGGGAAGAGTGAACGGAGAAGAAGACAACGGGATATTTGCATATCAGCGCAGCAGCCCGCAGCAGCGTATAGACTAGCCAATCTCGCTAATAAGTCAGCCACTACCGGGCTAGTTACCTGCTCTCCCCTCGGCCCTCTGCCCTAGTAGGCCATCTACATCGGATGAGAGGCATCCACGCTATTAGTATCTGTCAATCTCGCTGAATAAGGTGATCTCCTGGGACCCTCAGGATCAGTGGCCCTTTTGGGGGGACTTGGCGGCCCCCCTAAAGCCCCAGGAGAGGTGGCCCCTGGAAGCTTTGAAAGCTAAAACTCTGATCTTGGAGGATCTGCGGTTCAAGCCAAAGAGAAGAGATTGAAGCATGGCATGGAGGCTGTGGAGTAAAACAGAAGCAAAGGCGCCAGACAATTGGAGAGAAAGCCTAATGAACCTCCACTTTACCCAAAATGCTGCCTCCTTCTAAATCTAGTGCACAGAAAGCAACGCATTTTATGATTCTGGTCAAAGAATGTGTTAGAAGCTATGCTATCAATAAGTTGTGTTTTTACACGTTGCCGTTTTTTTTCAGTCCAATCGAACTTTGGATATTGTACATCAAGTCAAGTCAATTTTATTTACATAGCTCAAAATCATAAATCACATATTTGCCTTGAAGGGCTTTCCAATCTGTACAGCACGCAACACGCACTGTCCTTAGGCCCTCAAGACGCCGTTCACACAGTGTGGTGGAGACTCCTGGAGGATGTAAATCCTAATGCTGTTTAAATGCACGTGTCATGTTTCACGTGAAAGTGATGTTTTCACATGGGATCTCTCTCATATCTGAATATCACGAATGCCTTTATCATGTGAATGTATTCATTTCAACATGTGAAATGTCTAAAAAACATATGAGTCTATACATGGATTTATTACACATGAAATGGGTGATACGTTATGTGATCATAATAATAATAATAATAATAATAATGTGAAATGTTTTTCACATTTTTGTTGGATTCACGCTTTACTTTTGTTTAAAGATGATAAGAGTGCCTGAACCAACATGGAAAAGAGAGAAACTTCATTCACAAAAAAAGTTCAAAGAAGCAAGACCTCTGTTCCGCCCACACTGTTTGATTGACACATGGTCACTGATTGGGGCGAGTACCACCTTAACGTATCAGTTAACGTATCATTTCTCCCTCACATTTTGTGCGCTGCACAGGTTGTGGGTGATGAGGATTCGGGCAGTGAATGATATTCTGAATCCCTGCAATTAAGTAAGCTCTGTCTCCTACTCCAAAGAGAGCCATTTTTAGACCTGAGTCATAAAAATATGGTGTGGGAGGGAACGTCTTGCACTTATGACCTTTTACACGGCTAAAACACAAACTGAGTGGTTATTTTTTGGACTTCTGCGAGACTAGAGGATATTTTTAGCAGAACATAAATATACTGTGCCAGTTTTTTTCAGCGTGACTGTATGGAAGCGTATGTGACAGTATTAGTTTGGTCCAACACGTTCTCTCCTCCTCAGAGTTGACACCAGACTGTTTTCATATATGAATAGAGTGGCATTAAGTTAGGGATAATCGTGTTCTGCGGCTAATTTAAGGTAATGACAGTGTGAGTATGAGAGTGCATACTGTCTCCATCTCTTCCTCCCCTCACAGCCCTCCCTCGTGCATTGGTAATGAGGCGTAGGGTTATTGACTGAGTCTGAAGATATGATTATCTCCCCTCCCCTCCTCCATCTTGCCCCCCCCC
>CM022483.1:4702673-4724817 GCA_011952105.1 Coreoperca whiteheadi
CCCCTACATTCTCTCACTCTCTCCCCACCGCGAACCATTCATCAGACGGGGATAAGGCATGTTTGTTACATGTATATTGATTTCTGCTGATTGTAAGAAAGCGGGGCGACTCATTACGCATCAGAGATGGAGGCAGAGACGCAGAGAGCCCACCAGGGGTCTACTGGCGTGTCTGCAGGCCTGTATGGCCTCCTCTCTGGATCCATGCTTAAGCAGACGATCTAATAACATACAGTAAATGGATTCCCATTGCTCGAAAAGTTGCCCCCATTTGTTGATGAAGTTTTTGATTAATACCAATGACTCCACAATCTTTGCCATTGACAAGTGAAGTAAAAAAATCTGTTGGAAACATGTACCCCATGGGAAACATGAGGCGCGCTGCTAGACTGTTATCCCCATTGAGAGGACATGACTGCAGCTGGATGAGGCTGTGGTCAAGGGGCATATGTGCAGTCAGGGGCTTTTCCAACCACCTGTCTCCCTTTTTCCACTTTCTTGCATCTTATTTGTCCCTACTGTGAGTAGATGACATGAGTGTTCAAGCAATCACTCACAGGCCACCACAAAGTCAGTAACGTCTCAATGCTGCATTTGAACGAAAGCCAACAAAAGTAGCGATACATTTCCCGCAAATGTTTTTGTAGTGCACCAAGTATGTTTTCGCATGTTTTTCTGAACCTTTCTGAATGCCACTTGGCATAATATGTGGCACATTATAGTCCTATAGTGCATGCTTCATCTTATCAATGTGACCCGATAACCCCCCAAACTGGGAGGAATCACAGCACTTGAAAACTATCAAAGCGTTCAAAGTATCCTCTAGAAGTGCATTTGTTGCTCGTATTGTGTCTATACGAAGAGCTGGGTCACTTCCACTCGGGCTAATGAGTTTTCTGGCAGCATCGTTCTGTGTCTAATGACATCGTTGACACGGATGCTACATATTGTGTCACAGGCCTCTGGCAATCGCTCAGCAGCTGATGTCCTCACTTTGCCACCGGGGGCACACCGCCTGGCACGGTAGACTGACAGTTTTGGCAGGCCGAAGAGTAACCCGCTGCTACTGTGGCACAGTTTGCAGGACACATCAATTTGTTCCCCGCTATTGTGAGAGACGGTCTCTCTGGCGCCGATCCAGAGCTCGCCGCCTCGGCCTCATCTGCATATCTTTGTTATCCGGTGCTGGTTCTGAGGGAGAGAGAAAGGTAGCGAGGAAAGATAGACAGAGGGATGACGAGTTGTGCCTCGCCATCTGGGCTCTGTTTCTTCAACGGCCACAAATTAAAACTCAACCTGTATGGAGAGGAGAGGGGGTAGAAATAGAATTGTCAAAAGGCAACAATACTTCTAATCTCTTTCTCCCTCTGTGCTTTTCAAAAAGGAGGGGGGGGGGGGGTGAGGAAGAAAGGCGATTTAATAATTAGAGGGGTAGAAAGCTCAAACAGATGAAACAATGCCCCCCTCCTTTTTTTCTCCCACTATCGTCTGTAATGACTCGAGCGCTGATGGAGAGGCCTCTTTGAGGATGACATTCAAATGCTGACATTTGAATTATGTCTGTTTATCAGAGGGAGAATGGCCCGCCCGCTTTTGTTGTGCCTCCTTCTGCGTGCAGGCTCGCCGGTTGCAGGTACTCAAGCTGGCGGGGTTCATTTTAATCACACACACAACGCATAATGGCGCACAGGAATCCTGAAGGGGCAATTTTATATGGTTTTGTAAAAGTACGGGAGAGTGTAGAGACAGTGTACACTAAAAACTTTAATGGGTTTTATTTCAAGCATTTACTGCGGAAGAGCCATCAAATTGTAACAACCAACATAAAATCACTCATCGTCACTAATCCCCGGCTGTATTGCCAGTTTATCTGCATGGCTAATTTCCTCGTGAGGACGAGCACGGACACCATTTTGTGGCGAAAATGCTAAACTCCGCCACAATCCATGTTAACCTTCAGGAAGCATCATACACTTAAGGGAGATAAAAATTTGCATGGGGAAGATTTATAGTCTATCAGTAAATGGGCTGCAATGCAAAACAAAGGCCACTCCAGAGTGGTGTGGTCCCTCCTCAGCTGCTTGTCAAAGTTGGGATCTAAAATCAGGACGATCCATCACGTTGGCACATGAAAAATTATGGAATTCACCGCGAAGAAATGTATTCATGGGACGCGGATGTAAATGGCCGTTTAACAAAGGCATTCAGAAGTCAGCGGTAAACACTGGTCCGCAAGGTGTGCAAAACCGAAAGGGAGGGTAGGAGAGTCGGCGTGAAGAAGGGAGAGAAAAGTGCACCCTAATAATCAAGCTCACCATCTGAGGGCTATTTCGCTGCTGGACTCCCCCTTCATATTACATATCACAAGTGAAATATTTAAACAAGCATACATATTGAAACAATCAGCGGGCTGGTTTGATTGTCAAAAGGAGCCCTGCTGAAGCTGCTGGGCGAGAAGTGGAAGGCAATTATCTACATTTCTCTATTAATTATTGCAAGAGAGTTTCTCTATTTTGTGAATGTGGAATGTACCTGTGAGGGCGTCAGTATGTACCATGAACTGTAATTTGTGTATGCCTACGGTCAGTGCGCGTGTGTGTGTGTGTGTGTTGGCATGATTATAATATGTGCATATTTATATGTGATACCTTGATGCGTTAACACCTTGTAGCAACATGTGCAATTGTTCATACATATGTGGGATCATTTTCCGTTTTTACACCTTTTCACTGAACAGTACCTGGACTTTCTGGAAGGAGCGGACTGGCTTTGATCGGATTTTCGCTGATTTATATCGCCGTGCATCCAAGCGTTGCTGTGTTTCCAACCGCGACAACACATTGGCCACCAGTGTTCACAGGAAACCAGGTCCTCTTGTGGTGAGGACAGCTCCGACAATGCTTCCGGTAACAGAAGAAGAAGAGAAAACGGGAACTAGCTGCTGATTTTCCCCCTGAGTAATTTAATGTACCACTTCAGCGATATGGCACCTCGGTGCTTCCTTAAAGTTGGAGACTTGCAAGAGATAGACGAAAAAAGAACTGATGCAACAAAAGCCGTGACGTTTGGACTTCATTTTGGGGTCATGCTCCAAAAACGCTGAATCCTACATTTCCCATAATGAAGCTTGATAGGGTCTTTCATTAGGCCCTCCCTGCGTGGTGATGCCGCATTTTTCAAACTTGACAAGCCCAGTTTGAAACACAGACTTGTGTCCAAGCCCAAGCTTAAGTAACCCTGATGGCATCTATTGTATGACAATCATCGGATGATGTGTTTTCCCGGGCTTGACAGAGCTCCTCCAGAGCCACAGAAGTCCTTATGCACCTGTTTCACAGGCTGAGTGGTGCTCCTCGTGACGAGTGAGCAGATTATTGAAAAGTCCCTTTTAATAAAACAATAAATTGCCGAGCAGTTATGCGGCAAATGCCAGTTTTTAAATCTGATTTTAATCCAGATTTTAATAATATTTCCAAACATTATGAATGTGCACAACATGTACAGTACAGTATGCGTGATTATATATCTAAATTTAGGAAAATGCATGTTTGCAATTGCAGGGTTACATCTCTGTTACATGCAAGTTTAAGCACGCCTACTGTGTACCAGTAAAACACATACCTTGTGTTCACTGTGCACACTATATTCTTGCATATTTGTGCAGCCCTTTGCAAGTAAGTGGAAGTTATATGCTTATGAAACAATTTGTAACAAATGCATTTCTGTTTGCATGCATACGCATATGTGTCTTTCATTCTCCCTGCAATGATGGCACAGGCTCAACATTCACCATGAGAACCTGTATGCAAATCCCTCTCCCCTCCGGTGGATGAGCTGTATGATCACCATATTGGCATGTGAAAATAATATAGATTGGGAACGTGAGAAGGAGACCAAGTGGAAAATGAGATGATTGCTAAAGTATGTTCTGCCTGATAAACTGAAATTGCATTTGTCTAAGTGCTTGCAGGAGCCAGCCCATAAAAACGTCTTGATGTTGAAACTCCTTAAGGTGGATGTTGATAGGCGTTGCACAGAACAATCAGGATATCCTGCAGGATATATTTTTTATATTAGAGCCTTTTCACCCGTATTGTCTCATTGTTGAATTGATTTAAGTATTTATCTATTTTGTTGGTGACTGTAGCTTTAGCAGTGTGCAGTTTATTCCGCTCTTAAGGTGAGAAGGTCATGGTCAAATCCTCCCTGTGCCTGCCTGAAAGCATTGTTCACATTCGCTGTGTTTCCCAGCAGGCCTGAAGGCCCAGCATGCACTGAGTGCCGCCTCATGTTCATAGTCTTTCAGGGCAGTGGGGGAGCCTCGCTCACCAGTGTAGAGTGGACGACAACTAGCAACACTGGCAAGGAATTTACAGTTCAGTTGACCAGTCGCTGTGGACAGTTGATTCAAAGTCTATTCCAGCCAAGCCACTAGCTTACCATGGGATGTCATTCACAGAGGTTTTACCTATTCTGAAGATATGTTTTGGCGAAAAGGATGGTGATGTTTTGTATTTTTCTTATTGCCAACAAATCCCATGAAAAATCCAAAATGAATTGACCGAATTTGATTGAAAGTAACTCCTGGAATAAGGTTGATAAACAACAGTTGTTCAGTATCTAAGGATGGCTTTGAAAACACTATCATGAGGTAAAACATCCTGACATGGTGGTACGCTTTAAATTGACCAGCTCCCGAGGATCGGCGATGCCCAGACTCAAAGATTGTGGCGTGGCGCTGTGACTGACAGCGGCTTTGTCGTCCAACACATGAGGTGTAATGTGTCATTTCCAAACAAACAACCCCTTCTCTTACAGGTTAGGGTCAAGCTCGGCTAAGGTCAAGGCCCCCGTACAACACCAGGGTGGTTGAAAACACACAACAGCCTCTTTGTTCTGGGAGTTCCTGCTCGAGTGAACACGCTTTGGGTTGAGACTGCTGTTTTCATTTAGTTGTTGCTCCTGGGGCAGTTTTTCCCCGCTTCCTACTCCTCCCTAGATTTCATTGCCCATACACTGGGAGATGATTTTGTGAATGAAACCATGCATATCCTCACAGCCTTTGTGATGGTAATGACTAGCAGCGGAGGAACAATGGAGGGCGAATGCTGGGATTCAGGGGTTACGGTTGTGGGAAATAGAGGAGGTGCGTGTGAGTGTCTGTTTGTGTGTGTCACTGATGGGTGAAAACCTCATATCTCCAAAATGTCATCTCGGAAAAAAATGTTTTTTTTAAAGCTTGCTGGCAAAGTATGTTTGACATAATCTAATTGTTTTCATGAGTCGTAAAAAACTATTTTCTTAACAGAGAAAGAGAAATTAGGAATCGTATTTATTGTTTTTCAGAATAGGGAACCATTTTACTAACATTTTTGATCCGAGAAATGATGCCAATCTTGACCAATATTTGGTCTAGAGATATCCGGAGGAGTCTTTAAAGGAGGGTGTATTTCATTATTTACTTAATTAATCTGAAGGTTTTGGTGGGGCATCTTTAATATCTTAAATTTTCGCAAACCTGTTTCGGGCCCATTAGTTTAAAAGTGGTGCAGTTGAAAGGGGAATTGAACAGTGGAAGAAAAAATTCCACAATCTCCTTGGAGAGGTGCGACTGGATGAGTCAAATTACCTATTATTTATTATTATCATATACAGTATATAGTTCTTTTTTTAAGCCATTGCATAACTTTCAGTCTCAATACTGAGATTCATTTTGGCATCATATTTTTGCATATAGCCTACACAATCATTTGTTTACTTCGTGCAACAGGAATGTCCCACTCGTTCCCAAAAGTAGTCCTCCTTGCTGAAAGTAAGTGTAGAAAACTTCATAAATCTACTCTGAGGTCGTTGTGGTTTCAGTGCTAGCTCCTGTTTCAGTGCGATTCCATCTGTGCGGAAGTGTGTACACATCGCTATGCATACATGTAAGTGCTTTGCTGCATCTTTTTGTCTCTGCATCTGCTTGTGCGTGTTTCCGAGGTCAGGGGTCATCATCAGGCTTTCCTCCGTCCTCCTTCAAGGCATCCTCAGCACCCATCTGCCAACGCCAACCTCCCTTCCTTCGTGTCGTTTACGTCCCAAATTGCACAGCAGAGGATGTGTCACCGCGCTGGCAATGATGCCTTCGCCATGGCAACCACAAACAAGGAAAAATTTCATTAGAGCCGGGAAGGAAGCGTGAGGAAGATAGACGCTGAGAGAGAGAGAGAGAGAGAGAGAGTTGGCAGGAAGTCAAGAATGCCAAACGTTCTGGCTGCCCCTGCACCCTGACAAAGGTTTATGACAATTAGGATGAAAAATAAGCCTGCTGTCGGATGCTGTTGCCTGCTGTTTGCCATCCTTCAGATGCCCTCCACAAGAACACTCGCCGGTAAGTCCACCTTAAAACACATCCTGAAATGAATACCTGTCCTTCCAGAGGAGCCGCGTTTGCTTGACTCGTGAGCCAGGTCATGGAAGCTCTCACATTTGCTGATCGAAAAACAAATCCTCTGGTGCACAGGAAAGTGATGCAATTTAGTCCCTACAGGTTGTCTGGAATAAACTGAAGTAAGAAAGAGTGCGTAGCGTGAAAGAGAAAGTCACCGACGCAGCAAAATAAAGAGCGCTATCTGCAGAAACTGTAGAACCTTCATCAACAGGAAATCCAAAGACGGAGACGTCCCAAATCCGCCCCCACTGATTGATCGACAGGTGGTCTCGTAAACGCCACGGCTAAAACCGTCAGTGATGTCAGCTGAGAAAAAAGGACTCCAAATCAAATCAAAACCAAATGAATTGATTAGCCGATTCTCAAACGTGAGAATTTGCTTTTACATTACGGTAACTTGAGTATGATTGTGATTACAATTTGAAGTTTCACCTTGAAACGGACATTGCCTTTTTCACTACTTTAAGAAACTATATTAATAACTACATGATTAATCGATTAATCCAAAAAAATTGTGGTTAGATTAATTGATGATAAAATGCATTGTTAGTTGCAGCCTAATAACACTCTGAATCACATAAATGAGTGAATACACTATATGCATTATGGCATACCTTTGCATAATTTTAAGACAACTTGCATTGCAGCTAATACACTGAATATATTTCGTAAGAAGTACATGAGTGAAAGCATTTAGACATCTGGCAGTGCTCCTTTCCCCATAACTCCGAGTGTGGCTGAAAATTGAGGGGCCGCTTCGGTTTATGTGATTGTTTGAGCATGGTACAGCTTGTAGGCACATAGGCACGGACCACGCCAGCAGACAGAAACAGACAGAAAAACACTCATACAGAGTACACACACACACACACACACACACACACACACACGCATGTTCAGAAAGGTTTAACAGATTAGACTGATTTCACCTCGCCATTCACCAAGCTGTAAATCCGTCACCTGTAACCATATGGCAGGAATGGCAAATTAAATACTGATTTTTAGTAATAAAATATGCATGTGTGGATAAAATATAAAGTTTTAGTCATTTTTTCAATCATATACCTTCAAAGTAGAATTTAGGGTCAACAAGGGATATGCTAGCAGTTAATGTGCCTGTATGTGTGTGTGTGTGTGTGTGTGTGTGTGTGTGTGTGTAGAGCATTGGTATCAGTGTAGGGCTGAAAGCAGGCCTTTCTAATCCCTCACAGTAGGTCAACCACTCAAGGAACTGCAGCCATTATCGGCTTTAGCTTCATTTTATTAAATCACTCGCTACATCCCTGTTGTGTGTTAATGGGCTAATTTGTACCGACACCGAGCAAAGGATACAATCAATGATATGGTTTTATAAGGTGGCTTAATCAGATAACAACTTTGTTCTAGCCGGTAATTAGAAGCAGGAGTCAAGCTGGAAGAGGAGACCAGACCTTTCTCAGCCTGTGCCTCGGTACACCGTGGGAAAAGAGGTCGGAGGTCAATTTCAAAATTAGTTAAGCTTGACGGGCTGCCACTGACCTGCACAGGTGCTCCCACTTCCCTTGCTGCTCTGCACTTCCTCCCGCCGGCACCGCCACCCGGGGGTCACAGACATTGGGCCCCTGTCCCCCTGCCCTCCCCTATGCCCACCTCCTCCACCCAGTTCCCCAGGACCAATCTGGATCCATTAGCAGAACCAGGACAAACCCCTGGCCTGCTGAGAAGACCAAAGACAGCCATAGGGCTGATGCAAAGCTTAAGCACATTCAGCAGAAGAACATATTCGGGCTAAGTGTTTACACACCTTGGAGTGTAGGTGTGCATTGCCCAGTGACCTGTGTTGTTGCACCAAGTCTTGACACGCAACTGCAGCTTGGTCCGCTCCTGAGTAATACCTTTACTTTTAACGGATCAAACATCAACTCCACGGGAATTCAAGAGTTAAATCTGCTTTTGCAAACATACATATGAAAACAAAATTTCCTCCCTCCCTTCCCTTCACCTCCTCTCAGCCTGCCGTCTGTACTCTCAGTATGTTTTTTGGAGGGGGGGCTGGTTGTTATTGGCGCGTTCCGACCGAGAGAAGCTAGGCCGTTGTTTTTGAGCCCCGCTGCGGTGTGGCCTCCCGCTGCTTGGCCTGCCATGTGTAATTAAACATTTGGCCTCCACAATTACTCAGCAGTGTACACATGCCAGTGTCAGGCCTTGTGGAATATGCATTTCAAAGAGCACCAATTCCCTTAAAAGTGCTGAACTGACAGCGGCAAGGAAGGGAGAACCTTTGGGGTGGGGCAGAAAGGGTTGTAAGAGAAAAGAGTAGAAAAGAGGAAGAGGGGGGGGGGAGGGTGTATGGTCCACAGGGATGGACTGATTAGAAAATAAATTCAACTTGAAGTAGAACTTGAAAGTGGACCAAAGCAGGGAGGCATTGATTGGCATGTATTGGGTACAGCCAACCGCTAACATGCTAGCAATCCTCTTTGTATCATAAAAAATTATTAATTTGCCAAAAAGCAGAATTGTCATCCAAAAACTTGCTGAATCATTTAAACAAATACCACAAAGACCACACAGCAGCTCTGTGAGGCTGTACGTACGCACAGCCGTGCATTGAGCTAAATGATAACATCAGCATGCTAACATGATTACACTGACTCTGCTGATGTCAAGTAGGTGTAATGGTTACCATGTTCACTATTTTAATTTAGCATGTTAACATTTGCTAATTAGCACTAAACACAAAGTGCAGTTTTGGCCCGATGGGAATGTTGTTAGTTTTCCAGCTATTTGATCACAAACCAACGCTTTGGACAAATTAAAATGTCGACCTGATGATGTCGCTAGTGGAAAAATCAAGGGAAACTCAAAGTTATTCGAATTCATCCTGAAGGGGACACAAATATATATACCAGATTTCATTTTCAATTCAGTTGTCGAGACATTTCACTAAAACCACGTATGTCAACCTGCTGGTGGTGCCAGAGAAAAGGTCAGGTGATCACCAGACCCATTAGGATGCATCCTCTGACAACCATGAATGTCCGTCTAAAAATTCTTGGCAATCCATCCAATAGAGATATTTCAGTCTGGACCACAGTGGTGAACCGACCAACCGAGTTTGCTAAGCTCTGGCTAATGTATTAAACTGTTACTGTTAATTTAGTTTAAATCTATGATTCAGGATGACCCCCATCAGGCTCCACCTCTGCACAGGTATGTCTTCATGTCACTGCAGCCACATGGCTGCCCTCGAAAACCGGAGGCGATGGAACATCTCAACATCAAAACCATCTTAGTGCTGCCACTGGCCTGCTGTTTACCTCCCTGACAGTAATGAAATTCACACACAGCCGTCGTCCGACAAGAGAACTGCTTACAATTTATGCAAGCACATACATTAACATTTGACATTGTGTGTCCACGGGTGAAAAGGTTCTAAATTGCAACCTGACATTAAAGGAAATAAATAAATAACAGAAGACAACCAATCAAACAGCCATTCTTGTACTGCGTCACGCAGTACGGGGAACGAGCTGGAACAGTGGCTCCTATGCAAAAACTGACCTTGCACTCATAAAAGGAAGAAGCATGGAAGAAATGAATAAGCAAAACAATAAAAGAAGGAAACATTTCATACAAGAGATAATCTAAAAGGACAGTTCTACTAAAAATCTGCACTACAAAAAAGAAAAACAGGTCATGAAGACTGACAATTGGTGTTCTATAAAACCAGAGAATAGATCAGCGTGATACTCAAGCTTATAACTTATGCAGTTTCTCTTGTTTCTCTTCTCATTTTTTAGACTGTTAATATCTAGAAACATTACGGAAAAAGAAAGATTGCTTACCTATAATCAAAAGATAATGACAGCTGCAGTACTTAGTTCAGTAGTTGCGGTCAGTTCTGCATCCTTAAAACTGTTGATCCACAGTACAGGAACTTGAGACCTTAACAACTGAGTAATGGCATCACAACATAAACTTAAAATAGTTTCTTGGCAACAAGAAGAGTCGTCATCGGCGCGCAAATGTGACTTGAGGAAAACCAAAATTGGCAGTGAAGAAAATCCAAACTACATTCTGTTGTTGCCTTTTCAGGGCAACATGATATCCAGGTAATCTGTTGATCCAAACGTGTACCAAAAACTGAGTTGTGGAGTCTCGATTTCTAGAGTTTCCTTGAGTCTAGAGTAGCGTAAATGACCTAGTGTTTTTTTTACTACTTCCATTTATCTGCCTCTCAGTCTCTTATTGGCTTTTCTTTTTCAGAATGGGCTATATAGACACATTTGAGGTGAATACTTGCATATTAAGACTTCTAATGGATTATGTACATTTAAATAAAAATCCAGTTACAAAATGTGTTAGAAATGATGAAGGTATCAAATAAAAAAGCTCATTACGATCCAATTAAACAAACAAACAAAAAGGTTTTTGGTGTATCTGACATCAAATATGGGTATGACATAGGCAACTATTTACAAGAGCAATAGTGAACTCTAGTAAGCCCTTTCATGTTGCTTGAATCGCTATAAGAGGTTAAAAACAGGCATGATAACTTGCTTTGTGCGTAAAAAAACAGAGCTATTGATATCTTGATTGACAGTGAGATACACCAATTAGTTGACACGAAAGCTCTCTTAAACAGTGGGTAGAATATGAGAAAGATGCACCATCACCAAGTCTTTAGAGCAGAAATATAACAAGCATGTTGGGATCCACATTGTTTAACATAAGAGGAAAAAATTTTATTTCTAGTATACATGAAAGGAAACGACTACAACTATTTATATATGTTGCTTTTATTTTGTAGTTTTGGATTCTATTTTCAGAAAATATTTTCAACATGACCTTCAGGGGCCTTGACAGTGCTGTCACACACTCTTCAACTTTGTGAAACCCAGTCGGAGCTTTCCAGAGACACTAAAGCTCCTCGTGAAATGACAAACCAGCAGCTCAGGCACTGGCAAGAGCACCCAGAAAAATACGACACCCGCTGCAAACACCGTATCATGACTTCAGGAACAGCACACTGGCATCCAGCTGTCACTCAGACTCTCTGAGACTTGAAGTACCTCAACATTCTGCCTCTCTCAGAAAATAAAAACCCCTTTCCTTCCGCTGCAGTTTGCCAAGACATGTGAATCTGCCACTTTTCCGTTATTGATAAGCTTTGACAAAAGTCTAAAGTCAGTGCAATAATGCAATACGCAAACAGAGAGCAGAAAGACAGAAAGGGGAAGAAGGTACAGTTGGATTTCGAGGATGTGTGTGTGCACCTCTCTCTGCTTCATGTGTCGCAGCGAGAATGAGAGGCGACGAGGCTCCCCATCCCTCTGAGAAGGAAAAACAGCACACAAACACTCATCCTCTAGAGTCCCCCGTGAACAATGTGGATTTTAAAAGAAGAAACCTCTCTGCCAAACCCTTGTCAGCGCTGAAAGCTACCGACGCGTCACAGAGACGTTGGCAGCACCACCTGCCTGTGAGGCCCCAGTGTCCCCTCCTCAACCTCTTGTGTGCCATAGAGGTGCCTGTGTCCATGTCCCTCTATTGTGGCGTGGACTAGAGGGGGTATTGTGAACCTTGTCAACGGCGCTGCCATCTCCGTGCCAGCTGGCTGGGTGTGAGTGGCGAAGGGGGCGAGGGAGGCCGGAACAATGCAAAGATCTGTGCACAATGGGCAGCCGTGGAAAGGCGGCATTGTTCCGCCACGATCGGCCATGCCAGCTTCCCCGTGCCGACGCCGCGCACAAGCAAGAACTCGTTAAAGTGGGCTACATCGGATGGAGTTTTACCCAGAAGCTCTGGTTCATATTTGAGACATGTGCCTGAATTGTAAAGCAAGGTGCACCTTTTCGTCGACATGGTTTCCATTTTCTTCCTCTTAAACGTCCACATGTGGACATTGCAAGCACATACACAGATATCCCCTCGCCCTGCAGCCTTAACCAGCCCCGAAGTCCCTCTTTTGAAATCAAAGAGTGAAAGAAAGGGGAGGAGCGGCTTTAAGGGAACGTCTGGAATCCATCTGAGATTGAGAAATCCGACCATCGTGGTTAGATCCAATTGATTGAGGCAGGCCTGAGTAACACACTCCGACACGGCCTTTCTCTTCCTTTAACACCCCGGCCATGTGGTCCCAGGGCCCTGCCAGGAAAACATGTCACAGCTCATCACAGTTGCAAATGAATATTCATGCAGCGGAGGGATGCCTGTGTGTAAAGTATTTACGTGTGTGCCTATTTCAGTGCGACAAAGACCGGAAAAATGATGAGTGAGTACGTGCGTGCGTGCACTGTACGTTTGTTGCAGGATCCTGTAGAAGTGATTCCCCGGCAGACTCCCGCGATGCAGCCACAGACTGCCTCTGACATGGCCGCCCGCTTGTAACATGCGGCGCAGCTCCCAGTAGGCTTGCTGGCCAAACACAGCCCGACTAGGAGTCATTGTTGGCTGGAATGTGAGGTCTCACACACATTGTCTGAATGCAAAGACACACATATATACAAGCGAACGTCCACACATGTACACACACACACACACACACACACACACACACACACACACACACACACGTGCGCGCGCGTGCGTGGCTGCCAAAACTCCACAGATGCCCTGGCTGTTGCTGCATGTGCGTCAGCGCGGGCCGAGCTCTTTGATGGCGAGGTCTGGTGCGAGGTTTGGGGTGTGAGGATTGAAATGCAAGGCAGGTGCACTGTCACATTAGGCTTCCAAGACATTCTGATGCCCAGATTGGCCCCTGACCTCTCAAACAACAGCAGGCCTGCCACTGCGGGTACCGGAAGGTGACGCAATTCACCAACAATTTTGAAAACCCTTGTTGAGAGTTTCAAAAGCAACAAAACAAGTCGTTTCTTGACCCCCCAACTATAAACTTTTGGACATGTTCTCACCAAAATCATACTAAAGTTGTGATACCAAACGACAACTCTGATATCGCTGAGCTAGTTGTTCCCACAGTGACTAGATTAGCATTGTGGGTAGCAGCGAGAGTGCCATCACGAATGTGAAAGGTGACATTTGTGACAGGGTTACTTTCTAGGATCGTAAATGTCCTTTCGGCAGTGCAAGTTCACGCCGAATGTGATGACGACTGGATCGTTTGAAGCAACTAAAAAATGGGTCGCAATTAAATCCCATCAGATGCGTGTAGTTCTGTGAATCCGGTCAACTCCTCTGAAACTTCTCAGTTTATCCTTCATTCTTTTAAAATGCCTGATTACAGGCTTGCCCACTTTACTGTCCATTTCAGACATCAAGATACATGAGGTACACTTTTATTCAGTAGAAAGAAATGCATCTCAGTGAAGTTTGTCCTCCATTATGTAGTGCTATTACCCCCAACATTACCTACTCTTTAGAAGGCGATAATTACTAAGATGATGATGGCTATGACAATAAAGTTATCGCCCGTACCATTCATTTTCAGACAACTGATTTTTAAAGATACTTAGTGTAAAAGCTGAAGTATGCATGATTTATTTATGCATGAAGCAATGCCAAGCCTTATCACTTTTCTTCAAAAATAAAAAGCTATCTATTATATATAGTATTTAGTAAAATGATCTGTAATTCAGCTGAGGTTGGTTTGTTCCAACATCGGTCTTGAGCACTTAAGTGCACATTCACGCACAGCCAGGCAAGTGTGTCCCACAGTACGCTAAACCCGCACTTCCTGCGCACTTTCCTAAAGCACGGGATTCAGAGCTAAGTGTATCCCATTAGTCAACACGGTCAGCTAAGCCAGGCTGGTTTAGGCCAACAATTATCAAGAGACGTTAAGAAGTCAAAGTTTATTGTATTGTTATTCATTTCCAGACACAGCAAAGTTGTGGCAGAACCTCCAAAGTTGGTATTATTTAACATTAACAATCTGTACTTCTTGATATGACTGATAAAAATGATATCACATATAAATATTAAATCCATTTCATGCTTGTCATGTCAAAGATTTTAAAAAACCTTATCAGACAGAAAAACATCAAAATAATATCATGTTATGTCTTTTTATATACAGTAGACCTGTGTTACTACAGCATCTACACCTGCTGCTGTTTGATTAGCAGCTGCTAGCTACTCAGCATCATCCCTGCCTCCTCACGTGCCTAAACTTCTTCCATCTCCACCCATGCCACCACGTAAAACCGGCACACTGATGACTTCACATCATTCCCAACTTTAACCTGAGAAGAAGTTTAATCAATCAGTAAGTAAAAGCCCCTGTGTGGGTGCATTGGGTACCTTACCCAGTTTGTAGTGCAGTAAATATGTAAGAGATGCTTGTTTAAATAGTTTCCATAAAAGGGTTGAAATACTATTTTTCTCAGAATCAAATTTTAGGAAAGCTAGCAAAGTTGTGAGATAATTCAACATTTTTTACTCAGTTTCACCTCATTTAAAAGCCCAAAAAAATGAATTAAATGAGACCACACGAAAAATAAAGTACAGTTTCTGGTACTAGTTATTCTAAAAGCAGTGACGAAGCCAAAAAGGCAACACTCCATCGAATACAATTTCTCAAATGTTCATTCTAATGAGCTTTAATGGGTGTTTTCATACAGCAAGATAGCCTCGAGCGTGCTCTCACACAGGTTTCCATTTGACAGCAGAAATGCAAAATGCAGTTTAGGTAGAGTGCCACCTTTTTGCTTCTTTATGTCTTGAACAGTGTCAAGATACGTCATTTGATTCTAGAAAATTGAAAAACTCAGGCTAATGAACAGAACCTTTTTCACGTCGCTTTCAAAAAATAGCCAAAACAGACACAAATCAAAGGCGTGACATTCTTGACTTTTGTTTTGCAATTTTCTGAACCCTTGTCATGAGATGACGAAAATCAAACTTTCTGATGTGCCTACAGCACACCGGTTACAAGCCGCTTGAGAGTGAGAATGAAGCTCGGCGTACAGGTGTCAATGTGATTAATTGCACCAGGGAGGAGAATTAGCAATCTGCTAATCAGGTCGACCAAACAAGGAGGGAAAATTAAGTTTTTAAAGTGTTAGTTTTTCTTCCAATCACAGCCCATTGGAACAGCAGAGGGAAGTTTGTTAATGGCTCATAAGTCCATCCCTGAGGACCAAATTATCCTGAAGGAAGCTCTCTGTTTGTAGAGTTCCAGCTCATATGTTGCAGAAGGGGCAAACACCCACACAGCATGTAGTGCAGAAACAAGATAGGCTATTGGTAAATTGGCAGCTCAACCATGTGTGGAATATATCTTTGTCATTGTCTGACTCACAAATAGACCTCAGTGAGGTATAGAAATCCCAGACGAAAATAGAAAATGTCTTTACCCTAATTAAAGATAAACAAACTCTAAGGCCCGGCCACACATACAACAGGAAGTGGAGATCACATCCAATCAGGTGTGGCCATTCATTTTTCAAGGTTTTTGCTACCCTTCATTTATGAAAACAACTGCTAAATAATTACTTCTGACACCAGGGTGATGAATGATAGAAAAACAATCAGTGTCCCCCAGTGCAGGCTCTTTTTTTGAGATTGTGCGTTTGCATGTTCACACCAGAATATGTGCAAGAACATCTGGCCTCGCCTAAAGAGTGGGCCAGTATTGGACTTGCAGACATTTGGGGTCAGCGAAAATGGCCTTCACTCCTGCCACCTTCTCTCCACCCTCTGGGGGAATATTTAAATTTTTACATTCTCTGTCAAAAGGGTTTTGCTCCCTTTCACACCTGCCAGTGCTTTGCCCTTGGATGAAGAAACATGATCTACTAACATGTGATTTCCTTCAGCGAACGAGGCAAAAGTCATCAGTCAGTTAAACCTCTGACAAGCTTTAAAGACACAATCAGAGACTCTGTTCACGTGTAAATTGTGGCAGTTTCTGTTTGAAAAGTTTTGCTTCAAAACAATATTGTGTGAGTCAGTACTTGAAGACAATCACAGAATACACCAACAATAATCTATATTGCAAACCTGTAATCATTTTTCAACCATGAACTTCTTCTACAAACAAATCATTTTATTCGATCGTTGTTTATTTGAATTGTTCATGTCTTATCAATTGGAGTCTCTTTTTATGTTCAGATATTAGCCAAGACCAGAAATGTACTTGAGGGAGTCTCAAATTTTGCTGCAGCCACACTAGGATCTCTCTTACTGTAGCTAGGCACAGCAGTGCTTTGAGCTAAATGCTAATGTCGGTATGCTCACAGCTCACAGTGCTCACACTGAGGATGCTAACATGCTGATGTTTAGCAGGTATATTGTTTACCAGCTTAGATACACATGTTAGCATGCTAATATTTGCTAATTAGCAATTATTTGATGATGGTGCTAGGTGACTTAGGGATCATCAAAATTTCATTGCAATCCATTCAATAGTTGTTTTTAATATCTCACCTAAAACACACAAACGTCCACCTCATGGTGGTGCTTGAGGAAAAGTCAGAGGATCACAAAAATGATTGGGATCCATCTTCTGGGGTCCATGAATGTACACAATTACATGGCAATCAATCTAATACCAAAGTGGTGGCTAGCCACGCCGCTAGCATTGGCGACAAACCACATGAAATATACACTTGCATAAATCAATTCACACACTTTAGAGTGGAAGAACTGTGCATCAAAGCCAGGAGCACAGTTTCGGCTGGAGGCTCCATACTGGCCATGAGGAACTGAGCCTTTAATATCCACAAACAGAAGAACAACAATCACCAAGCTAAAGCAGCAGCTGACAATAAAAACACAGTTCTTACTCTGTTTGTGTTAAACGTTAATGCCCAGATAAAGACTAGATTCTCTCGAACGCCATTCCAAACCGCAAAAGAGAATAACAGTCAATTCTCTTTCAGCTGCTTTGCCAGCGTGAGCTCATGGACGCAACAAAAAGATAAGCTGACCATGCTTTAAAAATTTAAACTGTATTGACTGCAACGTCTCAAAATGAGTTTCAGACCATCAATCAACTACCTTCAAAGAAATTGACTACTTGAAATATTGATGTTTCATCAGGTGAGTGAAGAGTTTATTGATGCTGCATCAGGCTAAGGAGGTTATGAATTTTCTTTCAAAGTAGTCCAAATCCACTCACCTGATATTAAGAAAGCTAGACTTGATTATATCCTTTATTTTTTTCCATATTGAATTAATGTTCAGGTATACTTTTTGATCTTTACTCCTTTGGGAAACCTCATTAAAAAAGGGTAGGCATGAATATTCTTGTTTTATATATGTGCTATTAGAGTTTCTCCTGAGCTGACGAAATTGAGTGCTTGATATGTTGTTAAAATGGTCCATGCTGGTCAGGAGAGAACATCATTGCTGAACTTGACCTTGGCAACCACAGACAACGTCGACGAAGTTGTCTGATTTTGTAATATCTTACGTGACGTTTTGCAGCCACCAAAGCTTACGGCACAGTACATGGACGTTTCTACATTCCTAGATCTCAGGCTGAACCCATGGACTGAGAGCCACATAGAAAGACTCTTCCACAATATCTCTGTGGCTAAAATTAAAGTAGAAGTGTATATACCATCACTACAGAACAAAAAAAAAAACGTATTCAAAGTTAAGAACAACAGATACATCTGCAAATATTTAAGATGTCCCAATCACGTTTTTTGGCCCTGATCCCAAACCTTTAATAACGAATATCTGCCGAGACAGTCCGATCCAATATTTCACTTAATGTTCATTAAATATGTATCTGACACACTGAAACAAAAGCTGTAGACTACTACATTTGGCATAACTTATTTTGCACAAGCCACTTGATCCAAATACTGAAGGTCCTGGTTTTAAAACTATTATGTTTATAAGCTTAAATTATTGATTTGACACTCTGTTGGTGTTGTTGGAACTACAAAAATTCTCAGTCCACTTGCAGATGTGCGGTGGTGTTACAAAGTGGAGATTCTTTCCGCACTAACAATGTTTGGCAGAGGCTGTCCTGGCTGTCCGAGGGGCATGGGTGCATGTGGTGGGGCACCAGCACACCGAAGTTGCGATGCATTTATGCTGAAACAGTTCCAAACCCTTTTCTAGGATAGGGCAGCCTATATGGCACTGCATTGCATTTTCTCCATTTTAAGGGAATCCATCAGTGTACTGCATCGTGTTTTCTCCACCGGAAGGGCGCCCTTCATCACGTTTTTCATATTGGACCACTGCAGAGGGCAATTCATCATTGTTTTATCTACACCATAGGGGCGTCGAAGATGGCACTTTTGCTGCGTTTTTATCAAACGCACGTCCACCGGTGAACTAATCCAGATCAGACTCTTTTAGGAAGGCAAGGTTAGGTTGGAGTTGTTGACAGAAGGACAACGCTGGGCTGCACTTGCTTATTCAGGTAGAGTTTCTAATCCCGCATCCGAATCCGTTATAGCCACCCTGGGAATAATTCTAATACCTCAGTCCACAATAAGATTAATCCAACCACTAGATTCTGTCACACCATTCAAACATAACAGCACACAGGCTATGAATGAAACGCCTGAAACCCTTTGCTGTCATTTGCTCCCCTCTTCCTGGCGATGTTCCTCTCCAGCTCCACCCCTTCCACTCCGTCTCCCCGCTCTCAAGCTCCCAATATTCCCCCCTTTCATTCAGCGTCGTTTCATCCCCCTCCAGCCACCTCCCACCCGACCGACTGTCCGTTAGAGGAGAAGGAGTTCCTTTTCTTTCGGAGAAGAAAGTCCAACGGGCGAATGGAAGAGAGAGTGCGCAGGCAGGACATGAAACCTCTTCCCAAGCGTCTCGCCCACCCAGGCCAAAGCCTCTCAACTCACAAGCCCTTCAGCGGGCATTTTCTAGTGCTGTGAATTTTTGCGCAGGTAAAGATTAGCAAAGAGCCCTCTGCAACAAAGCATTCAATCACATTCAAGTAGGGCCCTGCATCAAATGTGCCCTCCACCTCTACTTTAGGAGTGCAGGTCTTTCTTCTTGTCTCCCTTTTTACTCTCTTCTTCTCTCCTCTCTTTGGCTTGGTCAGACTGAATTGCCTTTGAAACAGGCATCTCTGTCCACCCCCCCACCTCCCACCCCTTCATCTCTTGTCAATCTGAGAAAGCCAGGAAATGAACGCTCTTTGTGGGATTAATTAATAGCGGGAGCTGGTCAGCGTGCTAGCAGAGCTGTAATTGCTACTCAGCAGAGGGAGGAGGACGGCGGTGGCGGTGGTTGGGGGGGGGTATTGAAGAAAAAGTTTAGGTTGCAGTTTTTTTGAGTGTGGAGGGGGTGTTCCTGAGTGCTTTGAACTGAAGGGCTCTGCTGCAGTGGATTAAAGTAAGAAGAGAGAGATAGAGGAGGGAGGGGTGGGGGGCTTTGAAGTCTGCTGAGAGGTCTAGGAGAAGAAGAAGTGAAGTTGGGTGGTAGAAATTCTGTCTGGCAACATCAAACAGTGTTATCGCCCACTTTCACCTGTTGACACTCAAGGGTGAAGACACTAGATTCAGCGTTGCGAGCTGCAAGGCTACACTTTCTCTACTTCTCTCAATCTCTTTCTCTTCATTCTAGAAGAAATGTCTCCGCCGAGGACGATAAGATGCTGATTCGTTTTGTTTGTGCAGTTCACGCGGGTTGATTCGACTGCTCGCATCTGACGATATTTGGTTTGTTTCCAAAGAAAACGCAACTGCTTTTTCACCTGAACTCAAGGGTCAGCCTGGTGTGCGTACATGAATGCGTGCATAAGAGCGTTTGTATCATTAGAGTATTTGTTTTCCCACCCTACTCCCACACAGAGGCACATTCGAGCTAAAAGATTTTATTTAAGTGCGCAGTTGATTGTGAAAAAAACTCATAAGGTCATCAACTAATTACTGAACAAGTTCAGCTACTGAATTTCATCAATTTTATTCACAATGCAAAAGTTTAACTTATTAATTCTTCATAACTTTATTCTCTTAACAATCCCGCACTGAGTAACAGAAATCATAATATACTCTTGGCTGCCATACAATCAGAATTTGTCTCTTGGTGAAAAGTTCAATAACATGCAAGGGGAGGTACGGATTGAGATGGAAAACCTATTAATCGTTTCGTCAAAAGTTTGCTAATTACCTTGTTTTATTTATAAAAATCTGTTTATTTACAATGGATTTTAAGTGAAAGTTGAATTAAGGTTTCCTAGGGATTCAGCACTAGACAAAAAGAGAAAATGGATCAATATATCTAAAATGATACATTTTATGTAGTTAATAAGTGAAAAACCTTTACAATCAAGCAAATTACTGTACTACACAAGACACAATCCATTTAAAGCCTTTAAAACACACACACACTCACATACACACACATCAGTCCACTCATCTTCACACCTCCTTGAAAAATGAGGGTTTATGTAAATCTTTTAAAAACTTAGCAAATGGCCTATTTTTTTTTTTTTGCCTAAGTGCCAAATTAGTGTTGGAGCGCCCATGCGTACGGAGACTTAATCATCAATAATCTTTTCATTTCATTCACTTTTGGGTGAATGTGCTCTGACTCTGCACATAAGGAAACACTTCTAATGTACGTCTGACTGTGCTTTGGGCTGCTATTGTCTCTTGAGTTAGGATCAGTTGAAACACAGCTTTTAATGAAGGACAAATATAGAATTTTGATAAGCAATAATCAGTGAACTGTGAATATAATATGAATATTTTTTTCTGAATTTTCCCATATAATGTAACATGCGGTTAAATGAGCACAGACTTGCATTCATTTTTAAAGTATAATGTCATTTCTATATACTGTATACTTCATTCATCTTCATTCTTACAGTTTTGGTCATTGTTGGAGATTACAAATCATTAAATTTCTATCAAATAAACCATAAAGGTCCATAAAAAATCTAAATGGAACAAAGTTAAATCTTATAATTTGATACTATGTTTTTAAGTAACTTTAATTATGAGTTATTTTAAGCCATACTGCTTTGAAATTGTGTTTACTCAATAATTATAAGTCAAGTTCATTTGTGCAGCCTCAACAATAATTCAAACAACACACGGATACCTTAAATAACCGATGACAAAAAAGCAAAAAAATGAAAAAGACACCCTTTTAAGATGGTCAAAAACGAAATGTTTTCAAAAACGCGAAACCAAAGAAAACGCAGAATATGCAGAGTAAAATATCCTTAACCCAAACCCTGCAAGCTGCAATATCAGAGGCCACACAAGGCCGCAAGGAGAAAACTTCATACATTTTTTTCAGGTTGCAGGTAAACATGGGTTCTGATTATGCTGCCAGTTGTCCACAGAAAATAAATAGATCAACTGTGTGCAGCTCATGGGAGTGGACAAGTGCAAATGACTACCCTTAAAGTCAAAAATATGCACTAGACGGAGAAATGGAATGCATATCCAGTGAAGTGAGCCCACATTCACTCATCCATTATACCAGCTTGGCACATTTTAGACACACACGCACACACACAGACATAGATACACACACTGGACAATCAAAATTCAGGAAAGATGGATATGTAGTGAGGGGGGAGAGGTGGAGGTGGAGGTGGGGGTGGGCAGTCAGAGGAAAAGAGTGAGCCTTGATTTTTATGCAACGCCTGTTCAAAATTCAACTATCCTTGAGGCCCGAGGCGCGCTTGTGCAACACTTTGCTGATGTCTGGAGGCCTGTAATTGTGCACACACATCAATTATGGATAGGGGCTCTGCTACTCCTCTCCCCTCCTCTTCCTCTGCTGGCTCCAATCATAGCGGGGGTCTTTAGCTGGTTCCAAATCCCC
>CM022483.1:4724882-4732382 GCA_011952105.1 Coreoperca whiteheadi
GCATGGCATTGGGTGGGTGGGTGGGTGTAGGGATTTTACGGCGGAAGCGAGGGTGGAGGGACTAGTGGTAGTGGTTGGTGGTGGAGCGGGGGGGGTGAGTGCGTCTGATTCGGCCATCACATCCCGCTAACAATTTCTGTCAGGTCCCTAGAGGTTCCCTAATGAGCCCCACCGACACGGCCGAAGGCGAGATCCCTGCGCCGGCCCACTGAAGTGAGAAGCCAGAAGATCGGCACCTAGCAGCCTAGCAATTATTAATCAGACTTCTCTCTTTTTTTTCGGCCCTTTTCACTCCCCCTCTCTCCCTCTTTTCACTCACTCTCTCCTTTACTCTGTTCATCAGTTAGTCAGAGCGTTCCCCTCTTTCTCGCTCCCTCTTTTCCTTCACTTTTCTCACAGGGTCGCTGTAGTCCCGTATGCAGAAATCTATTGGTTGAAACAGGAAGGCAAAGGTGCCATGGAGAGAAAGAAAAAAAGACAGCTTTCATCGAATATAAAGAATATAAAGAAGCACGTTGCATCGAAACGTTGGCCCTTGCATCTAATAAAAAGTGAGTCAACAAACAACCCACGTGCTGCACTTTTCCTCTGGACTGAGATCCACATTGAAAGCCTGTATTTTTTGAGGTACTTATTTTGCACATGAGTTTTCTTCACACTGCTCCACTAAATTTCAGAGGAAAATATTGTACTCTTTCTAGTTAATTTTCCCGATTAAGATTTTACATACAAAGAATTATGATGAGTTTATTAAATAAGATGCAGCGCTAATCATTTAAATAACAACAGTATGTAAAAGGCAATCTTGGACGAGTTACAACTCTAAAAAAATATACATAAAACATACATTGATGCATCATTAATAATAATCTGACGCATATATGCACATTTAAAGTGGTATTGTTAGTTTCACTCAAGCGAATGGCCTAAATACTTCTTCCACCATTACATAAAACCACTATATGGCCAAAATATAAATAAATAAATAAAAATCTTGAACCCTCAGAAAACCTTTCGGAAGAGTTTAATTGTTTATATGGACTCTTCCCATGCACACACATTTTAAATGACCCGCGCTGGTTCGGATACATCAGCCCATAATAAGATTAGCCCCCAAACACAAGACTCTGTCTCACCATTTCATGATCTTGCTGCTGTCATTTGGGTTTACATTTCTTCATCCCCGGTCTTTTGAGTCCTACAAGTAGAAAAGAAAATTATAAATGGAGACGAAGAAGAGACAAAGAGCGAGGGTCTGGGTGGCACTTTGAGCAAACACTCCCCTGTGGCCGTTAAACAGACCCATTAACAGCAGGATAATGTACAGGGTCTATTTTGTATGAGCTTGGCTTTCACACACACACACACACACACACGCACACGCACACACATACGCAGACAGGCTCTCGCCCACACACACACACACACACACACACACACACGCACACACAGACACACACACTTTTATCCGTCATTGGAAGAAAAAAAAGTTGCTTCTCTAAGTCTGGGCTGACTTGTCCTGAGGCGAAACCTGACCTTTGCACCACAAAGGTGAAAAGCTCTGTTCTCATTGGTTTGAGAAAAAAATGCCTCCAGAAGTAACATTTTTCCCTCTTCACATCTCATCTTTTCATCGGTTATTGTGGGGGGGGGGGGGTTTCTCTTCTCTGCCCCCTCTCTTTCCTCCGCTGAGTGAAAACCTCCCGTAGCCTCCCCGGCCCGCCCTCTCCGGCCCCGACCCCCTCCCGCCCCGTCTGCTTCCCTGACAGGCCCTGATGTTGCTGTAACAATTTTATCACGGGGCGGCTGCACACCTAAGAGCTTAGCGGGACGGAGCGTGCACTGTAGCTCGTGGGACGAGAGGGGAAGATGGAGTGTAAGTGCTCGCTAAACAATGTTCCAGGTATTCCCCGGGAATGGCGGGGTCGCTGCTTCGGGGTCAAGTTCACGACCTCGCTACGATGTGGATTGTTGACCCTGACCTGGGTGAAATTACAAACATTCTCCCCCTCTGGATGAGAAGGGAAACAAAGGATGATTGAACAGCAGCTTATATGCCTTACAATAAACAGCATGTGCTCATGTTTTGATCTATAGCTTTGTCATAATATTGAAATAATTGTACAGTAGGTGTGACATGTTTCATGTTTGTTGTCATTTGCATGCTTGCAGTTGTGATCCTGACTTCGATATTGTTCTGCACAATTTGAGTGAAAATAATGGAATTAATTTGCATGGAGTTTTGCATACACAGGAAAAAGTCGCAGTCATTTTTAGACCCATTTAAATGCTTAATGAGTCTGGCTGCAAAACATGCACCATGTACTTTCAGGGGAGGGTAACTTTCACATTGTAATTGCTACCAGAGCACAAATAATACTTTTAATAACCATTATTCCTTAAATTAATTTGATTTTTTTGTAAAATATCAAATTAACAAAATGAGTCGATAAAAATGTAATTACTGTGTTCGTATTACTTATAATAAAATATATTTCTCATCAATCCCAAATGCATTTCTACATTGGATCAAACTCATGGTCTGACTCTTGTCTAAATTGGAATTATTGTTAATTATTAATTATTAATTTACTGCAAACATTCTAATGATTTAAAAGAGCTGCTGTCATTAATAGAAAAATAAAAACACGGCAACCCTTTGCAGCTGCCTTATTGCATTTTACTAGGATTAACATACTGTTTAAGTATCAAATATATCTCTTTAAAACAAAATGTACTCAAAAAAGGAATACCAACACATAATAAGTTGAGATAACCGCACTTACAAGGTTAAATTGTGCAGTTACACCCTCACTTACATCTGAAATAAGGCCACTCTGAAGTCAAGCGTTACCAGATTTTGTGAGAACCTTATGTAGTCTGATTTGGAAAGATTAACCACAGAGAGCCAAAAAGTCTCTCTCCCCTTCATCTCCGGACTTCAGCTCTGCGCCTCTGCTCTCCCTCGGCTGAGTGGTGATTGATGAGTGCAGACCTGACTGTGTAGTCAACAGAATGGGCGTTTCCTGAGGAGAGGAGAGGGAGAGAGATGCCGCCTAATGAGTGCTAAAGACAATGCCAGTGTGATGAAAGAATAAAAAGTCGCTCCGCTGTGATTCAGAATTAGAGGCAGAAATCGATGCTGGAGTGAATCTAAAGAGCAAAGGAGAGTGAAAATTAGGCCACTTGCTTTAATAGCGTGCTTGTGCATCAGCTAAGATGTTGTGTTAGGGCCTCAAAGGCACTCGTGCGTGGCACTACAACCTGTTCTGATTCATCAATAACGTGCCCATTATATTAGTTTTTAAATCAATAGTCAAGCCACAAAAAGTCATCGGTAATATCTTACATAATAATTGCCGACTTGCGGGTCTGTAATTATGTGAACAAACATTTGAGTTACTATTAAAGCTCTAATTGTATTTCAAGACAAAAAGCTGCTCTCAGAAAGGTGAGCAGTGAGGAGGCAGAGAGGAGGGGGGGGAGGGGGGGGGCGGTGAGCAGAATAAGAAGTAGGCCATCCACTTCAACTGATTGGCTTACACTTTCATGTAAATGTATCATGGCTAAAACCAGTTGCGTAAAAATTCTGACAAAATCACTAGTTGGAAAGTTGAAAGTACTACCCATGAGTACTGGGTAAATTGTACGAAGTACTCATGGGTAGGAAACCATGCAAGACAAAGGTTGGTCAGTGTTGGTTTTAGCTTTTTTATTACTGTTGGTTTATTTATTCAAACTAAAATGTACATGGTTACAAACTGTTAAAGGTTCATAGTAATATATATATCCTTTGTTGTTTTGAATGCCATACGCACAACATTTTTTACAACTCATTTTCAATACATTTTAACGTAAAACTCGAGCTTATTATGGCGTTAACACTGCGTCAAAACAACCCATTGGTAATGAGTAAAGTTAACCCAGCATTGCATCGATTTATGGGCCCAAACTGGGTCAGTTTAAGTCATTTATAGTATGTAATAAACAGGATGCTCAATGCTCCTTATTCAACTTTTAACAATAAAAAGGCACATAAAAGACATATGAGAAAACGTGTTTTGCTGTCTTATAGAAATAGTCTATGATGAAACCTCATTGTTTTAATTGTCTTTACTATACCATTAGCTTTACCATTTAAAACTTCCAGTTACACAGTCTACAGTGCCAGTATGTGTATGTTATACAACCACCCCAAGAAAATATATTATTATCTCGTGACTTTCTCTCTGATTAAGTGGGCTTGGTAACTCTTTTCAAACAATTAAAATTTACAGTCATGACACGTCACTTTTTTGGATTTTGCCACCTGTGGCTCCTCTGCACACAACCGACCACAAGAAAACATGTTGACATTTTTCTAATGTAGGGATATTTATACATTAGGGACACAATAATAAATGAGTTGTCCGATTTCTTAATAGAGGTCTCTTTAAAAGAATTATACAATGTCATCAAAATATATGCATTCATGTTTTTCTCTGTATTAAAATAAAGGGAAACCCCCACAACTTATGTCCCTTGCTCAGGGTGAGTGTACTTTAAAATGTCTAATTTCTGTGAAACCCCCAAATTGTTAAAATGCTCTGTACACAATAATAATATCCATATATTCTGTTTGGAAAAATGTTGGCGTCAGTGTCAGGTTATTTATTTCTTTTGACTTTAATGATGTACAGTGTCAATGCTGAACCATATACCCACAATTCAGTGATGTCCCTGACCACTCATACATGCTAAACTAAACTCGGTCCTGCTGAGATGCACTTTGAGCCTTTAAGAGGGAACCTTAGTGCAGCAGCATGCATGATAAACGTGTCAGGTGGGTGTGAGGGAGCTCAGAGGAAGGAGAAGAAAAGCATTTGAGGTGTGTGTGTGTGTGTGTGTCTGGCTGAGACGGTGGTGGGAGTGGGAGTGAGAGAAGCGGGTGGGATTGGGGGTGTGTTAACAAGGAAGATACTGTGTATTGGTTTGGGTTGTTCGTGTGGGTTTCTGCATGTGTGTGTGTGTGTGTGTGTGTGTGTATGTGTGTGTGTGTACGTGCTCATGGGGGTGAGTGATGGAGAGGGGTGAGGAGGTGGTGGTGGTGGTGGTTTGGGGGGGTCGGGGGGTGGATTGGGTGGTAGCCCCGCTGTTTGGCCATACGCTCCTGCCTTCTCTTGCCTTTTCAGCCTGGCTGACCAGAGAGCTCATTTGCATTAGCGGTGTGTGTTGGGTGACGGAGGGGAGGGGGGTTGGATTTTGCTCGAGGCCTGTCTACTCTTCCAGGCAGTAGACTGGTGTGTGTGTATGTGTGTGTGTGTGTGTGTGTGTGTGTGTGTGTGGCAGCATGAAGGGGGGAAATTGCGAGCTGGCAGAGAGGACGTGTCACATCCATGTAGCCCCCGCTAATCAGGGCCGGCTTGAGCTGCGGCCAACTAGCCGAGGCCCGCTTTCCTTCCACACCATGTGAAGAAATGCAGATAATGGCGCACGCTAAGGCGAGAGAGGCATGCTGGGAAAATGCTACATACATGTAGGGGTGAGAGCTGCTGGTGGGTTAGCTCAGAGTTCAGCATATGGGCTGGTATTGTGTGTGTGTGTGTGTGTGTGTGTGTGTGTGTGTGTGTGTGTGCGTGCGTGCGTGGAAAGGCCACAAGCACCCGCACACTCACGGCTACGCTCTGACTATCCACCAGCAGCTCTTTTCCATTGCAAATCCTCAGTCATTTGGTGGTGAAGTGCTAGTGACCCCTATGGGCAAGATGCTGTGATTTTTGGCTATTCATGATGTGCATGGATGAATTTGCACTAACCCAGTGGAAAAAAAAAATTGGACAAAAAAAACATGTACATGCCATGTAAAACTGTTCCGGCTAGCACCAGGGACTGCAACATTGAAAATACTCCCCAAACTAGAGCTAAAATGTAAGAATCTGCTCCTTGCCTCTTAAAGTCCTCCACCCAGGTTTTTCTTGAACTTTTTAGGAAAAGCAGTGCCAAAGCAATGATAGGCATGCGTCAATATTCAAAAAAAAAAAATCCAAGGTGGCTGCCTAGGCACGACTTTCGCTGCGTTTTTGGCTTTCGATTCCTTCGGCTTTGAATACTGGAGTGGCCAGTTTACATCCAAACCGAAAGAAGAGCGCATCAATCACTTCACACGTACTCCAAAAACTCAAAGTAAACTCCCGTGCTATTTAGCGCCGAGCAGCGAGTACTGAAGGGGCACATCGTTCGGGGCACCACGAGCAACCACAAACAGACTGATGAGGCCACAACCTAGCCTTTGAGCCTGGTGGATACAGAAAAAACCTGGCAAGCCAGAGAAAACAGACTGTTGGTCCTGCCAACAACAAGAGTTAGGGACAGAGCTACACCTGTGCTACAATGCAGCCCGTATGAAAACTACTGGGAATCAAGCTCTTGACTGAAGACGTATTAGGCACATTTTTACCTTGGTACAACCTTCTTTGGCAATTCTACGGTCATGCCAATAAAGCTTATTTGAATCTGTATTTGAATGGGGGACTGTATTTGCGAGAGAGAGAGAGAGGAAGGACAGATTGGGACAGCAGTAGTATTAGCGGCAAACAGCACCCACCTCCCCTCCCCCTTCACCTCCCTCAGGTCTTCAGAAAAAGAGGACTTCGCCTGGGCCGAAACCTGCCGCTCTTATTCCGTCGTCCTCCACAAACCACAAGCCGGCGAGCGAGTGACACAGACGCGGCAAGTGAAGGTGGAGGAGAGAGTGGGGCGAGGAAAGGGATGAGTAAAGGAGGGAGGGACAGAGTAAACCATAGGGAGAGCTTAAGCCGGGCGAGTTCAGATTTTCGAAGCGACCCCTGTGTTGTCCTTCTTAGCCCTTCGCCATCAGCTGCCCTTGTGGTGGCGGCGAGCAGATGTGACACGCACACACACAACCGCCCTCCAGCCCCCACCCCGATGTCTCTTTAAAGTGTCTGATCCGCATCTTGACTTAAGGAATATATAATGTCTTCCAAAGGCAGAAAAAAATAATATGACACAAAGGGATGATAAATAGCAGGATGAGGCCTGTAATAAGCTAAAGGGGCTACGTGGATAATAACCCCTAAGTAGGAGATGTGGAGACCCGGGCCTATATGTTCCTCCTTTGCCCGCCTGGGATCTCTAATCCTGGTCTTTGAGAGGGGGATGCAAGGGGAAGGGGCTGAGGTTGAAGTTAGTGTAAAATGCATTAGTGTCGTCTACACATGTGCGCCCTAATCCCCGTTCTTCAGCTTTTTCTGAGCTGCTTTTGTGTTTCATTTTTTTTCCTCCCCTCTCCTCTCCCCTACCCTCCCGCCATCGTCTTTTCTCTTCCCCACTCCCTCGTTCCTCTCCTCTCCTCTCTTGACCAGTTAAATCCCGACGGGGCCGGCGGAGTGACAGGCCCCATTCAGCGGTGTGCTGGGGGTGACAGCTGGTGAGAGGCCCGTGTGAAAGAGCGTTGCCCCCGCGATGCCTCCGCCACCCCTCCTCTCACCGCGCACACACACA
>CM022483.1:4737382-4751263 GCA_011952105.1 Coreoperca whiteheadi
TCACACAGCCGGGTTGTTGTTTTTTTTTTGTTTTATCTACAGGTTGTGTGTCCAAGATTTTTCTGTTTACTTCAAAATAATTACCTGTCACACAAATGTTCAGGCCCCAGGGGCAGTTTAACGGCCTAAGCAGACATCAATTTTCCCTAAGCGAGTCTCAAACTGCCTCCTGGTGTTAAATTAATTGCCCCCGCCAGACACGGAGTTGACCCCAGACAACCGTTTGACCTCTGAACTTCCAATAGTCTTGTTGCCTTTCCAGGGTAAACAAGCGCAGAGGTACTATATATATATCATTTTGGGTAGTTTAAGAAAAGTATGCATTATATTTTTGCACTTTTTTTCGTACAGTACTTAACAGCACGTGTTTGTACTTTAGAATAATTTATTGGTGGATGTGTACTTTATAATCTTTAATATTACTTAAGTTGTGTATATTCATTTAAAAAGACACGTCATTTTATTGTATTTTAGGGTGCCTTTTTAACATCTGGCCAGATGAAAATTTGCTTTCTAGGCTAGCTCTGGCTCATTTATACCTCTGCTTTTCGCAATCAGTGAGCACTGCCCCTGTCAAATAGACTAATGAGACAAAATAGAAATTAAAAACAATACAAAACAAATAAATGCAATGGAGTAAAACGTACAATATTCAGGTACAGGTATATCCCGTACAAGTACCTCAAAATTAATTTTATGCCTTTATTAGATGGGAATAGTGGAAACATGAAAGGAAATGTGGGAGAGAGACCAAAGTCCCCAGCTGTCCTTTGCTGCCAATTCTACCTACAAAAAAACAGCACAATGATTTACAGTAATGTACTCATGCAGACAGAATAAACTACAAGGCTTCAGGCCTATGGAGCTGTGGAAACTTCGTGGGTTACAGTTTATCAACCTCCCCGTGTGTCTGCCAATCAAACGGTCATTCTGTCAGCCAGTCAGCATCAGAGATAAAGAGAAAAACTTGCTCTCAGAATAGGATCAGCTGTTCTCGGCACGGTCAGATGCTCTCGCTCTCAGGAGAAGCACTCCTCGTCTGACACTGGCACAGATAAGACCAAGATTTCTTTTTCTGTACAAGGGAGTGACTGAGTGATGGAGCGAACAGCTAAATGAGGGTTGTTACATTGGCGGTCACAAGGTGCAGCTTAAGGCCTAACAAAGCCTCTCTCAAAGCCATGTCATTTATTCACCATGATTGCCCTCTCGAGACATCTTGTGGCGCTGATCTGATTCAACCCCTCCGCTATCTCAATTCGTAAACCCTCCGGTGTTTAGGTTAAAGAAATCAAGAGAAAAGAGGAAATTAATTTAGTTTTAACTCATTTCACCTTTGAATGTGCCCCTGGGTAGCCGGAAGGCAGCGAGAAGTGAGGTTGGATGTGATAACAGCTATCTGCTGGCTACTTGTGGTCTGCAGCCCTTTCTCCCCCACAATGCACTGCGACGAGGACTGTTCAGGGGTCAATTGAGATACACCGAAAGTCTGTGCCCTTGTATTAAAACGCTGGTTGAGGCGTCCAAACATGGCAGCCCCATTTATTTAGCTCTCACAAAGCGGGTGAGTGAAAACTGTTTACATCACTTCTGCACAATAATGAAAGTACATTTGTTTGTATTGGTGAATGCATGCGATTCTGAAGACGTTTTCTTCATATCATTAAAGCGGTTGTAATCGATGTGGCTGTCAAAAAGTCTTTGTGAAAGGGTGTAATGTGACCTGCATTTATGATTTTGCTTACTATGCCAGAACTACACTTGCTAACGTGACATTTCATGGGTAATGTTTATCCAAAGCACTTACACACAATATTGTTATCATGCACATTTTGACTATAGGTGACCCCAGTGGGAGCCAAATCATTCATTCTGCCCTTAACCGAGCCATGCTGGACAACAGATTGGAATATTATCTCTACCCACATTTATGCAGGCACCTAGGCCTGGAAGGGAGGTTAATCAGATTTGAGTTTAGCCCGTCATCTTTCGAGGTATAAGGCAAGCTTAATTGGCGAAGAAAAACGTAGCTTTTTAGTGTTGTTTTAAAGCTAGCCACCTTGGAAAAAAGCTAGCAACACTGTTTCTGCCTCCACAGAATGTACGCATCATCAAAACTACAAACCCCAAAAATTCCCAGAGGAGCCATAGGTCTGTTTGTACTCAACGTCTCCTCACGGAAACCTTACTACAACGGGCCCAGATAGAGAGACAACCGCAACAACATGATGTGCCACCCGTTAATAAGTAGATTTCTGCAATAATTATGATGCTTACAGTGAATCTGCAATAGAGTTGGACACTACCTAAACAAAATTAGACTAGGCAGTCAGCTCCCAGGTCAGGTCCTGCTTTCTTGGAACCAAGTGGACCCATTTCAGTTCACATGTCAAACTCTGATTGGACAGATATTTTTACAGCTTTGTAGGCAAATCACTATAAGCTAAGCAACAAGCAAGCAAGCCATGCAGGTAACCATTCAACGGGATGATTAATTAGTTTATTTCTTTTCAGCAATGATTTTTCACATCAGTTTTAACACAGTATTGTGTTCATATATTTTAGGAGGAACCAGTGCTTTGTATTCAGCTTTAGTGGGACAAGCGCTTCGTGACTGGCTGCTTTGAGCTGTCGTGCCCGTTCCTCACAGAACATTTGCATACAGATGAACGTTTCTGGACTTTCGTTTGTAGCCTCGCTTGGTTTAAACTTTTTTGCCACATGCCAATGAAGACTTCTCGCAAAGTGAGCTGCCGCTGGAAATTACTTCCTGTCGCTTATGGGTTTATAGTAGCTTAGCAGATGTGAACATCTGGTTGCACAGGAGTTTGTGTGTGATTTAGTTGGGGTGTTTTTTTAAGCGCATGCATCTTCGCTGTTTCTAGCAGACTACTCTATTACATTCGGTGTTTTTCGGTGTTTTGTGTATCCATTAGTGGCCATGAATGAAAAAGAAAAACAGGGGAGTAAATGAAAAGAAAGGATCAACTGATGGGATCGGGGGAAGGAAGCCTGAGGTTGTTAAAGGTGATGGATCTATACCGGTGCCTCTGCAACTATTGTCGCGTATAATTGCAGTGTTCTTCAGTGGCTGTGAAATGCCAAAGAGGGCCGCTCAAACAAAACACCTGCCCCTGCTGTTATTTTACTACAATATTTCCTTCCTGACAGTCCCATCTCGGCCTTTCACGGGCTTGCCCGCTAAGAGTTCGCCAAAAAAAAAAAAAAAATGTTTTTATAGAAAAAGAGAAGAGGTGCCACATGGGGGACAAAGGGAAAAGTGGTGACATTATGACGTGCCTGTGATGTTAATTAAAATAAGAGAAAGAGTGCACTCAGGAATGTTTCACAGATCCAAAACAATAACCTTCTGTGTTAAACGAGAAATGTAATCCATAATAGCCCCATGCGGGGGTTTGCATTGAGCTTAGCAATGGACATCCCCCTCCAATCATAAGCTTTACAATGAAATGTCACTTTTCTGCCATTTCCACGAGGATTCAAGCTTATGTGGCGATGGGTTTATGTAAGGTGAAGCGTTACACTGTTTCATTTTATTTCCTTTGCTTGTCATTTAAGCATTTAGTTGTTGGCACTGTATATCACAATCCTCTATGCTTTGTTTTCTCTGTTATCCAATTCAGCTTTGTCTTTGCTTGTCATCTTTTTTGAAGGAGATGATGTGTGATTTTTTTTTTTTTTTTTTTAAAGCCCTTAGGGTTTGTTTTATTTCACGTCAAGAAAATTTATATTTTTGATGTGCTTTATCACTGAGCATGTAAACACTGTAAGCCAATCTGAACGTTCGCCTTCAAGTATTTGGGTGCTGGTGGATGTCAGGCATGCATTCTGTCACTTTCTATCTTGTTGTCACTGGCAGGATGAATGCATTAAGGCAGACTTCAATGTCTCCAAAGTGTACAACACTTTCGTCAGACTATTACTATTCTCCTCAGGCTATGTGTGGGCATATCACAGGGAAGAAAAAAACAGAAATCAGTCCATAAATGTATCAAGTCATTTAGAGAAGTCGTGAACTTTCTGACATAACGAACGTCTTTGGGGAAGCTTCAGTTCACCTAAGGTAGAAATGTCTCAAAAGCCTCGGTAATATTTAGATGTGGTGATTCAGGAGGACATGAAAGGCATTTGACTTGCTCCTGCTGTTCATGAATACACTTGCCGGCGTGGACGGGGGCATTTTCATCTCGAAATATGGAAACGTCATGAATGAAAAGCACTTGCACCATGGGGGTGCGCCTGCAAAACAGTCTCATAGCCCTTTGTCATTTTTCCACCGTGCAGAGGAAGAATCACAGGACTTCTGACTCCCACAAGATTGCTCCTCATACATCTACAGTACCTTTAAAGAGCTGCATGTTTAACTGTCACAACGGCTGCTGTAGGCATAAACTGAAGACATTTTTTTTTTTAGCTCTGGGGATGGCAATGTTGGCCTATTGGTCCACCACTTTGGTCCACACTGAAAAATCTCAACAACTATTGGATGGATTGCCAGCAAATTTTGTGCAGACATTCATAGTCTGCAGTGGTTAAAGGCAAATGACTTTGGTGATCCCCTCACGTTTCCTCTAGAACCAACGTGAGTTTGACATTAGTGGTTTTAAGTGAAATGTTTTGACAACTAGCGAATGGATTTCAATGAAATTTGGTACACGCATTCATCCTCCCCTCAGGATACATTCTATTAGCTTTGGTGATAACTGACTTTTTCATTTAGTACCTTTTCATCGGGTCAAAAGTTCAAATTATCAAACACCTGCTAAACTAATTAAGCAAATGTTAAAATTGTTAATCACCAAATGTTGACACACTAAACTGAAATGGCAATCATAGTAAACATTACCTGCTAAATATCAGCATGTTCACATTGTCCTTGGGAGCATGTTAGCATGCTGATATTAGCATTTAGCTCTGTACAGCCTCACAGAGCTGCTAGCATGGCTGTACCTGTCTGTACTCGTCCAGATACACGATCCTATCTGTATTTGTTTCATTTCGTGCTCCTCAAGCCACGTTCTGTGTAGCCTGCAGTATTTGTTCATTGGCTGTAGATATAGTACCTGCTCTCTGGATGAACAATTTAAAGCTTACAGCATGTAACATGTCTTTATACAAACGCCTTCACGATTAATTTTCCATCCATCATTGTAGGTGAGTTTGGATTTACACTCCGTTTCCAATTCTCCTGCTTTTTGTCGCTCTTTATTTATTTTTATTTTTTTCGTCTGTATCACACTACAAAAACTGTATGTATCGACTCTTTTTTTTTTTTTTTATGACAATGATGCAAATAAATCGATGGCTTGAAATGACAAGAAACCGCAAGGAGCCCTGGCTTCTCTGGAAACAGAACTGGGCCTATGATTATTAGCATTTTCCTTTAGCCCACATGGGAACAGCAACTTGAAAATTAAGACAATATGATTTCCTCTCATTTGTACTATCCAATGTGACACATTTTATTCTATAGTTAACAAAATACTATATAGTATTCCGAAGTTTATTATTTGACCAAACTCTGACCTTTTTTCCTTTCAGTCCAGGGCCTACTAACTGCCTGTCTAACGAGCTAAAAGTACAAAGTGTATCAAAATGAGGATGATGGACAGTAATGGCAGGTTCCAGCCTCCCGGAAAAGTTACAGGATGAAAGGAAAAGCGTATTCATCTGCTAACAGTGCTCTTACTGCCTTTTGTTCCTCATGGGTTGAATTTCTGAGGTGTCTAAAATGCACGTGTGACTAATTACTACCTTGGAAATGAGTATTTCAGCCCCACAATATTCCTCTCTCAAGGACTCTTTGAAAGAAAGGCCTGCCCTGAGTAACGAGCGAACAATCACTGATAGCACTGCCTGGAAAATATACATATTACAAAACACAAGTGCCCACCAGGAAAATGATCAGTCTTGTCTCCTGAAATGAGGGTGAAATACCAGCTATGTGCACCCACCAGAAAAGGAATACATGAAGAAGATGTGAATAAAAACAGAAATGAGTTGACTTTGAAACACTGCAGAGGAAAGCAGGTTGTGGAGGTGGACAGGGTGGATGGATATCAGCCAATGCACCGACCTTGGCTGAACTCCCGAGTAAGGAGTTCATTTTAAATTTTGACTGAAAATATTTATATTAATATAACTGAAGATAGCCTTCACGGAATGTTTTATTTGTCAAACCTTAACCAAGGTTTTGGTCTAACCTCGACCAACTTTTACTTTACAGAGTTAACTGCGTGCTCATTTTTGGGCTTTCACAAAGTAGCAGTCGTGGGGGGTTTTTTTTGCAGCATAAATGCCCATTTTCCTTTCAGTTCGGGCCGCTTTCAGTGCTCCCACGCCGAAATCTATGGCAACACTGAGCGACCACGTGTACGATAAGGCGGACGCAGTTAAAGAACAATTGAGAAAGCAAAGGGAAGTCTGACAGGGAATGTAAGTGGTTCAGACCTGGATAAAGCTGTAGGAGGTGGTGAACGCTTGGTCTGACAAACTCTGTAACTCCCTTTGTTTCCCTCTAGAGAGAAGGAGGTGAGAGTGCATTTACTTTCATACGAACACAACTTAAAACTGCATTTTTTTCTCTCTCTTTTCTCGCTAACTCTATGCCTTTACCCCTTTAGGACACTGTAGGTAAACAACATTTGTAATGTTTACTTGGTTGCAGTCACCCGGGTACTTGTCAGCAGTGGCTCCGGCTCCTTGCAGCATCAGGTACATCTGAGTGGTCTACGGGATCTGAGGCATCAGGGAGGCTGCGATGTAGAGGAAGACGAGGGGGGGATAAGAGAGAAATCGATGCAAGGCTCTTTTAGGCTCGGTTCCCTGGCTGTGCAGCTGCTAACAATTACCTGAGAGGGAGAGGAAAGACTGTGAAGTAAGCCAGCGCTGAAGGCCTCTCCTCAGCTCGCACCCCGAGGCTCTCTAATTACTCCACCAAAAGCCTGAATATCTGTCAGAACCAATCAGAGGCAGCCAGGAAACAGGAACATGGCGAGGCATTCATTTGTTTGCGGGGAAACTCTCGCCAGGTACTTAGCACCTAATCAATGTTTGATTTATTTATGCGAGTATGAAAGGTCAGAGCGCCATGCTTTATTATGACAATTCTTGCAACAAAAGCTGTGGAAAATAGAATTATTAGGTGCAATTGCTTTTGGGTTTTTTTTGTTTTCCTAAGCTTGTTTTTTAAGTGGGGAGATTTTACACATGTGAACAGCAAAAGGTAACCACATCCACCGAATGAGACAAGTTAGTAAGGAGTTGTTGGCAAAGGGCAAAAAGTGAAGTCTGAAACAAACACAAGAGGTGCATCTTCTAGACGATCATCTTCATTTCTGCTGCATCCTTGTCCCCGACTCTCCTTTCCTCCCCCTCGTCCTCCTTTTCTTCATCTTCTTTGCAGGATTGGCTTTGGAGAGTGGCCGCCCCCCCTGCCATATGCCTGCTGCTGCTTGTCTTTTAGAACCACTTTGTCACTCTCCCCGGGTTTGGAGGTAGACTTTGAAAGTGATGTCGCAGGATGCAAAACACCCAGGGAAGGTGGGCCAGCACCAGACAATGATTAATACTGCTTTCAGCCATCTCCTTGAAGGGAACTGAGGCATCATTGCATCGCAGTAGAATTACTTTGGCTTAGAAGGGGGGGGGGGGCAGACGGGGGGATAAGAAAGCAGCACCATAATTCTTTGAATCGCCATATACGGATGTTTTTTAATTAAAATGTTTAGTGAAAACACATTATTCACAACCTTGAATTGCACTGGCGAAACTTATACTTTATGCATCGGGGGAAAGTGTTGAGACTTTGTCACATTCATGAAAGGCTCATCTTGATTTCCATGCGGTTCCTCCAAGGTTGAGCAGGTTGTTTTGCGCCTTCCATTCAAGTTTTAAAGTGATAAATGATAAGAGTAGATCTGCACACGTTTCTTAACTTCCAGCTTTTGAGAAGTAGGGACTGAGGCACTGAGCAACAAATGTTGGGGATTTTGGACTTGAAGGGAGGGTTTGTTGGGGAATGCCAGAGTGTGCCTGTGCATAAATGGAATCTAAAATGAAGTTTGCAGTGTTGAGGATTTGTGGCGGAGTCTCCCCGCAAGGCCTGATCACTTTGACCACGAGGCCAGGGATCATGTATTCTCAGTGGCTGGCTAATATTTGTTGGCATTGTGAGTCACCCTCCTTAATAGAGCCACTAATTAAGACCAATAGGTCATAATGATGCAGGTCTGCTCAGGGCGCCTGTGATTCACAGCTCCTGTGGGAGGTGGGAAGGTGTTGGTCGGCTTTCTTCAGGGAACTAACCTTAAACGTGTGTGTTTGGCTATACGTTGATGGCACATTTGAGTGGTCGTGTAGTTCTCAGATCTGAGGCTTTAATACTTCTTCCCAGTATTGAGTAGGGCGGTAAATTACAGCATACATTTCAATTATGCGGTAGTCTTTTAAGTACAATAAGTAATATTTTGAGAAATTTTAGTTCAGCAGGCTACACATTCTCAACAGTTAACAATACATATGTGCCAAAAAGTTGGCGATCGAGATCACTCAATGATCAGTCCCTTTATTTCGACGCACCCAAGAAGACAAAACATTTTCAGCCATCCAGCCTTTATGAGTGCCACAGCGATGCACTACAGGTGCCGCTTAAATAGCAAAAACACAGGTGATCGCCCTTAGGATAATTAACATTGCACCTGGCAATCGTTTACAGACATTTGCTTAACAGCCAATCAGCATCGAGCACTGGAACACGGAGGAAGGTGGAAATTAGTTCACCCTAAAAAAAAAATGGGAGTCTGTCAGACTTACTAACCCATGAACTCTCTTCACATATCAAATGTTAATACACATCCAAATAATAAATAGACAATGTGAAGTGAAATAGTTGTAGCAATCTTTCAAATTGTCTACAGATATAAAGAAGGAAGAATTTGTACAATATCTACAACCCTATAAAAAAGACTATTTTTGATCTAACTATACACTGTGGACATCAGACGAGGAGCTGCTCATTAAACAGTGAATACCTAAGTCTAAAGGCAGATATTACAGAGCCACTGGAATGTATTCTTCATTCCGGCCATCTGGGTGGAAAGTTTATTTAGCTTAAGGAGGGGACGGTTTTTTCCCAAACCATTAGGGATAACCTAACCCTTTGGCGTATCTGAAAAAGTCAAAAATCACAGAATTTGGAGATTCGTGGTTTTCAGTGGCCAGCGATGAAAGAGCAGATACTTGGCTTGCGTAGAAACTCCAGCAAGACTCACTTGTCGTATTAACAACAACTATATATTGTCAGAACGAAGTGTTTTGGCTTGTGGCCTCCGTCAAGATTGCTTTCCCTTCTGGAAGTAGATGAAGCTGTGCACAAACTCCCCACTAGATTACAATTTTTAATAGGAAGCCTGTGTTACAAAGTGGGGGCATGGAGTGTAGACATATGGGATCAAGCGTTTTTGGTGATTGCCTCATACTAGGCACCTCGAGTCAGCATGTTTCGCAGTTACATTATTTTTGATTCAACTGTATGGATGGGTAGCACTAAATTGACCCTGTAAGTAACATTTTCAGTGTTTTACTAGCAATGGAGTACTTATACATTTTGTATTTAGACGTCGCTTACTCTGGATGACAAGAGGTGCTACAGTTTTGAGATGAAGGTATTCATACTGAATTGATTTTATCAAGTTACAGGAACCCAGATAATCAATGCGGTTATGATCCGTAATTGACCTTTACCCCCTTTTTGAAAAAAGAAAGAAGATGCAGTTGCCAATTTAGAGGACGATATAGAACAGAGATATAATGAGTCATGAATGCCTGTTTTTAGGGAGTAATACGCAAGATAATTTTTTAATGAGTGCTGAGTAATGCATTATGACTGCGGTGGGGACGCAGAAAAAAAAGGAAGTGCTCTCGCATAGTCATGACTCATTCTCTCTCCCCTGCACGCGCACACACACGCGCACATTTATGCACGAAGAGACATTCACACACTCGATAAAACTACTGTTCTTTCATATAGCAATTTATACGAACAAATTAGAGGCTGCAAGTATCCCAGATGAAATCTCAGTCAGTACCTACCATGCAAATTAAAGCAACGCAGTCCATACCCCATTACACATATCATTATAAACCCCTGCCCCACTTCAAAACCTCTGTTACCAATAATCAATCTTACCATGTTGGGGAATAAAATGCAAAGCGCTGAATTAACAAGCAGGCGTGACAGGCTGATTATTGATTTAATGTCAGCGGCTGGCTGGCACATACATTTCTGAGGCACAGCACACTATTAAAACGTCCTAACTAGGGTAATTGCATTAGACACCTTTTTATACCACTTTGTGCGGCTAATCGGCATGTAATAAGGAGAGAGAAGAGACAGGGGCTGAGTGATTTCGCTGAGTCAGTGGCCGTGTGATGTCACGTCTGGAGGTGGAAGCCAAAAGAGGAGGAGAGGGAAGAATAAAAACTGTAAAGAAGTGGTGACAGGAGGAGGAACGGGGACCAATCTTCCTTGTAAGAGGAAAAAATCAGGTAGCATTAATCTGTACTTGGAGCTACTGTCAATGCCAGTATTTCTGACTCAGCATCTTATTTCACAAGGTTCTATCAAAATGCCATATCCATTTTGAAATATTTTGCAAATATTTGAACCCTTTAATACCAAGCAGAACTATGCCAAACTCTCATACTGCAGACTGCTGTGCAATGGAAGGTTACGTAAATGAATCTGTAATATATGTATCGATATATTAGGGTTCTTGCCTTTTCGGGTTATTGTAGTTATTTTCAAAAATAACTCCCCTTTACAGGTTCAACCCACTGCAGATTATACTACTGAAAACATAGAAGAATGTCTCCCTATACCTTAAAAGGTTTGTCCGTTCATCATTATAACAATTCCCGCATTTGTTGTGAGCAGTTTCAATTAGGAACTAGTTTCTTTCTATTAATAGTTCCTACATGAAACTGCTCACAGCAAGGTCTGTGGATTATCTTGAGTAGCCGGGTCATGATATCTGTAAAGAGATATTTTTACAGAAATCATCGGGAGGAGGGGCTTCACAAGCCGAGTGTCATATTATATTCAAAAAATGCAGACATCACAACGGCCAGTATCTCCAAAACTCGGCAACTCACACCAAATCAATCACGGGTGGATAAACAGCACTAGGCAGGTGAGAGGAACAATATGTATTTTGGATTTTGGGGTGAACTGTCCCTTTAAGTGCTTAATAAATGTTGGCTGCGTGCGTAGGCTGAACAAGAAATAAAGCAAAAAAAAAACTAAAGCTCAGACTCATACTCAAACTGTCCTGCAGCAATAAGTATTTGGCTCTCAGGGTCGAATCCCAGAACTGAAATATTCTTCAAACTGCATCACTGCAGCAGCTTGACCGCGCTCCAGGCCTGGACCACTTCCTGTCACTCCCTGAATGAAGATGTGAAACTTCATTATGGACCCCCCAGTGAGGTCTGTGAGGGGGAGATGGGAGATGGAGAGAGAAAGGAGGGGGGGTCAGGCCAGGTGCCAGGTGCTCCCTGTGACGGGACACTCCATCGCCACGGAGACATGGGTCAGGGGACGTGCGGGGGAGGGGGGCTCGGGGGAGGGCACGTGCTCCGAGCAGTGGGGCGGCCGGGCTTTGGCATGAATTACCCGCCCGCTGAGCCGCTGCTTTGGGGATGCTGGAGGAGAGGTCATGTACTCAGTGGCCCTCAAACGCGCACACAGGCTCTCTCAGCAACAACAACGAGGCCCTGTGTGCGGCCAGCTAGTCACAACAGCTATTCTGCATTTAGCACAAATACAAGCACACACACACACACACACACACACACACACGCATGCACACTTGGAGAGGATGAATTAGGTTAGCTTCATTGGTCAAACAGGACGGCTCGATCCGCAGCAGGGCACTAAACACAAATTATTCTCACTAGAATGCTTTTAATATCAAAGAGGAAAGAGACAATCAGTGGCTGGACCTCCTCCATTTAGACTGTCCCACGGCTCTGTGTGGCGCCACATAAGGCACCTTGTCCAAAGAGCACCTGGACACCAGAACACTTCGGCATACATATACACCACAGTGCTCTCTGACTGTTTCTTTCTTGTTAAGTAAGCATATGTTAAACTTAGATGTTTGTCCAGAAGGATCTTTTTTTATAGAGAAATAGTGGGAACTATAGCATTGCAATCATACTGTGGTCAGGTTTTAAACAGCACCTGTCCTGCAGGTTCTAATGTTAATGTCCTTTATGGTGTTTTGCAAAAAAAATAGTTTAGTTCAAAACGGGTGGTAAAAAAAAAAAGGGGGCGAAAGTATCCATCTGAAGTCTTCACAGGCTGAATGATTAACCCTTGTTTTTGTTGACATTGGCTTTACTTCCTCATTGTTTGGGGTCCCACGGAGCAAATTAGCAATAACTGCAAAATCAGCCATTCATCTGACCTTATTAAAACCCAGCACGTAGGAAAGTATCTACGTGGTAAGATGACAAAATACAGAAATGACCATAATGCACTGTTATTACACCACAGAAGCAGATATTTAATTTTGTATACGTTATATTTGCTATGCAATAACAGATAGTTATATATATATATATATATATTCCCTTTGTGTCATTCACAGACAAAGAAACGTACAGCACGTTACCCCACAGAGTGATGTTACTTGGGGTCATTAGACTCCAGAGAGGTAAAATTCTTGTGAACAAAACTCCAAGAACGGGAATTCAAAAAGACTAAGTTGGGCTTTAGGAGGGAAGTGCTGTGTAAAAGGTACAAAAGTACAACAATTCATAATCGTGTTTACAAGCAACTCTCAAACACATCATAGTGTATCAACCTGATGAGATAATGTTAAATGAGGTTTCTTGAGCTGTTAAAAAGGGCCGGGAGTCTCCAGGAGCCGCACAGATTATTAGGGTTGGCCATGCTGGACCCTGATTGGCTGATGGCACCAGCTACTTCAATCAAAAGGATGCAAAGCACCTCAGTAGAGGCTTGCAGTTGAAATGCAGTGCTGAAACAGTTTGGGCAATTCATTAGTGAGGACATCAGTTAAACGCGGTTGTCATGCATTTACTGGAAGGAATCCTGCAGAAAAGATAACTTTATCCATAACTTGTTTTTTTTCCTACACAGGGACATTAACGTCTCCTTCCCAAAGTCAAATAGCGAGCGATTTGACCTTTTCTCGTTAATTCGGGGAATCAAACAGTTTGCAACCTTTGCTTAGTAATAATAGCAGATCACTGAACACGCCTCCTCAGCATGACACTGCTGCTACACCGGAGGTTTGCTTTTCGCCAGCAGTACATGATGATCCCACTCTGGCGGAGGAGGGCTGGAAAGAGAGAGAGAGAGAGAGAGAGAGAGAGAGAGGAGAGGAGAGGCCGGGCCGCGCTGCTCGCTGCTAAACGGAACCAAAGGCCAGAGGCTGCTGCGTCTGCCTCCAGCCGGTTGATTGCCAGAGACCCTGGATCAGCGCCTCCATCATCTGACAACCTGTGAGAGCGACGCATTCATTCAGTGCTCTCCTACACACCTTCGGGACCTCAACAACACCTCGCAGCAGAATGAATCAAACACTCTGCCAGGGAAAACACAAACCCCCGCATAAACACGCGCACACGGCGTGCGCGCACGCCACACTAACGATTGTCAGAAGGAAGAACAAAAGAAAGTTTGCTGATGACTTATTCCGGAAGGGGGGGGGGGGGGGGGAGGTTGCGGAAGCGAATGAAAGGAAAGGAGAAACGTGGGGGCGGGAGGCCAATCAGGACAGCGGGCAACAACGGGGCACCTATAACCGGGGGGAAAGAAAGAGGAACGCG
>CM022483.1:4780520-4872730 GCA_011952105.1 Coreoperca whiteheadi
GGGGGGGGTTCAAACGATGCATTTCCAAGTCCTCAAGTGGAGAGGATTACAATTACAATTAAAAATCAAAAGGCCTGTGTGTCCATCAAACGACTGCCCATAACCCTTTGTGTACCTACTGCCAAATAATTGTGGCTAGTGGAGGGTTGGCAGATGCAAAACGCTTTCCAGCTTAATTGTGGTGTATTACCGGAGCTTGTTCATCGGGATATTATGCAATAAGTGTTATTTCAGGCAAGAATGCAGGTTCTAAATGGCATGCTAATGTGAGTCCCTTGGCAGCATGTTAAAGAAAATCCATGCATCACCATTAAAACAACAGCGGGGGCCAATGGCAAAGTTCAATCATCTTGTTTTGGATATCGCCTTGATGTAGTACAACAAGTTCATCTCGACTCCAGCTGCCACAGAGGACTTACGCAGGTAGGGAACAATTTCATAAAGAAACAGCTGATGCAGCGATTGGCACACGGCAGCATTTGTTTGGGTAACGTTACCTGTCAGAATCCTCTTGCACAACTTAAAAATAAATGGAATGTTTTGCCGTCGAAATTTGGCGCAGGATTGTGTGAAAGTGAATTATAATTTGTCTACAGATATTCCATCAAACAGTCACTCTCAAAAGACAAAGTGAAATAAAAATATTGAATGAAGCGTGCTGTGAGCTGGTTGATATTTTTATGTATGCAGAAAAACATTTTAGTGGTCAGTAAGGAGGTGAACGGACTAAACCCAGCACATTTTACCCAGGTTGCTTTATTTGCCCTACCAAGCCTGCTCACGTCCCACAGTTCACGTGAATCTTTGTCATCCAAATTCATAGTTTACAGTGTAAGAAATAGTGGTCGACTGGTGGAAGTTAGTAATGAAATGCGGGGGGGGGTTATGAGTTTCCACTGGTACAGAGATGTGGAGTCTGCCCCTGCTTTTTACTTCCACCAACGCACTGCGCACTGCCAGCGCGGGCACACCACCCCCTTACACGCATCATAATCATGTGCATTATTTCAGTAATTCAGATCACAACATTTTACATAATCCTTTGTTTATTCATTTTCTCAGACAGTCAGTGAAATTATGTAAAACAAGCTCTCAATGGCACTCGGTGTGTGTAATAGAATGCAGATTTCATGTAATTCTAACACATTTGCTTACTTGGAGGCAAAGTGTCCCATTTAAATGAGAATTACACTTAAATGTCACATGGGTTTATCTAAATTTATAAACAGTGCATTTATTATATTAAATGTGGTGAATCCTAAACATGGATTTTGGGAACTCGAATGAGAGACGTGCTCCGAGGGTTATGACTTACTAATGCCTATTTAAATTGTAAACGCTTCCTTCCTCTCTGTTTTATATACACACCATTCTCTCTCCAAGATGACATGGCACCTGAAGAAATGCCCTTTGAAATTTCCGAGCGAAGCTGCCATTGAGACAGAGAGAAACATCATTTGCTTTTGTTGAATTAATTCACTCATTAGCTGGCGGTTTGAAACCTGCAGCTCCTTGAATACGCTGAGATAATGCCATCCCTGCCATTCATCGTAGCCCAGTGTCTCCTGATAGCCAGGAATCTATTGCCTAATCATTTTCTGGCCAAATTGTAACACAGAAATCCTCATTCAGCGGGGTAAGAAGTGTGAACGTGACAGTGAAGGGAGAGGGAAAGAGCCCCTCGAATGACTTTTTCAGAACGGCAGCAAAACAAGGAGATTATAGGGGAGAGGGAAACTCGTTTACCTCATCAGTGGCCTTTGTATGCCTTGAGTCAGCTTTCTGAGGGGAACATGTTTGAACTCAATCATCACTGGCTGCCTTGCAGAGCCACAAAATAGTCCCTCCTCATTCAACACAAGGGAGAACATTACTAAAATATACATCCTAGATGTCAAAACAATTGAAAACATCACAAAGATTAGACAAATTCCAAATGTTTGTCATTTATTTTTATAAAGGAAGACACATTGTTTCTAAGAGACATTTCCCTTTTTTATGAATGAGCTATAAAGATAAATCTACAAATGCACAAGCGCAAAAAACATTTTCCTGTCCCATGCCTTTGCATTCGCGCACACTGTGCCTGCCTTCTATTTCATACACACACTGAGGATTGTTTCCATATGGGACAGCAATATAATAGCAATAGGGTATATTAGATCCTTTCCATACAGATGTTCACCTCAATTTCTGCAGCAGTTTGGTCCATCTGTGTTAACAGTGAGCTGCTTAGCACACGCAAGTGCGAAGGGAGGCATATCGAGCATATGGACATTTTACAAAAGGTTACCCTGCATAAATTAGATTGAATGGCAATCTGTTGAGGAGAGGTGGCTTACTGTGAGCACTAGGTGGTTTGGAGTAAAATGGATAATAAAGGCATCTGGTTTTATAGCCATTTATTAGAGTGGCCAACACAAAATGACATTGTTTTGCTCCAAAATGAGACATCCACCATTTTGAAACTGACTCTTTTTTTTCGCCCATATTGACCAACAGCTAAATTTAACCTCAAATCAAGCCTCTAAAGAGTTTGCTTACTTCCCTTCAGTATTTTAGATGTTAAATAATGATAACAGACTGACAGAATTTTAATTATTACAGTATGTTAGCGCTTCACATATTTTGAAAAATTGTTAATTAAGATGAGTCCATAAAAGGGATGTCATTCAAACCTTCAAGTCTTAAAAACAGCAGCATTTCAGTGAAACTAAGATTAAAAAATATATATATATTCAATCAAAACTGTTAAACCATAGTATTGAATAAGTTTTCATTATTATTTTGCACCCACGACTTGCTGATATTTCATTGGGGAATCCAGCAACACTTGCAGAGCATGCCCAGCTTTAGATTTTTATCACATCTTAGAGTGACATCTAGTGGCTGTCTATCTCATGACACCACATGCAGTTCATACAGTAGTACACCACAGTTCTGTTCAAGGTGTATTTTTAATGACTTATCTCAACCAAGATGCAGTTTTCTGCCTATACGAGCAGATGAGTTCCCTAAGAAAGTCTTCCTTCTACGTTGTCCAAGACCATGCAGAAACATGAAAACGCAATTTAAGATTTTTGATAATGTAGTAACCAAATAAATGTGGCCCATTTTACCACAATCTCTCCACATACTCGCAACCATTTCTTATAATCTCTAAATGCTTTACATCAATGGTTTGGTAACATTTTGTACTCTTTTACTCTTTTCCTATTGTATTTGTCCTGGTGTATAGTCGAGAAGTGGATCTTCAACTTCAAACAGCTGCGGAGTTTCCTTGTGGCACAGCACTCTGCGCAACAAAGCACAACGTCGAGATTTTGAACCTGACACATGTGCCACCCATTTGTTTCTTAACCTTAGTTCCTGTCTCCACTGAATACAATCTAATCAATCAAAAATACCCTTTAAAATCCCTAAAAGCAGCCCACAACTGCTGCACCTAAGCATCACGCTAAGCGCCCTTTCATGCATACACGAATGCCCCTAACACATTCAGTCTAATCTGCCTATGTTTGCTCTCATCTGTGAGTTACCTTCATCACTGTGTGGGTGGTTAAGATTGTTTAACAATAACAGCAGCTGACTAGACAGGAATAAATTCACCAAAAACAATGTGTCTGTGAATCAAGAAGGCCCCGCGATGAGAGAGATGGAAGGAGTGGGAAACCGTCGCTTCCTATGTTGCCGATTGTTCTTATGTTGGCTAATTGAAGCTTTGTGATGCAGATCGGGGCGGGCAGGGGGTTCAAAGCCAAACGGCCGTCTGGCGACAACACAGGGTTTCATTTCGTGAGGCTCGGCGCCTTTGATGTGTGCTACTACTTCTGCACATGTGGCTTTGATACAAGAGGTCACTGTGGCTGGTCAAGAGGGCTTACCGGACACAACAGGCCTCAAGGGAAAACGAGCAGCCAGGTCACAACAGGAAGAAGACCAAGAACCGGACACTAGAGCGCTGAAGTGGCAGAGATTCATATTCATGCAAAGATCACACAACATCGCACATGTAGAGTAGCCGTAGAGACAATGGAGTGCTTTCCAGTGAATTAACCCCGCTTTCTTGCTGCCATGTTGGAGGTCTCCGGCCAATACACCATTCTCCAAGACAGGCTACAGAGAGTTGGGGATTTAGGGCCTTGTTCGAGGGTACCTCAGGTGTGATGATGATATCATCAAGCATCATTTCTGGTCAGTTTTGAACACAAATGACATAAATGATTTGCAAACAAGCTTACAAATTAGTAGAAGCTGCAGGCCACATGTTAGCTTTAGTTGTAAACCTAAATTAGTCTGTTGCCTACTCGGCAACAAGTCTAAAATATCTACCAAATAATTTTTTAGGTTTTCCTAAACCTTTCAATTGGCTGTAAACTGTAGTATTTTAGAACAGAGGCTAAGTCTAAAGACAAGATTCAAGAAACTTGTATTTCACTTTTTTGATACCAACCCTCCGAGACACCTCTGTGTATTTGACTTTTTTTGTATACTCTGCCATGCGTTATTGTAACAAGGCGTTCTTTATTAAAATGTCCCAGATGACTTTAATAAATATATTTCAATAAGGAGACATCACTTGAGAGTTGTACGAAAACATTTGTGAGGTTAGCAACGGAGAAGACTTTGGTGATTAGACTCAATACATCAATATGAAGCATCTTCATATTGCCAACCTTTGCCAAAGCATCATTACATGTTCATATTAATAGCGCTCTGTGAAATTTTGAGTGCTAGAATCCAGTGCAAGGATTCTCTTAAAAGCTCTTAAAATGGACCTTGTTGTGAAGTTGTTTTCACAACTGCCATTTCCAAGGTCAAGAATGAACATTGAACCTCAGATACTGCTATTCCATGCATTTCTCTGTTTTGGGAGGCTGGTGTTCCAACCCCCTTGCATTGAACAGGAAGGTTTGCCTACCTTTACAGTAGCCTTTCCATCCAAACTCAAGGCACCGTCTGTAACCCTTTCCTCAAGCATTCACAGGTGATCTGTATTGACCTGAGCTGAGTGATGCCAGAGCAACCTATTGAGGGTAAGACGTAAAGACGCAGGAAGACGGATGTTCCGGGTTTTACGATACCTACTCTTCAGCCTCAGAAATACGTCTTTGTGCTTATAACCAGTGACACCCGGTCGAACGCTCCCTTTAGTTTTGTAGCAGAATGGTAACAGCCCTTAACTCACCCTTCCAACGTCTTTTCATGGCCAGTCTTTTTGTTCTTCAACATAAAAGGGGAAGGCTCTACATGGAGAGGCAGGGAGACACTTTAAATAACATGCTGATCAATAAAGACCATCTAGCACGGAGATAATGTTGGGAAATTTAGAGTGCGTGTCGTTGAAGTATCATCGATAGTGCTCACAGTGAGAAAGGGTTCATGCTGTAGGTCATCCTCATACTACGGCTGATTTGACCACATAAGAGTGAAGGCGCAGTTATGTCAGGCTTCCAATTCAAATGTTCTCTTTGATGGTGTTCAAAGCTTGGTAGGAACTTCAAGATGAGCGAATTGTCTTGAAAGTGGAAGGTTGATGGTTTGACTCAAGAACCAGTGGTAGGAATTTGGTGGGACATGTAAATATCAGAGCCTTGAGGAGGGTGCTGAACCCCCCAGTTGCTCCTCTGAAGTTGCTCAGCAGCAGATGACTGGTAATACCTTATTTTGGTAAGTTAAACAAGGTAACCTGACATTCTTAAATGTACATTAGAAAGGTAAAATGGCTGATCATGTTATTGAAACTCAACATTCAGCAGTTACTGAGAATGCATCTCAAAAACTTTATGCAGCATTTTTTGTTATCCTGATGATATTGGTGATGTGTTTTCAGATAAGTTTTTTTTTTTCATTTATTGTTAGACAGTACAAGATTGAAATCTTGAAATTGAAAATTTCATTTAAACACTTAAAATGTGAGAGCTTTGGCTTCTTTTGTTCAATCAAAAAAAAAGGGTTTATAGAGAACAATGTTTATATTTCTCATTGTGTGTTACAGAAAAAGTATTGTTATGGCTTCAGTATCAAAACTCTGGCATTATATCAGCAACGCTACCAGAATATACTGTATGTATATATATATATATAGCCTTACTCATAAGCTTATAGCTAGTTCAAGAGCCTACAATTCCCTTTAATCAGGATACCTGACAGTGCCAAAAGACGTATCATTCATGCCATGTTAAATTTATCTACTGTACCATGAATAAATATACCTCTACATATACCTACATTTCAGTTCAACCCAAAAGAGTTTAAAATTTGCTGTTCTAGGCACCTGATGTCGCGTAGAACTAAATAAAAATAATCTGTACAGGAAGTGATGCATTTTACAATTGCAGCAGCGACAACAGTGGTTTGTTTATAGTTAAAGTATGAGGAAGAGTATTAAACAGGAGCAGTAAAAGCCAGCAAAAGGGGATCATCTACAGAAACTGAATCAGAATCAGCTTTATTGGCCAGGTATGTGTACACATACAAGGAATTTGACTCCGGTTTTCCGTGCGCTCTATGCACATACAAAACAGTATGACAGTTAGTGCAATGGTGAAGCCTGAAGCCTGAAAAGAAAATCCAGGTGGAGACGTTAAAACAACTGGGCAAACTTTTTAATGCCAAGTGAACTCGGAGGCGAAAACAGTGCAGTAACCAGGCCAAAAAAGTTAATCTTGTGACCAAAAGGCTTGTAGTTTTATTTAAAATCTAAACGTCAGATCTCAGGCTGCAGGCCTCATAGAGTGTCTTCTGAGGGCAAGGTCTGCTGAGTGAGGGGGATATCAGCGTTATCGCCTGCTCCTTTCACTCTCCCCGTGATGAGCTGTGCTGCCGAGTGTGTTGTTGCCTAATTCCCTCTAACTACAGCCCTGTGTAATCACATACCCCAATTAACCACCTCGGCTCCCCGTTTCCTGCACGCCGCCCCGTCTTCTCCCTACACCGCGTAATTAGCTTTCGTCTGAAAATGAAAAGAAAGGAGCACCTCAGCAATTGTGCAGCCGATCTCTCTTTCTCCCCGTCTGTACCCATCTCTCTAGCACTCCGCTCCTCATATCATAATGGCCTGCAATTTCAATCAGATGGATTTTTATCGCTGACACTAAGAAGAATTGGCCCCTCATCCTAGTCCCTCCTTCCACCACCCCCAAACAAGCAACCCGCCTCATTTGATAGCTTATGCTTGTGAGACAGCGATCAAGGAGAGTACTTGTTGTGACTGGGAGGTCTTAGTTTGATATTTACAAAGGATTTAATTCCCTTTTGTGGATGTGTGTGGCATAATGGAAGGATCAGGTTCGACATGTTCCAAAAAGGTGTAGTACTAATTAAATTACATCCACCTGTATGGGAAAAAGGCAAAATAATTCCATTTGAGAGGTTTGGGTTTAATCATTTTTTGTTGGTTGTATTTAGTTGTGAGATGAGGAAGTCTGCTAAGAAGACAGTGCTGTTCATTTTTAAATCTGTCATTTACATTCATGTGTTTCCCATATTGCTGCGGGTGTACTGTAGTTCTAGAAATCAGGATTTTATTCTAGTAGCCAATTGGTAGCATTCATTTCTAGTAGAAAAACATCTTTGAAGTCCTTGTAAAGTTCCCCAGTAAGATAATCAACACTGTGAGTGTGATTAGTTTTGTGAGAAATATTGATGTGTGCCAGTGACACGGAAGTGCCCGACAGAAAACTCTCCCTTTTTACTTTGTTCCAGTAGAAACCTATTGTCACTTCTTATTTTCGTTGGTTTAAATTATATACTTTAAAATGACAAAATACAAGGAAAGTTTAGATTCTTTAAATGCATATAGAAATGATACCAGGTGCATACTGCGCATACATACTAATTAACAGGATGTAATCCAAAATAAGAATCAGGGTTTTATTTTTTTTTTAAAGATAACTGTAATTATGAATAAGGGCAAAATGTCATTAAATTAATTGGACATATCACCTTTTTTAAGATGGAAAAGAGGTTTTTCATACACTCAGGCCATTATTTTCACCTTTACAGCTCACCTCCTACACACCTCCTACATCTAGGAGGAAATGTGTCATAGGGTCACATTAGCCTTCATTCGGAGGAAATTGCCCCGTAAGCTGCAGTTTTTAGTTTGGCAGCGTATGATTGTGCAAAACAAAATGCATCAGTGTTTCTATTGCCAGAAGACACTGGTCAAAGATGAACACAGATACAATTTAACCTAGGATTCTGCTGGAAGATGCACCACTACAAGAAAGCTATTCTTGAATTCCTCAGTCACACGGGCATAAAACCGTAGTGAATGAGAGAAGAAGTGAATATTAGCAGAGACTGGTACTAGTGTAACAGCATATTAAGGGATAGAGTAAATGTCAAGAAAGGCACAAAAGTGAAATTTGGATAACACAAATGGCTGTTTACAAGCCCAAATCCTCACTTGTGACCTAACTATGCTCACTTTCAGGCCCATTTTACGTTGTTTTCTGCCTTTCAATTCTGTGCAGTTGCGCCGCCATTTGAGTCCAAAGTTCAACTTGCCTTTGTAGTTTTTACTTCATCTAATCATGTAACAAAGTGCTTGCAGTTGAAATAAAAACTTTGTTACTCAGTACGACAGACTCTTTCAGCAGTTAGCCAGAGTCTTCCCCGCAGATGAAAAGAGAGATGATATCATTAGGAACTTATCAGCAGCGTGAATGATCCTCACAGGTACAGTGGTAATGTGAGCACCACACTTCGGTGTCACCAGGAACAGTTCCAGCCGGGTGAATCATTGTTCAGTCATACAAGTGAGCAGCCTGTTAATGATACAGCCCTGACATTTAACATATAATAAGGTATTTCATGCGGATCTCCTTCGGAGGCGATTTGCAGGTGGAACAAACCAAAGACCTTTTAGTTCTAAAACATGGCGATGGCGAAGGATGTCTGAATTCCTCGTTCTCGCTGCTCTTCTTCTTGCCTCATTCCCTCTGTCTCTTCACCACCACCATCCCCCTCCTCTGCCTCTCAGCCTGTTTGTTCTCTTATCTCTCCTTGTCCTGAACGAATCGATGAGGCGCTCGTTAGCTCAGGGATGTTCGTCGGCGAGTGCTTACTTGGAGAAGAGATTGGCCTAGAACAGGGGGAAGAAAATGTGTGGATGGGGCAAACACTTTGAATGCATTCAGCAGGCCTGCATGGACAAATATCTCCCGAAGTGGTGGATCTATACCTCAAACAGGTCCACCTACTGTCAAATCAAGTTGGATCTTTAGCCCTATTAGCATGATGTAGACGAGGACTAAATGCCCAAACCCTAAAATACTTAAAATAAAGACATCAGTGTACGTCATCAGACGTTATTGTTAAAGCTCAATATTTTATCATTTGTAGCTTTCTGAGTCTTTTTAGGTTTGCACCATAAATTCTCCATTGCAGTTGAAGAACAGAATAAACCACACGAAGAGTCTGCATGCTAACGGCTCTCTGAGGTTGTACTTGGGCATATCATTACTTTGAGCTAAATGCTAACATCAGTATGCTCACAATAACACTGCTAGTTCTCCATCAGTTTGGTTTGTTAGCATTAAGATTTGCTAATTAGCACTAAACACAAAGTGCCGCTGAGGCTAAGTCGTAAATTAAAGCATTAGATAAATTAAAACTTTCACTAGATGAAAAGTCAGGGGATTATTATTATTATTATAGTTATTCCAATTCTTCCTGAGGGGAACATGAATGTCTGGACCAAATGTCAAGGCAATTTATCCAGACATTTCACTTAAATCCGAACAAGTCACGGGGTCACCAAAGTCAGCAGGATGCTTCCTCTGGACCAATGTTCTTCGACCTTTTTTGAGCCACGGTACATTATATCATTGAAAAAAATCACAAGGCACACCACCAACCGAAAATGTTAAAAAATGAAACTCTGTAGCCTATATTAACAATATACAGTCATTCTTATCAAAGTATTTTGAATAGGAATCAAATAAACACTTGACAATGGCATATTATTTGCAGACAATAATTAAGTAGTAAATGTTTTTTAGACCAATTTGGTGAAATTGTATAATTTCCCACGGCACACCAGACGATCTCTCACGGCACACTAGTGCACAGTGGTCGAAAAACACTGCTCTGGAGACCATGAATCTCTACATTTCCTGGAAATCTATCACATAGTTCTTTAAATATTTCAGGCTGGACCAGCTATGCTGCTAGCTAAAGAGTACAGATTATCTCTGCACATCTTACAAATAAGCAGACACCCCCATATGAAACCACATGTGAGCAGTGTTTCGGTGATTTTTCTCTTTAAGTCTTAACGTCCTGCTTAAAAAAAAAAGGAAAAAAGGTGGTCGTTCCTCGTGGTGAAGCCGTTTTGTCACATTTCATTAAAACAATGCTTTTTCACTCACTCGCCATTTCACATGAGTGGAGCTGGCTTGCAGGCTTTTCATATAAACTAAATATCGCTCCATCAACAGGGGGGCAAAGACGCGAGAGGCCGTCAGAGCATGAATATGTATCTCAAGTTGAGGGGAAGAAAGTGTTTGTATAATCACTTCTTACTTCAACACAATTTCCACTGAATAATGTTTCCATTTGGGTGGATAATAACATTCACAAACTTTCTAAAAGTACAGAACTGATCTCTGTGGCTGTAGTAGTAGTGATCAAGAGCAGACATTGACAGATAGACACAAGTATGCTAACACATCCTGAGACACTTGAGACTACATTGCTTCTGATGTCATTACTGTCTTAACAGAATAAAAAACAATGCTGGTAAACATATTTATGCAATTGATACGCTCTTTCAGTTTCAATAGATTGTGTTTGCCAAGCAATGTATTCAGATTTCATTAGTGCTCTTCTCTTGACATATAATTTATACAGTGGCTTGCCATATCTTGTGTAATGTACAATTAAAAAAAAAAACACTTTTGGAGAGTGAAAGCTATTCATGAGGTGTGTGTAGGAGGGCTGATCTTGTGTCGTTAGCCTTTGATATCATTCATCAACAGTGAGTAAGTGGGATGCACATGTAATGGAGGGCTTTTCCCCCTTATCTTTTAAGTCATTTCAAATCTGACATTTTGGGGTATTTAAAGAGGTACAGAACAGCTGGTCGTCTTGTACATCTTACTGATGCTTATCTCATTGTGTATGAATCCTTTTGAAGACAGTCACTGTCAGTATGCTTCTTATTGATGCACAGCTCTGTATCGCTTCTCACCTTTGTATGCCATAAACAAGATTATAGATTCTAAGAAGTGGGCGCGATTTAAGATGAGCACTCCTACCCTAATTCGGTGAACACTGACCTTGGTGTATACACAAAAGAAAAACAACCCAGGATTTGTGAGACATCATCTCTATTTATGAAGACAAAAGCCACACAAAACGAGTACATGGTCACTTAAAAGGAAACTGACGACCATATAGACTGCATATAAAGGTCACTACTACTTGGCAGATTTATATGGATATGAAAGGCAATCATTTCCTCAAGTCCTGAAGGCAAAAGAGTAGTGTAGACCCACTACATGAGCAAAAGTATTTGGGCACCCAAACATTGCATCCTTCTCGTTCTAAACCCATAGGCATTAAATACCGTTTTTTGAAGGCTTTCCACAAAGTTTTGGAATCTGACTGAAAGCATTTGCTCCCGCTCAGAGCTGAAGTGAGGTCCAACACTGATGTTGGGTGATAAGGCCTGGCTCGCAATCAGCCTTCCAGTTCATCCCAAAGATGTTGGAAGGGGTTCAGATCGGGGTTCTATGCAGGCCAGTCAAGTACTTCCACACCAAACTCCGAAAACCATCTCTTTATGGACCTGTACTTTGAATTGCTCGGAATTTTAGAGCTGCTAGGGGAAAGATTAGTGCCCAGTGTATGGTCCTTAAAGAATCAATGCGTCACCATGCCAATCATCGAGTGTCCAAGAAACTGTTTCATTGTTTTTGCCAAGGTCTGCCCCGTAATCTGAGTTTCCACTAAGTTTCATTTAGTTGGGGATCTAAATCCACCTGAAGCTACACTCACCTACAGTGAATGCCTAGTCTGGGCCTGCAGCCAGTGTCATGGCAAGTAGCAGACCCTCACATCAACACCGCCTTGGCATCAGAGTGACGGCGACCCCTCTTGCCTTGCATACAGAGGAAGGGCTTATCCTCTTAATAAATAAACCTGGAACCTAAAATCTCAGGAACACAGGAGGGATCATTGCTGCACTGCTCTACACTCCCCTCCTCTCCTCTCCCCATCAGAGAGGGATTATCCCATCCACTTTGTGCGCACGCCGCTAATTTCTCCTGCCAGGTTCAACTCCCAGAATGCACCAGGGAGATTGGCTGTCTCTGCTTCTTTTCTTTCTTTCTCCTCTCTCCTCGTTGCCAGTCTCTCTCTTGCTCCTTCACTCTCTCCTCCCCTCCATACCTGGCTCCCTGACTTATTTTATCTCTCTGCTGGTGGGAACACAAACCCCAGTGTTTCCTTCTCCTCATCCTCTTCTTTGATGATGTTTTTATGAATTCACTTGGCAAGCTACAGAACCGTATTCCTGGGACTCAAGGCTGCACGCGTGTGCCTAAAAACAAGATAAAGGTGCATACCTCTCGTAAAACAGGTGTCGTCAGCGCATAACTGGGTGAATTTTCTTTTTTCTTACCTGATGCAATCCTTATTTTATGCCTCACAAGACAGTGGATTCTGGTATTTAGCACCAATGAGATTGAGCAGGGGGTTTTTGTTCAAAGAAACATTTATTCATTTTACTCCGCTCACTATAAGTCATCCAGGACAAGGCAAGCAAAATGTTTTCCTTGAACATTTACCTAATAAAGTCAAATTGCTTCCTCTTGACAACACAGTTCTTACTGCATATTTATTTACAGCAAGGTGTGCTGTGGTGAACTAAGAACATTTACTCATGTACTTCGGTACAGTTTTGACATACTTGTGTATTTATACTTTATGCTACTTTCTACCTCTACTTGACTATATTTCAGAGGGAAATGTTCGACTTTTTATTTTACTTTATTTATTAGACAGGTAAAACATTTGAGAACATTTGACATAAAACATATGATGAGCTTAGATGCGTTGATATAGATTAAACTACCTACGCTATGAAGTAGTTCATAAAGCTCCACCTCGACCAGCTACAACAGTAAAATGTTACTAGCGCATTGATGCACCAATATTAACAATCTAATGATGTAATATTTGTTATTATGGCACTCAGAGGGGCAATTTTCTGCAGAACGACTACTTTTACTTTGACTCTTTAAAGCAATCGTTCGACATTCCTACGAGCACCTCTAAAGCTCATTAATTAACACATTATATCTCGTTTATTTAATCCGTAAGTAACAAAGTGTAAAAACTATAGGTTGAGATTTTACAGGGGTAATGTGTCGGACAAGGCAAGCTACTTCCCGTTTTTCCAGAGTTTCTGCTAAGCTTCCTTAACCGTCTGCTAACTGTAGCCTTATGGTAAACAGACAGATATGAGGCTTACCTCACGTGACTTACTAACATAACTTACTTATTTTAATCCAAACCATGATCTTTTCCTAAACCCAACCAAGTAGCTTTGGTGCCTAAACGACCTATTCTGTCGTTTAGGTATGAGGAATTGTTGTCCAACTCTAAATTGCCCCTAGTGGATGAATGTGAGAGTGAATGGTTGTCTGTCTACATGTCAGCCCTGCGACGAGTTGGCCACTGTCCAGGGTGTACCCCGCCTGAGGCCCAAAGTCACTGGGATAGGCTCCAGTCACCCGCGACCCCTAACAGGAACATGCGGTAGAAAATGACTGACTGACTGACTTGTTGTCCGAATCGCAGCAAGAAAGCGACCAAGCGTATTCCCAAAATGTAAAACTATTGCTTGAAGTTAATGTTGCTACAACCACTGCTGCCCGTTTACTTTAGTAGGATTTGAAGGGGTGTAATGGAGTGTTTTTACATTGTTGTCTTGATAGTTTTACTCAAGGGATGATTATTTCAACCATCACGAGGTCAAGAGGTAGCGTGTGTGTACAGAAGGCAACACATTCACTCTTATGGAGGAAGTAGAGGGACACTGATCGTCTCTGACCAGACAAAATATTCCACTGCAAGTCCCATTGACCCCAAGGCACTATGGGAAATTACATTACTGTTCAGGAAGGCACCATCCCTCTAACCTCAGCCATATGTAGCCCTCTCAATTGGTGTGTGTCATGGGAGTCAGACGGCTGATTTGGTCCCTGACATACAGTATATTGTAATAAAAAAAAGTACAATATTGTGTGTTCACACCACCAGCTTTATATCTTTTCTTCACCTCTCAGATGTATGTATTTGTATCCTCTGTGTGATTACCCAGCTCAGTCTCTCACCTCCGGCTAATTCTCACACCCTGCTGATGAATTCCATAGTGCAGCACATTGGCCTAGGAATCGTATAAGCCAGAGAATATACAGTAGGAATCATGGTTTTCATGCTCGCTCAGCAAGTTAAGTTTGAAAGAAAATAGCAAAGGTTAGGAGCAGACAGCAAAAAAACACATTTGTCAATCCACACAATCTTTTTCTTGATTTTCTGTAATTACCGAACCTTTAAGTAGGGCCATAGCTACCATGGAGGACACTGGGAGCTTTGGGGTTTTGGCAACCTTCAGCTAGTATTTGGTAGACATTTTATAAACTGATTTTAGTATTTGTAGAGTTAATGTATTAATTTAAAGCAGCTTTAATCAGTATTTGCTGCATTCACCCAACCCTGCAGTTCCCCTTAGCTCAACATAGGTAGCGATTAGCTCGTGGTCATACTGGAGCACATAAAAGAAGAGTTAATATTGGACTTACATTCATCAAACAGTGCTCTGTATCTGCTCTGATGTGTAAACAGGCGACTGCTAAGAAGTGTGACATACTTAATGTTACCTTTTACGTTGATAACTGTATGGCAATGTTGTGTTCACAGCTTGTTTTGGCTGCCCCCGAGTGGCCAATAAAACATTTTAAAATTTTAGAAAAAGGTTTAAATTTGACAAAAATCAACAAACGAAGTATTTTCTCACCAGATTTGTATTTGTGGCAGTGAGGGGAAGGCTTTGAAACAGCATTTAAATCTTCATTTAGAAATTCAAAGCAGTTAACTACATAACTACCCTAATCCAAATAAACCATTTTCGAGACTTCATTTTTTATGTCTGATCAAAGTGTTTTGTTCAGGGGGGATTTGGACTCATGACCGCAGCATTTCGAGAATCCTGGCTACGGCCCTGCCCGTGATAGTCACACAAATCGAGACACCTAGCGTCTAGACCTGCTGTATTTTTGCAGAGTATAGCCCACCTTTGATGTCTAAACTGACAGGAGTGAATGAAATGAAACTGTGAATGAAACGATGCCGTTTCTGTCCACTTCCTCTCAGTGTCACCCACGGCTGACCTGGCTCCCCCCCACCCCATCTCTTCAAGAAGCGTACTCCCCCTGTAACCCCCCCCCCGTCTCTTTGTAAAACTCAGTGCGTGAACGCAGCGGGCATCACAAGTGTTGCCGCCGCTGTCTCCCTGGCTCACCGCGGTGACTGCTGCTGCTGCTGAGCTGTTTGTTTAGGAATCTGGGCCCGAAAATTGTATTCCATCGACCATGCTCGCTATCAACACACAATTATCTGGGTTAATCATGTGGAACTGTGGCAAATTCACCTGGGGCTCAGGAACTAATGACATTCGCGTCTGGCCCTGCTTTAGTGAAATGGCCCCGGCACCTGCAGCAGAAACACGGAGATTGCCAAAGAAAATTTGGTCTCATTTCGTCCTCCTCAACGCCTCCCCCCCATGCAACCCCTCCCCCTAGCCGCCGCCACCCTTCCCCCCATTCCAATCTCTCTGTCTCTCTCCCCTTTTCCATCCCACTTTGCCCTTAAATTTGTAAATCTTTCAGGTTTCCTCCTCTGCTCCTGCTATTTTTATGTTTTATTTTTTGGGTTCCTCTCGCACCTTCTTTCGCCTGGCAAAAGAGAGACACCCACAGACGCCGAGTCGCTCGCGCCCAATCGCAACGGCAGGGCGAACGCCAGTCTTCACGCCTCTTGTATAATCACTATATTTCAAGCTTCGCTACCTGTATAACACCTGAACAGTAGACAGTGGAAAGTGAACAGGTGATGTAGAAGGCGAAGATGGCATCTCGCAAAAAAAAATCTTTGACTCTGGTTCTGGACAGACAGCGACTTGTGTTCTCGCTGTATAATTAAGAAAGTGATTGAGTGCAGTCAGCAGGGTGTTGATGCTCTTTCTCCATCACACTTTCTCTCCCTTGCTCTCTTTGTATTTTCTATCACACACACTCAATCATACACACCACAGAGTCATTTCCACCAACTTAGAGGAAGTAGAGGAACTCAATGCTCATAATTATACATCAATACAAACATATGTTTCCCAATCACAGATGCCATCCATGTGTGAAATGGGTGTCACACTGTTGGAGGTCTCATTATTCGTGAAATGTGTGTGTGTGCGTGTGTCTCAACACTTTGGCTACCACCCACACCGGTCACAGTGACTATGTAATATACCTCCTCTGCTGATAATTTCAAGCAGGGCTATTGCATGCTGAGCGTACCGTACGTCGGAATCTATGTCCAACAGTCCTTGTTTGATACGAGGTGTGAAACAAAGCTTGCCTTCCTTGGGGAATGCGTTGGTCTTTGTGGATGGATTTATCGTCCAACCGGACAGCAGCAGATGAGCTTACAGCTCATTTCGTTTCTTTTTCACACCTTGCGCGCTCTTCAGTTGTCTTTTGGTGAGAAATAAATGACAATTGGTGTGGTGTTATCACACAGAGCTTGCCTCACTGCCCACTACAGTCACACTTTGAATCGCTGACTGCTTAAAGAGCAGTCAGGCTGACTCAAAGGATGTGGACTCCCACTGGGTGACTATGGCATATCTGCTCTTCCTTCCGGACTCAGCCATTGCCATATTCAAACACACACTGGGAGGTCAACGCTGGGCTTGCTGAAGAGCTTAAACCACCTTTCATTTAAAAAGTGCAGAGTCAAACATTTTTCTGAAAATGTACACTCCCCTTTATTCCGAAGGAAATTCCTCCAGTTTGCTCAAAATTCTCGTGTCAAGCGTGGACATTTCTTTGCCCATGTTTTGAGTAACAATACAGCCTCGGGGCCTAAAGGTCTTAGGATTGGTGTGTTTCATTTAACTTGTAAATGCAAATGTGTTAGGAATTGCCCCATTCAAGCACAATAGCAACTGAAGTGACGTAAACATACGAGTGGCCCTGTATTACAATTTTATTCTGTGCTTGCATATCCCTCAATCCTTCAAAATTAACCAGAGCACGCACAGAGCCTGGGTTGAAGTATTGCCTTCGGCAAGTTATAATTTTGGCATGTCCTCACCTGACTTCCATCCCATTAGAGGCTTTAGATAGCATACCATCCAGTAGAAGCACAATTTGCAGAGTCGACAGGGTTGACAGCCAGTGAGAGCTGCCAGTACAGCCCTGTCACTTCCCCACAAGAGGTGCTAGTTGAAAATTAAAGAGTAACTTAACAAGAGGGGGAAAAGCACCCAGACCAAGCACCCAATCATGGTCAGTGTGACCACGCGGCCAAACGGACAAGGCGTCTGACGTCAGATCAAAAGATTGAGAGTCCCTTCGTGGTTGAAACTCTGACCTCAGTTGGGTGTTCTCTAGCGAAACCAATACTATACATAATCTGCTGTGATATACACCGACACTGTGATTTGTGCCTCACCTTTGCTTTGAGAATTGCTCATAGAGCTAACTATGTGTAGAGTGTCTTAGACTGGGGTTTGGTTATAAGATGATTTCATACTGAAGTTGCCACTTATTGCCATTTGGAGCCACCAACATGTAAGTACAGCTGCCTCATTGGGCATTAATATATCACCGTCTGCACTTGTGTCTACAATATACATCGATATGCTTGCACACAGACACATTTCTGTGCACAGAAATATATTCATGGCCATGATTGTGGGGCTAATTGAAAAATGTTCACCAAAATAATCAAATTTAAAGCTTAAGAATGCATTCAAGCCCACATAAGACGCAGGGCCGCACACACATAACACACAAACACAGGGAGCTCGTCTTGCTGCTCTGGAGTCCGTGACATGGTTTAACAGTCTCACAGGATCCATAAAACGCCCCCGAAGGCTTCATATAATCGCTCCTTTTTTCCTGCTTAATAGGAGATAATACAAGTGCGCACCCTGATGAATCAATATGCAACAGCAGCTTTAGTTTGATAATTAATACCAGTGTCGGAAATAGATTTGTGATTTGGCAGGGCAGGTCTGATATGACTCTGGTCTCCCCTCTCCCTTCCTCTCTCTCTGAAGACAGCCAAAGTCCCCGTTCCACTCTGTATCCACATCCCATTGAACTAATCTCATTCATTTTTTTTTTTTTTTTCAATAGCACTAATTCTTTGACTAAAGCCTGTTATCTCATTAAAGGCCCCGCGATGGGATTCGATGGCATCCTGACATCTGTATTCATTCCCCTCGAAATTAGTCCTGACACAAATTTAATGAAAAAACACTCAGAACAGTGGAGATTAGACGTCATGCCAAGTGTCACAGAAGGGAGGTGGGGGGGGGGGGGGACTCATCTATTTAGTTTTGGTTACATTTTTGGAAGGGTGGATTAGCACTGTTCCTTTAGGACCGGTAAGTCACTGTTTTTTGACTGCTGAGGTCTGTTGGCCTACCTCTTCCTCGCTTGTTTTGACTGTTTTACACTCAATCCATAAGTCAGATTGAGATATTGAGGAGTGCACCGACTTTCCTAATGGTATTTTAAGGGTGACGGCAACACTCGAGCGGTAATTCAATATCAAATGCTCTTAAGGTGAGAAATGGTGAGGCGAGACAAAGAGGAGCACCCCTGGCCCTTAGTAGATAAACCCTGAAACCCGACAAACTGAGGATGCACGGGAAGTGGATTCCCTCTCCGATCAGCAACCACCTAACTTCCCACCCCGCCCCTCGCCTCCTCTTCATCTCCTGGCTCTTGCCTTATTCCGGCACCAACCTCCCCTCCCCTCCTGCGCCATCACCCTCGTCAAAAGCCTGTGTCGGTTGCGGCGTTGATAATTCCCTCTGTTTGAAAAAAAAAAGAGAGATGAAAGCGCTCATGGATGAAAGAAACTTGGGTTTAATCTTTCTCGCCGTCTTTCGCTCTCTCTTCCAGTACACGGTGTTGATCGTTTTCTTCGGAGAAAGGGGCGAGGGATGAGGACGAGGCAGAGAAAGAAGAGAGGAAATAGACGGGAGGAAATAGAAGCAGGAGTAATCCCATTTGGAGCTATGGGGCCCAGGTGAGGCAAGGTTGTGGACTAGTTCAATAGACGCAGTTTACCCTTCCGAATATACACGCAGTGACCTGATGGAATAGTGGCCTGGAGAGGAGAGCGGCCCAAGATAAAGAAAAGCCATCGTTTCCTCCTGTGCCTCATTTGGCCCTTGCCACGATAAGGCCTTCATCTCCCAGGTATCTGTAGTCACAAGGTAAGAGGCCTGTCATAAAGGAGAGAGAGAGAGAGACTATGGACGGTGAGGAGCTAAGACAGGCACTGAGGAGGAGTGAATGCAGTGTAGACTGGCTGTAAGAGGGATATTCACTCATAATATGAAATAAGACAATGGATTAAGCGCTCAAACTGAACCCAACTGATGTAACCCATTTGCCAGACATGGTCTAAGATCCACTCAGAACCAGACACACAAGTAGCTACACTGCATATAATGTATATTACAGCTGCAATTGGAAAGGTTTTATTGTAAAAATGAACCCATCTTATCCAATTAAATCAGTAACTGGGGCTTCTATAAAGACATTTGCATGGCCATATTGGAGGTATAGTGATTCTGAAGAGCTGCTGTAATAATGATCTGTTGACCCTAGAAAAGGTCAACATAGTTTGCAGACTGGACTACAGGCTTTTTTGGAGAAGCAAACATTTTTGGTGTTAATTGTGCGCCGGTTTTTTACTGTCCCGTTGTTCATGGTCCCCATATTTCCCTGGATGATGAATCCTTGAAAAACAAGGGGGATAAAATATTGCAGTTTCCCCCCCGTTATTTTACGCATTCAGTATATGGCATATAAGAACATTCACTGCCACAACATGTTGCACTACATGGCCAGCATGACAAACCAAAACAAATGGGTGCTACGGCCCACCAGACTTCACGGAGAAAAACAGTAATTTTACATCGCGGATCATCGTAAGACACACTTCATTCAAATTCGACAAATAAAATGCGCCAAAAACGTTTCAGGCTGCTGCTTAGCAAGCTAGCAAAACTGAAGACCATTTGTGCAGCCAATCCCATAGCCAGACAAGGCTGTGGACCGAATGATACTGGATAACTCCAGATTACATTCAATGACAGCATTTTTAAATTGTGTTTTCTGCCATGCAGTATCTGCGCATGGCAACTATGGTGCAGTTTGGAAAAGACTGTGGTTATGGCACATACACTGCGGTTCAGGGTCTAGGGTTATGGGTTGGACAAAGATTGCGATTAATAAAAAGGCAAACATTAATTACAGGTCTTGGACGGGACACAAACTCCAGTCTCCTGCATGAAAGTCAGATGTGCTATAAACCATCCACCACCCCAACCTCCTTCATCCCGCTCGCTATATAAAGGGCTTGCTACTTCCAGCATTGGCACTGGATGTAAATCATGAGGTGCAGATTAATCTGCTATGGTTGAAATTCCTATACTGGGCTGGTGCAGGCCAACTGACCTTTTATGGTATACCTCAAGACACCAAAGGGGCAAAAGCAGAAGACCGTGTTCAAATATAATTGGTAAAAAGTCAAATTTTTGTTTATTACTTGCAAAACGTTGCTGAACTGACCCATATTCAATTTACTGTAAACCGCACCAATTCTTTTCAGGCCACAGTTATTAAACACACACTGTTGTGTAGCAGCCAAGGTTACTGGAAGATTTTGTGAAGCAACTGCAAAGCCCTGACAATTATGAAACTCTTACTGTACTCTGAGAGCAAGGGAGCACAGTGCCAGGCCACAGACCTCATTATCCACCACTGACTGGCCTGAATAGATGAAATGGAAGGTGGAAAAAGGCCGACGGGAGGAGAAGAGGGAAAAGAAAAGGGGAGAGAAGAGGATCTGTCAGCGCAGACATGGGAAATGGAATCACCTGTGACTCAAAATGATTTTAATGAAGAAAAAGAATAGGGCAAATTACAGAGTAGATCAAGTAAAGAATAAAAGGAGGAAGAGAAGCTCTTATTCTTTGCCCTTACACCCTGAGAACATACTCTGTGATGGTAGAATTCATTATGAAACTTTCTTCTTTTCCATAATTGCTCATTTAGATATTGACCTGCAGTAATTTGAAAACTTTGAAATGTAGACTATAGGTTACACAACTTCTAGTCTTGTTCCTAAATTAAATTTCTCATACTGCTTGTGTAATCGCAGCTTTTAAGGCCACAAAGAATGACACCCCTCAGCCGAGCTGCTCACCAGCTTAGACTGTTTGTTGAATTGTTGTAAAAGCGCATCGTTGGCCGGAGGACACCAGCATTCTCTAGGAGCGGTGCACGGCGGTCGTGGAGGTGTGGGGGTGTTTTTTTTTAATTTTTTTTATTTATTTTATAGCCTGCAGTTCCCCAGCCCCACTTTGCCAGCCGGGGCAGGGGGAGCCCATATGGCAGCCAAGCGTGGCTCCGGCCAGCTCGGGCTCATATGTATGGAAAACAAGGTCTGGAGAGGGAAGTCACAGGGGGTCATGCTACTCTGAGAGGCAGCCCGAGGTCCTGGTGCAGGTTAGAAGGTCTTGGTTCAGGAGAAGAGGCTAATTTCTTCTACTTGGCTGAGCAAAGGCCTGAATAATTGCGCCCCATGGGTTGGCTTCTGGGTAATGTGGAGGTAGAGCAGAGTGTACCAACATGGAGAGGGAACAGGGGGATGTTCAGCGAAGGCAGAAAAGGTTGTGTCCAGCTTTTCAATGGCTGCTCATTATATTTGTTAGAAACCTTATACATCATTATTTGTGCTTTGCGCTACATCGTGCGTTTGATTCAGTGACATCATATACATAGGCTACATTAACGTGAGCCCGCCTTTATGCCCTTTATAGTTACATGCAGGCAACATCAATAGCAAATAAGTAGCATTGCTTAGAGCACAGAAGATGCAACCTAGACAGGTTTAGATTTCCAAATCACTCTCCGGGCCTATTCTTGTCTTGCAGTGTAGCCTCGAGCTAGTTAATCCTAAGTGTATGTATTTTTTAAACATTACCCGTAACCCTCCAAACTAGTTAGTTAATGATATGCTAACTCTTGGTCTTGGAAGTTGTTCTTGTAGCTTAGTGCAGATAAACGCACTGTTAAATCCTTACACTTTTCCCTCTTTTTGGCTTTGCCATAGCTCGGGGAAAAAATACCTCCAAACTCTTCAGATGCTGAGTATCGCTCTTACTACAGGCCCACGCGTGCTGCTCCAGCAGGAGGAGGAATCCAAAGCTTGACTGGCCAATTGGGTTGTAAAAAAATCTGTCTCTTCATACATTGGAATAAATAAATAAAAAACTACAAACAAAACTCACAAGTGAGGAATTAAATTAAACTGGATGGTAAAATGTCTTTAAGCGCATAAAAGAGATGAGTTGGGGTGTCTTAAGTTGCTTCTTTGGATGTCTTTGTTACCCCTATAGTAATTGCTGTGGACATTTCTATCAACTGAGGACAAAGACCAAGTGTGATGATGTGATGTAAAGGACTAGTGGTAGTGGAGAGGGTATATATATATATAAATGTGTGTGAGTCCAAGGCTGACAGCCACAACAGCACCACATCCCCTCGACTCAAGTAATGAATCTGCCACGATCCTGCTTTCAGAGATTGAAACCAAGTGATATGACTGGATCTCCTGGTATTCATTAGAAAATAAAGATCGCCCTTTAAACCCATGACTGCGCTGGCTGTTGGCGCTGGCAGTGTGACGAGGGAGAGGAGGTGACAGATGTTTAAACACGGCGAGGGCCGGGGAAGTGAATGTGACATGCTCAGGTGTAATTATTCTCACCTTGTTCACAGCGGAGATTAAGAAGGGAAGGGATGGAGAGGCACAGGAGCGTCAGACATGAAAGAATATTGAAAGACTTGCTGATGAGCAGTGTCAACTCTCTTTCTTCCCCCCCCCCCCCACATTCCCCTCCCTTTCTTTCCCTTTTGTCACTATCATTGCAAGGTCTCACTTCTGTTTGCCTTTTCCAATTATCAAGGTGTGACTGTGGGCTTCCACAATCCCCTCCTCCTTCTAATATAATGTGCACTATACTGAACTTTAAGGGGAACAGTTTTTTTTTTCTTTTGTTTGTCAGGAAAATTACAGGAGTTGAATTAATTATCACTTACAAATTTCTCTCCTTGTTCCATCCGCTGTAGGCCTAATCTGATGCGAACACTGCAACTTTTCATTTTGCTGTAATGTTGTCGGACATCATTGTAAGGACTTGGGGTAAAGTGATTTAATGAGGTTAGAATACACCTCCAGACATTATCCCGAGACAACACTGCCCTCTAGTGGCTGCTGTGTGTTTTACACACCCTGCGAGATGTCCCTCCTGTCAGAAAATGGACTATGACAGTCTAATTTATTATTATCTCCATCCCTCTGACCCAATATTTCAGAGCTTCAACCTGATGTCCCAATGACAGGCAGGCCCAGTCACACTCAATCTACTCAATCCTTCAACGTATCCCACCAGCAGCCAGGCAGGCCTCTTCTCTCCACTTTTGTCAAAATTGATTTATCAATTATGATAAAAGCAGAGCGGGAGTATTGGAGTATTATTAACCATTTGATCTGTTAAATCGATTAGAAAAAATCATTTATAATGACCTACTTCGAATTAAGTATTCCAATTATCCTCACTGATGGAAGTAATTGGAAGGATCCACATGGATTGTGATTTTGGTCTTTGATTATCACTGTGCTGTGCGAGTGACCCCCTGTCAATCATCCTGCGTGACCACTTGTGAGGGTGGACTTCTTCTGTCGATTGGCAACTACCCAGATCTTTGTGTATCTACTCATGCTGTAAATATATATATATATTAAAAAAAACAAACATTCTTTTTCCAGTACATTTCTCCTACAAAAGTGATCCCTGTTTCTTTAGAACAGCTAATGTAACATCTTCCTTAAAACTGGTATTACGTCAGCAAGAGTGGGAGAATTGACATTTCTATGCATATGACGCAGAGTACTAATTAAGCACTCATTTAGATGTTTGCGCTAATTTTATCAACTTCATATACTGATGGGTAGTTAAATTTATAATAACGTATCATTAAGCTGTTAAATAAATGTAGGGAAGTAAAAAGTACAGTGCTTTCCACTGAACTGTTTTGCTGTAGATGATTTTAAAGTAGCATAAAAAGTCCCTCCAAGCTTTTTTTTTTTTTTTTTTTAAAAGACCCCACACACGTGTTTTCCACTTATTTTGCCGGATTCAACCTCAGGTTAGGACAACATGCATTATAATGTTTACTGGTCCATTCAGGTTGGTGACCATGTCACCGTTTGGCAAACGGAAAAGGAGCCAAACGCAGACAGAAGTGGCAGGATGACGAGTGCAAATGTATGGTCGCTTTGGTCTCTTTGCAACCATGACGGACCAACAACGAGCAAAGGGGAAAAACCTCAACTTAAATGCACTCAGGCAGGGCAGGCTAACAGGACACAGGTGAACCAATACACACAGGTGGGGACAATCAAAGCAATCGGGCACTAAACAGACAGGAAGCCAAACTAACAGACACAAGAGGGAATGGACAAATTACAAAATAAAACAGGAACCAACAGAACCTAAACCCAAAACCGAGTAGAGTTCTGTAACGTTTGCAAAGGTGTTTAATTCTTAAGCTGAGCTTCATGGTGTTGCCAGATATAACTGTCACATCCGCCTTCATCAATACAACTTTTCCCACATCCGACTTCGTCTGGGCTCTTTTTGTCTTTTTGCAAGAGACGCTGGCTGCAGTCAACGTCTTGGTCTTTTGGGATGTTAACCAAGCAGCAATCAAGATGTAGCTCCTCTGATGCCTCCGATCTCGCCTATAAAACTCCAACCTTCACCAAACGATTACGAGTCTCAATAGCTAATGTTACTTTCTATGTATTTACTTTATTTAATATTTATTTAGAGCGGGTCCGTCGCATCAAAGTCAGAAACCTCTTTTGCAACGGAGAAATGTCCAAGACAAGAGCATAAAAGTTAAAGACAAAACGATACTGAAGCAGATTACAAAAAGGCCAAAAACGAGCTATAGAACCTTCTGTGACTTTTTTTCAAACCAAAAGTCTTTTAAAGATTTGTTTTTCTTCACAGTTTAAAGCTTTAGCTCCAAAACTACAAGTCGGAAGATCCTTAAGTAGAACATGAACATAGTTTACAGTCGGTGGTCCTTGTCTGGAGTACGACTCCATTACAATTTCCAATACAAAACAAGATGCTCATCCTTGATGGAGTGGTACACTTGAATAAACTATATGTAGGGAATCACAGCTAAACATCCGAGGCTGCCAGTTCAGGAGTTCTGTTTCTCTTATCCAGCTGAATCCCCCGAATACTCCGGCCAACCATGATGAAGAGGAGGCCGGCCAGCAGGCAGAAGAAGACAGCGACCGGAGCCAGGAGGAATGAAGGGCCGTGCTGGATGCTGAGGTGAAAGAAGGGGCAACTGGAGACTCTCTGATGGCGGGCAAACTGCTCCAGGGTGTCTAGGACCTGGACCCACATCAGGTACATCACCACCACCGCCAGCAGGCACAGACCTGACCGGCACAGAGAGAAGCCATTGCAAATTGTTACATAATTCCAATGTAAAATGTTCGCACAGCTTGGCTCAGAGTGGCATATTTATGGAAATGTTACATTTTATGCACTGTATAATTATTGTGTGTGTGTGTGTGTGTAACACATGTGAAAACGGAACATTTGAAATAGTTTAATCATCAACGACATTAATTATGGGACATTTTCTGGTCTTATTTTTTGCTACTATCAGGGCGAAAAAAAATCTAACCACCGTGGGCCTGGAAACGAACCCGGGCTCGACCGGCGGGCAAAGGAAGAGAGCAGAGAGGTTATGGATCCAAAGATTAGACGCATGGGCCCCCAACCGGCCTGAAGGAGGCCAACTACCTCGAGATAAACTGTGACAAATACAACGTCTGCGATGCCAATAGGTCTTTTGTTCATGTGTGCGAGTGAGACATTCAGTATCCACCCTGATGGTCATAAATAATTCCACTGGTCTGGTTTCCCCAGAGAATAGGGAAAATAGTTATGATCCATAACAACAATAAATTGTATTACAAGGAGAAAAATCCACATCACCTTATTGTGATCCTACTCAGTCTTGACATTAGCTTTATGAACTACTTAATGTCTCTTTTCCAAAAATAAAGTCCTGACTCAGGAGACTCTATTCTAGTAAATTGACCCTAGTCATGGGGATCCCTCTCCTTCTGGAGAGAACCATTACATTATATTGTGTGTTTTTGTCTCCCCTAATTCATCATCATTATTATTATTATTAGTAGTAGTAGTAGTATGTTGCGTGTGTTGCACTTAGTAGGCTCAGGCCTGCATGCATGGCACTTATTCTTGCCTGAATGGAGAGCACCAAGTAACACCAAAAACTGGCTCAGACCAGGTCAGTAAAATGGTTTCTCCCCCCTCTCGGGTCTCTGGGACCCAGCATGTTTTATTCCCATTACATATTGCTTGTATGTGCTTCTGTGTGCGATGATATGTATAACATAACAAGCATGATAGATCATCCAAATACTGACAAGCACACAACCCCCGAGCGTGGGCTCGGTCAAAGGGACTTTGCCCGGCTGTAGGAAATGTTAGCTAACGAGCGGGCCCCAGCCACCAGCAATCACGCGCAAATCTGTGCTTTATTTTTTAAAGAGTATTGTTTTCTTATTTTTATTACAGGTTAGGGCCTAACCCTGTAGGCTGAATTAGACCTGAAAAAAAGAGTATAAAAAATATTTTTTTAAAAACAAAAAAAACAAAACATTATTTGTAGGGAAAACAGGCCCCCATGCCATTTTTTAAAATCGGATTCTCATTTAATTAAATGTATTTAAGTGCATTTCCCCACAAACTTAAAAGTCATATTAGATTTACATTGTTTCTCTCCGGGGGTAAAGATAAATTGCTCTTATACACTAAGCAAAACGTTGATCAATCCAACATAACTTTGATTTAAATTCTAGCGACGATCCCACGATTCCAAAGATTCCAAATCTGTTGAGGGGAATTTTGGGGAAACGTGTATTTAAAGATTCACATAATATCTGACTCGTGCAGTCATAAAAAAGTCTTGAGTTTGGACGCAGTTTGATAATATAGCTCCAGTGAAGCGTTGCAACAAGCGACAGCGTGGAATAGTGTGAATTAAGGTATTAAAGGAGCCACTTTGGAGCATCTAAACAGTTCGATTGCCATGTCCAAAATGTTCATTTGAGTAAACGGATGTTTGATTTTGATTTGATTTAACTTTATTATCCCAGTGGGAAATGTGTCTTGGGCTCAGAGTGCTGCCCGCAGCTACAACACAGTTTACCCATTCAACAACAGATCAACAGCAGGCCAACACCCAGAGCATGGCCCTGTGGTAACAACGTTGCACTCCATCATTACAGGGCCGGTCGGTACAATTCGTATGCAAGTATAATATAAAGTGACAGAGAAGTTTATACAGTAGTTTACAAGGAGTAAAATCACTGAAGTCAGTGCTAAATTAAGTAAATGCACAATTAAAAAGAATAACATAAAGCTAAAATGCATAAATAACGAGAAGTGCGAAGTGAACCTGGTGTTACGCAGATTTGTTTAACAGACCAACAGACATAGGAACAAAGGAAAGTTTGTATCGGTTGCTTTTGTATTTGATTGCACGATGACGTTTCCCTGAAGGTAGAATTTGATATTCGCCCTACAGTAGGTGGGAAGGTTCTATAATTATTCTGTTTGCATGTGACAAAACTGAAGTTTCAAAGCGTTCTTTTAAGGCACGGGTATTCTTTCTGTCCTATAATTTTTTAATAGCATTTTTAACAAGTTTCTCAATTTTTGTTTTGTACAGGACAGTAAGTGCACCAAACCGAGCAACCATGCCATACCTGATGAGACTCTCAAGCACTGCCTTGTAAACACAAGACATCACTTTTGTACTCACACCAAAAGGTCTGAGTCGTCGTAAAAAGTGCAGCCTCTGAGACAGCCTGCAACTATGGAAAGCAGTTTGAGCATTTATTCCATATCCTTGATATCAAACTTAATTTTCCTTTACTAGTACAGACTTTGTGCGTACTAGTACGACATTTCGGCGCACTAGTCGACGACTAGGCTTTACTAGTACTACTAGCAAGGCCAAATGGAATAAATGCTCAAACGGCTGTCCATACTAGTAGACGCAAAAACGTCTACTAGTAGTACTAGTGATACTAGTGGACTGAATGGGGGCAGGATAATGGAAAAATCCTGAGTCCTGATTGGATGGAATTGTTTTTTTTTTTAACTGGAGCGCCAGTAAGAAGTCTTAATTTACTCTTCTTCCCACTACCTCATTAGCATTTTGTGCAACTAGTAGTACTAGTAGACGCAAGAACGTCTACTAGAAACAGTCAATTTCATTCAAATATGTAGATGGACAGCCCCCAGCTTTTAGCAGTTGGGGACTGCCTGAGAAAATCTGAGAATCTGAAGCCTTTAAAAATCTTGCAATCTGCTGCAGAGACCCCACAAGTGTTTCATAGTTGGACTCCTCATTCCCACTATTACTACATGGCACGCGTTATTGTAATGTTTTTCAGCCATGGAAAATGTGTCCACATATGCTGGCAACACTTCATGTCGTATTTCCTCTTCGAACCTACTGATTTTCTTTTCCAATCCAAGACACATTAAGAGCAAGTAGACGTGGTGAATCGACCACCAGCTGCGTCCAGAATGGAGGAGACGCTCCACTTCTTGCATTACTGCACACCATTTTATTTGTCTCCAAAATCAGGCGAAACATTTTCCGAAACGGGCTGACTTCTATGTAAAGGTGATCCTGCCTTCCCAGATTGACGTCACCAGCAAGGACAGCAAAGCTTGTCTGCTTTGTGGACCTTTTATGAGAAATTCCTGGACGCAGCACCTTGAGGTTCAAGGTGCATTTATTCGTCATTCTACCACACAGGGCTGCACAACTGAAATTAAAGTCGAACTTGAACTGCAAGTGTTTCCAACCTGTCTACTGTGGGTCTCAATAACCATCTCAGAAATATAAGAGCTTGTTATGTTTGGTTAGGAAACATAACAAGTTTCAGGTGCCATTCGGGAGACTGGGCCGCTTTCCCATTAAATAATAGGAGTAAACGGCTCTAGCACAAAATAACTGATATAAATAGGATATTTCCCGTACACAAAACTGAATACAGAGGGTGACATTGATGGGGTTCTCTCTAAAACCAAACAACACCGGTGCTTGAGCAAACCGAACTCAGCTTATTAAACTCAGCTGTAAGCAATGACACCTAATGAGTGCATTGTGCCCAACAGCAAACCAAACTTCTGCCAAATTAACTTCCAGCTATTTCTTAAACCTATTTCCCTCATATGTTTTTAGAGTTTGAACGTGTGGGAGATTTAGGAGGAAAAACATAGAAACAAATGTAAAACGCAAAAATGTACTTTTCAACAAAAAACAATTGTTGAGTTTTGTGTATGTCAAGCTACTTAATTAGTTTTAAGGGCTTGGTGTAATTTCAAAACTTCCAGGCCCATAATATCAGTGAGGTCTGTTCTTGGTGGAGCCAGAGAACTTTCCAAAACCTTTTTCTGTGAGCTGATTTGTCCTTACCGCCACAAAGCTGAAGGGCCCCACCCACTTTGTAGAGTTTGTGATTGGCCAGCGGGCCGGCACAGATGGCAACAAATCCACCAATGACAACGGCCGTCAAGCCTGTGACGAGGAAGATGCTCCAGAAGGTCCTAAAGACTGAGAGACGGGGGAGGTGAGGCCTCAGGGAAGATCATAATGTGCGCTCATGTGAAGCATAAATTATTAATAGGAGGAAGTGATACCAACCGATGGCAGAGTGGTGTTCGTACGGTTCTGTGGGTAAACCGTGTGGTTCCACCCATGACGGCATTGGCTCATTAACAGGAAACGGGAAGAGGAAAGCAGCCTGGCAGAGCTTTGATGGGGGCTGATTTGCTGAAAGGAAGGGGGCAGCCATGATGCTGCTGTTTGCCAAACTCTGAAGCATAATTGCAACACAGCTGCAAAGGGAAGGTTCTTACAGATCCAAAGGTCCCACATAGAGCGTTCCTTCGAAAGCGCCATGAAAGAGCAGCGCCAAAACAGACCCTCGTGGAAGATCCTCGCACCCTCTATGGCCTGATGAACCAGAAAACCAAACGTGATCCAAATGTTGCCCTCTTTGACAGGGTCTGTGCATTTTTTGCTTTGTGATAAATGCGAAGACTTTCGGGATATCGGCCGTAGAGATGTCTGCCTTTTTAAATTTTTTTTTTATATATATACATATATATATCTATATAATGGGACTAATATGGCGCTCTGCTTGTGGTGCTCAAAGTGGATACCTCCAAATCTCAGCAACTCACACCAACACAATCTAGGTGGATAAATAGCACTACAGATAAGAGGCAAAATATGTATGTTTGATTTTGGGGTGAACTGTCCCTTTAAGTAAGTAAGTCCAAAACCATTAACAAAAAAAGACATTTAAGTACTGACCGTAAAAGAATGGCTCCTTTCAGCTAAATATATAGATTATAAATAATGATCCATTAATGTGTACAACTTTAGTGTTGCTGGTAAAGGTGGAGCTGATTGAACTGCTTCACATACTGCTGGGTAGCTTGTGAATTCCCCCCTAGGGAATAATATATAACAATATATCACAATGTAGGTATTGATTTATATTTTGTACATTTAATCAGACTCTGCAAAGTAAGTAGCAACTAAAGGTATCAAATGAATGTCGTGGACTAAAATGTGCAATATTTGCCTTTGAAATGCAGATGATGGAAAAACTTCAAGTACAAGTACCTCGGAAGTGTACATCCCATCACTGGACATACAGCATGTTCCTCTCAAAGCAACGTACTTTTTTCTAGAAAATATTATTTTGTTTCTAGAAATATTACCACACGAAAAAAAATCTTATTCTCTAAAAATTACTTTTACTTGTATTATGACTTAATTCTTGAAATGGGTTTGCTTTACAGTGGGCCTAATTCCTGTATTCCCTGTCTATTAGTGTATTTTTGGCCAGTTTTGAACCTCATTTTACTCTACTCTCGATATTATTTGTTGTTTTAATTGTTCTGTTGCATTTCCTCTGCGTTTGACGTGATCTTTGCGAATCAGCCCGTCTCGCCTGAAGCGATCAGTCTGAATACCTCAGTGCTGCTCTTCCCCGCGCCGTCCTCCGGCCGGCTGCAGGACTCAGCAGCCAGCAGCCAGTACTCCGTCCCACAGGAGAGCAGTGTGAACAGAAATCCTGTTGCTCCGAAGAACAAAGCCAGGAAGAGGAGCACCTTCAGCCTCTCAGCAGGAGACATGTCTCCGTCTGTCTGTCTTTCTACCCGGGGCTGTTCACTTTTCTTCCGCCATGTTTCCCTCTTTGCATTCGACAGAATTTCACGATCAAATGGTAAAATTCTCATTCACTATCTGGCTGCGTTGCACGTCCACGTGTCCATTACTCTTGTGCGGCGAGAAATAAGTGAGCACCATGACAAACGCGAGCCTTTCCCTCGCCTTACTGACCAATCAGGGCGCATGAAGTGGTTCAGTGAAAATAAACTCTTGCGTCATGGGTTGGTCAGTTTGACGGGATACAGTTACAGAGGGGTTTTTTTTTTTTTTTTTCTCCCCCCACTCACCCAAAAATAGCAGTGTGATGTTGAGAACAGAAGCCACATGGATAAAATAATCATGTAATTCTTAGACGCACAACTTGAAAAACAGAAATCACAACTGTAGAAATATCTCCTTGGCATTTATTGGAATGCCAGCATTGAAATCCAGATTTGGTACAGTACAAGGCTATCCAGTATAACTGAGATCTAGGCAACAGTGATGGTCCGACAACAGTCATTCAAACTGCATGTTCATATATTAATATGACTTTTTTTTTTTTCTTCTTCTCAAGACAAGTCGTTCAAGAGATGATTAATACAAAATAAAAAGGTGAAAGGAAAGCGGTGAAGAGTAGTCACAAAGCTGCAGGAGAAAAGGAGACAGGACTTCACTGTCTCAGTGAAACCTGGGGGAAAATAGTTTGAACAGATTAACATTTGAGGATTTTTGTTTTTTAATGCCTGACCTTTTAATTTGAATAATCTAAAGATTATTCAACTCCGTTTCTTCCAGGTACTGATCGACATTTCAAAACGAGAGACACAAAAGAGAATAAAGAAACTCAGGAATGGTCAGTATGTCTGGTGATTGTTTTGTCTTTTTACAACAAGGTTTTGTACGTTTGCACCTATCTGATGACTTAATTATCAAAAAGGTGTTTTATTCAATGACGTTAGTGGAAAATGATGTCCTGCTTCTTGAAGCAACCATCATTTTTTAGAGTATATAATGTAATCGCAAGAACCCAACCCATATACACAGAGAGGTGCATTTATACAGGACTCATGTTGATTAATTACATATTACAACCCTGTGAGGATATTAGAAGTACATATACGAGGCACGCAAAAAAGAAAGATGGATCACCTATTATTAACCTACTTGCAGTAAACATTTTATTTGAGTCACCTCTTTCCTCTATTTTGGGAGGATATTGCCACTCTTCTGGCAGTTTGTTTGGTCCACTGTCGCTCTTTATCCAAATGAACAGGTCTGTGGGAGCATCCGTGCAAAGGCTCATGGGACTTCTACAGCATGTGAGGTCTTGTGGCGCTTCCTCCGCTTCTCTGGGCCTCAGCTGGATGCGCTCCCGCTCCCCAACAACGCCTAAGACATGACTCCGAATACGGGGTTGTGGCGGCAGATGCTCGGCCCGATCTCCTCGTAGTCTTTCTTGGTGTGGCACACTTGGTAAAACTCAGGCTGCCAAAACAGAAATGATCCTGGTTAGCGGCACGTTTCATAGTTCAAAACAATATGCGAGTGAGTACTGTGTCAGCAGAAAAAAATCAAAATCAAAAGTTTACCAAAGTCTGGGACTTACGGAAAAACTTTTTGCTGTTTATTTCTGATTGTTCTTTTAACAAGAGTTTTCACTTGAGCAAAACCATTCAGGAGTTCCAATCATTTGCTGATGTCAGAAATATGTACAAAAAGCTGCGGGAGGGATGGTTACGTGCTGTTAGAGAAGCTGCAAACACCGTCGTAATACTCACAGTAGACGCCAGCATTGATCCTCCGAACCAGACAGCGTACCTCTGCATGTGATGAGTGATGACTTGCACATCGATGGGCTTGGGCTACAACAAAAGTGGGAAATTGAATCAATATTTAAACAAAGACACAAAACCACTTCCTGTGAATGTTTTCGAAGATAAAAGAGAAAACGTTTGGGAGCAATTCAAGGTCTTTTTATTGGCCTCAACAGTGTGAACATGCAGGGCTTATAAACGATTTCAATTCACAAACTCTTCTGAATAAAAGGTTTCAGCCCCAGGTTACAATATGTGACATGGCAACGAGGCCTACAACTACACAAACCACTAATCGTATGAATACGAGGCTGGAAGAAGTACTCTCGCATACTTGGTGGATTAATCTTTCCTATTTCCTCACCTTCAACTTGCCGCCGCTCAGCTCTTCACTCATCTTCAGTCGTGCGTCCACAGTCCTCTTGAGGTCCCGCTGCATGCGCCTGCCAAAGTCCCTGAACATGGTGGAGCCTCCGGAGAGCACGATGTTCTGCGGCACAAGGAGGAGGGAGACGCTGACAAAAAACACGCGACACGCACGCTAACCGGTACGGCAACTGCCAGCAGCTGAGGCGGCGTGCGTTTCTGTACCTTGTACAGTGGGCGTCGGACGTCAATGGGGCAGTTCTGGATGACTTCGTCCACCACCTCTGAGATGGGCTGCGTGAAGTCCGGGTTGGCAAACTGGACGGGAGCAAATAGGAAAAAAACGGATTCACAAATGTGATGAATGAGCGAGAATAGCGTTAGTGACAAAAATGGCAGCATGATATGAGCACAGCGTACCGCACTCCCCATTTAGTCGCAACTAAACTGTCGTGATAAATAAGTTTAACATTTCACCTGTTTAAACATTTTTAGGAAAACAAATAAATGAAGTGCTTAGTTTAAGAGACAATTGATTTTCAAAATTCTGCTTAGTAAAAATCTCATTTTGTTTAGGGGGTGATATAAACAGCACGTTCTCACTCCAGAAGTACTCAATATTACAATTTATTAAACAGCTCTGCAGGCTTGTGCTGCCAAACTGATTGGAGATTCCTAATAGGGCAGAGAAACTCATAGTAACTCCTAGTTCTGCTGCTCTCCACAGCCACATTGTTTCCTCATTTATTGAAGCAGGATACTGAAAGTTTACGCTACATCATCTATCAGCAGCAGCAGCAACGTGAACGCAACACGTCCATTTATTATACCTCAGGGTGGAAGAAGATCTCCGGCCCCAGGAAGCGCTCGTAGCCAATGTCGATGGTGAACTCCTTCTTTGAGATGGCGTTGATGCCCGTGTACTGTTTGATCCACTTGGAGCCATCTGTGTCGTACTTGTTAAACTCCTTGACAAGGTCGGGGCAGACGTAGCTAAACCGCTCCTAAAAAAAAAAAAAAAAAACAGTACAGTACAACTTTTAGTGGACAACGTAGCGGAAACGCAACAAGACTTCTCACTAGTGTTTATGAAGAACTGTCGACAACAATGTAAACCAGAACTAAATTGGTTAAATATGTTTCGACTCGTAAATGCTAAATGTTTGCCGGAGGGGACCATCTTTCGGGTTAAAAATTTGAAGTGAGTGACGTGCCCCTGTAGCTGCACTGACCCCCAGTGGCCGGGCCGAGCAATGCATGACAGGCACAGCACAGCTTTAACACAACCAGTATCGCCTGTTGAGGGTATCGCTTCCTTATACGGGGCCGTGTTTTCGCAGGTTTCGATATAGAAACAGAGCATGACTAAAAATGGCATACATTTCTAACATCAACAGTATCGCGTATAAAGCCGCACCAGGTTAGGGTTTAGTGGAACATTCACAAACGTCTTGTTTGGTACAGGAGCTAGATTTTGGGTGTAGTATCACTTTAAGAGTTTAAAACAAACAGTGAGCCCCACTCGGCAAAATAACATGTTCCTCCAGTCTTGTCACTTTGCTATTAACCATCAAATGATGGTGGAGTTGGTAAATATTAGCATTAGATGTTAATGTTTCAAAAATGTTCCAAAGTGCAGTAAAATGCAGAAAAGAGCACCGACCTTGACAGCTTTAGCCGTCTCCAGGGACTGTTCGGGAGGGATCCCCACCTCTCGTTCCCTCAGCAGCTGTTGGGTGAAGTACGTGATGTCTCGCCCGGCGATCGGGATGTGCTTAATGCAGCTGCCGATGACGTAGCCTTCAGCCTGGAACGCGAACGTGCACGAGTTCAGGGTTGAGAACGAGCAACAGAGCAAAGGGATAATCTCGAAAAAAAGGGACACCTACCACCGGGATGACGTGCGTGACTCCGTCTCCGCTGTCGATCACCGTCCCGGTCAGCGTCCGCTCTCCCACCTGTCTGGATGTCCAGGAGGCAGCCAGCGCCAGGACAGCCTGACGCAGAAAATCCCATTTTGTTAAATTACAAAAATCTGTGGCAATAACACTGTCCTAAAGAGCGAGGTGAGATCATCAGGGTCAAACAAGCTAGTACGGTTTCACCGTCTTATACTGGCTCAAAATGGCATGATTTAAGGCCTCAGCTAACAGTGTGGGAACAATTATAGAGTATTCATGCTCTAGACTTTAGAAATGCCGAATGACGACATTTTGTAGTATTTCAATCAAGTGGGACATTTAAATACGGACTGTGAAACTTAAAAAAAAAAGAAGTGAAAAATTGGCATTTCCTCATAGAACCTCTGAATTACATTACATTCTGAGAGGAAGAGCCAGATCTAATGCTTCTATCTACAACCACAAACCTGGTTTCTGTTCCAAGTAGTTGTGAGTGCTGTGGGATCGTAGTTTAAGGCCATAACCAGCAATAGTGATTTGTTGATTCACATACTCAGCCAATTCTATGTTTTCAGCAGCCAAAACGACCTTTCTAGTTGCCACTGCGGCTGGTAGACTTTAGAGGAAGTAAATACCGGCTGGCTGTTTGGCTCTTGATGACAAGTGTTAAAGATTCAGTAGGTTCACTTTTATTAAAAAATTACACTATGTTCCTCACAGTTGTAAATGAGACAGATAATCAGATAATCACAGAGCAACCTGTGGAAAAAAAACAGGTTCCTCCGGCTCCTCCTGGTGCTCCTCATCACATTTGCATGTCCGGCCTTCGCCCGTCCCCCCCGCCCGCCCACTCGAGCTCAAAATCTTCGACGTGCGGCTACAAGAGAAGCTTTGCAAACACCGAAACAACATCCAGCAATGAAAAGACTCATCCCTCCTTCGCCTACAACGCCTGTTACAAAACACTTGTGGGAACATGTTCCCTGGCCATGGTCCCTGCTTGGACGACCTGTGCCCTCGCTGCTTCTATTTTTTGCCACTGACGGCATGTTTGAACGTTCGATTGATTGGGAGGTTCTGTTTTTTTGGTTCTATGTTGACTGGTACACTGAAACTGAAGGGCCCTGTGGGGGTAAACACAGTTGTTTGAATTGAACTGAGCTGAACTGAGCCTCGGTCTCATCATGTTCGATGCCGCGGCGCACGTGTCAACGGGGGGGTGGGCCGGGCACAGAGGCATGATGACAGCAAACAGTGGAGAACAACATCTGGGCCGTCCCTCTCATCCCCATCATCACTTGAGAAGACGAGTCGCGGGCAAGAGGGACCGGGGCTTTGGCGAGACTCACGCCGTGGAGAGAGCGAGCGAGAGCGAGAGCGAGCTCTGCAGCCCGAGGCTTCCTTCCGCTCTGCCGCGGGTTTGGTGGGAGGGGCTTTGCAGGGGTGATAGACGAGCAGCAGAGAGGGCGCCGCGGCAGGTTTTGCATTGTGTGTGTGTGTTCAAACTGCCTACTGTAGCTTCAATTTCGGGTGCTGGATTGTTTTGGAAACACACCTGAACAGCGATGTAGAGACCTGGGACATTGAACGACTCGAACATGATCTCTGCTGTATACTCTCGGTTTTCCGGCGTGTTGAGGGGAGGCTCTGTCTGGAGAGAGAGGGACACCGAAAACTGACGTGAATACAGCAACGACTGTAAGCCACTATTCGACTTTTTTTCCCCCTTTCTAGAAAAGAAATGTGACTAAGACACCTGGTTTAACTTCAATTATGCTACAGAACGCACTTATCAATGACCTTTGTTCCTATTATTGAAATCTCTGGAAATTAGATGTATTTCTTGGCAGTACAATTAGTCAGAATAGATTAATAGACATATTAGACAATCTAGTAAAAGAAATACAAATAGAAACACTGCCTGGTCCTGTCTCACTGCCATTTGTATGTGCGTTTGAGGTTGTAACTCTTCGTAACGTATACAGCTCTGGTCTTACCAAAAGAAAGTAATGGTCTTCAGGTTCTGCCCGCAGATACTTGAAGATGATCTGCTCCATAAATCTCTCCATCAGGTCCCAGTCTTCCACGATCCCGTGACGGATGGGCCACTGGAAATGAAGAAGGGGGAGACAAATGTCAATCTCCTCTTGAAGCCTAAATCAGGCAAAAAGAGCATCCCATCGGACTGAGTTCCGCCTCCCCGTCTACCTTCGTTGCATACGACGGTTTGTCGATGGCTTCGTCGCCGATGAAGAAGTCCAGGTCGTCGACGCCCTTCATCATCCTGCGCTGGGCCTGGTCCCCGACCTTGGCTGATTCTTTGATTGCGATACCTGGAGGCGATCCCACAGATGTGGCGATATTTCACTGAAGACAGATGCTCACTAGATGTAGACTCAGAAATGATGTCAACCATGGAAAGAAACAGCTAGGCGTGGGCAATGTTTAGCAAATCCTTCTCTGCCTGGAATAAACCGTGCACTTTGTTGGGGACTATTTTCAGCTCTGGACTAACATACAGTCCCACAATACACAACTCAAGTAGTTATAATCATCCAACCAGAGGAAATTAAGGGCATCTTACCAAAAAGTATAACCCCTAAATGATATAATGAGCAATACAACAAAAAACTTGATTTGATCTTCAACCTTACGTTACATAACAAAGCCCTGTCTCTTCGGGGAAACCTTTAAACCGGCCTTTTTCTACTCCTACTGTACGTGACGCTGACGTTTTGCTTTCCTGGACTGTGTGGGGAAAGGAAGTTGCCCTGAAGGTTGTCCCCTCGCGGCAGACCATAAAAGGAAGAGCTACTTTGCCACGTACATTTAGAAATGACAGAAATACGGTTCACACGCTAAAAACATAACCTCTTAATATGATTAACACTGGAAGATTTTAAGCACTGTATTACACAGTTATATATATATGATAATAGTTGCATTACACATACAGAAACTCTACTTGTGATCGGTTCCAGTTAGATAACCATCATTTGATTTAACCAAATCCATGTTTGGGGGCATTTCTCTATTGACTTACATGATGGTATGATGAACTGTGGCTCTGTATTTCCTGCATAACCAAGCTTTGTGTACCTAGAACAGGGACAAAACGAGAGCAAGGGGTTTAGTTGCAGCAGCTTCCTTTTGGCGAAAGGGTTTTTGCTTGAAACCGTAGACAGGTGACGTTAGCTGAGCAACCGCCGAAAGACTCTGGAGAAGTTCATGCGCTTTTCTGCTGCGAGGATTGTCCCGGAAGTAACATTAGCCGGAGAAGCTAGCGGCGCCCCATCGCAATAATGATGCAGTATTAACAGCAGAAGCAGACAAAATGAAGCAGTCGGCTAGTTTGTAGCGTTAGCCATGGTTTTACAGACAAAACATGAGAAAAAAAAAAACAAGTGAACAAACGGGGCTAAGTACCGTCAACAGCTTCCAGGCTAAACAACCAGACGGGGCGTTAGCTGGAAGTTTGACAGCCGCTTATGTGGGCAACGGAAGCCAGGCTAACGCTAACTAGCATTCTCGTGTTGCTACTTACCCTGTGCCACAGTCAACGACACAAGCCGGCAGCCGACCAGCCATGCTTGCTCGCCTCTAATCTGTCTACAGGCGAATATATTCAGGCGCCCGACACGGAGGGATATCGTAACAGCAACTGGTGGGAATCGTTCGCAGCCTGAATGAAAAGCAGTCACGGGCGACTCAGGAGCGCTTCCGGGTTTGGTGAAACGTCTGCAGAGTCAGCAGCTTCAGAGGCGCAATACCGCCCCCAAGTGACCGGAGACTGTTATCGCAACAGGGTATTGCGTTTAATTGGATTTTTAATTTGATTTTTTTTTAGATTCAGTGTTAAAAAAGGAGCTAACGAGCATGTGGAATTGTTGGATGGTAAGCGCTACATTTTAAAGTAAAAACGTCCCTGGCTTTTTAGCGAGCTCTTGAGTTGTGTCACAGGAAGACTCAAAGATTTGAGTCTGTGCTTATTAAGGCTGTGCTCAAAACGAACTAAATAATAATAAGCAGAAAACCAGTAAAAAAAAAAAAAAAGAAATGTAAAGGATAAAAAAATCACAGCTATATGTAAGAAAAGTAATAAATAGCTAAAAATGCATGTAATATACATACTCAGAGCATAGGGGGTAGGCAGACTGTGATTTTTCAGCATATAAAAATGTAAAAGATGCATATGTCACAATTGTAAGGCAAACAAAAAAAAAGTCTTTAAAACTTTAAAACATAAACAAAGAGAACCTTGTTTTGCAGCAGATTTGAACTGTAGGACTTTGTTTGTGCTATGTGATGCTAGAAATGATGTTCTTGTCTGGCAAATATTGCACCGGTGCAACGATATATTTAGTGTCTTAAGTCCACGTGGGCTCGGCACTTTTGTGTATGTATTTGAATGTATGCAGCTTAATTTATATTCTATGTATTGTGGTTACATATAAAATGCTAATGAAAAATATTTTTTCAGTTTACAATTTCAAAAACAATGTTGCAAGCAGGTCTGTAATTACAGGTCTTTTTACAGGGCTTTTCCACGGAACAAAAAAGCTAGCAACTGACCTCATCTTACCGTGGTGACTCCAGCAGACGATATCAGTGATTTAGGTGCCATCAAAGGCCAGACAAAATGGACCTCACCCTCCACGACTGCATGGAGGGCCACTGATAAAGACGATATATGAGAAGGAAGGAGCTTTAGGGCTTGATTCTGGCTCCCGAGCGCCTTACCACATCGGAGCCAATCCCAGGGCCTGAGAACATTGGCCCTTTGTCCTCAGGCAGACTCATTACTCACTCAAGAGACTCTTCCCCACACGGACTCTCCTAGAAAAGCCCTTGGCTCCGCTGCTCCTGATAGAAACAGTCTTCATCTCCTCGCTGTGGAGCCACTTGATGGAAACTCTCTATCGAGAACTGCGGGTGAAACAATTTGTTTCAACATTGTCAGTGCTGGAGCAAAGATTCGCCGCAGGAGCCCACTATCAAAGAAAACACAAGGGGTGTCTTTTGTCCTCTCTTTTTAGTGGAGCTGAGCAACAACGTCATCTCATCATGACTGTAACACACTATATGTTTTATTTTATTTTTATAAGGCAATCTTTCAGACCAACTGGTGAGTCACAATAAGCACACACTTTATTTATAACGCTCTCATACTCGCGGGTTTACAATTTGCTTCACCAGGAGGGAGAAATACAAGTAAACTATTAAATTGGGAGATAAAGCAATATAAATCTTGTTTAAAGAAGAGGGAATTGATATTGAATTGACTAAAGAGGAATTTAGAGTGGGTTGTTTAAAGTTCATAAGCAATAACATAACAGAAAGACTACAAAATTGCATTTCATGTGATCTAATCCTGGTGTTTCAGACCTCTGAATCACCGCCCACAGCTCAGATTGTTTTAATGATTTAAATAGGGTCTGGTTTTCGGCTCATTAAAGGGAGACTGTGTAACGTTTGCGAGACAAAATAACACAATATTCCTCTTCTCTCTTTCTCTGCTACGGCCTCCCTCGATCTGGTATCCCCAGTAGCTTGAGGTGGCCGACGCTAGCAAACGGCAGATAGAGTTCTGTGTAACTGACATTGCTGGGCCAGTGTGCTGACGTCATGACTCCATTTGTGCTACTGCTACGCCACATTTTACCATCACCCTGTAATTGTCACTTGTGGCTACAGTTATTCAGCGACAGCTTACATAGTTTCACTTTAACGTCGAGCCAGCTTTGTAGCCAGGGTTAAGAATGGGGCCTTCCTGTGCCAGAAAACTAGTTGAACATTTACCACAAAAATAGCCAAAATAAGCCACTTTCAATAACTTGATGTCGATCTACGGTAGCCTCTGACTTAGCACTTCTGGATATTAAAGCGAGACAATCTGACTATTGAAATAAGAAATCACCCAATCGTATTCTTAGAAATGAAAAGTTGAATTCATAAGCAAGAAAACACACGCAAACTGCTTTTATGCAAACATGGGCTGTCCAAATGCAGGAGGCCAGAGGTCCCAAGCTCTCCAAAAGAAGCTAATCACTGAAACGAAAATGTGTGATACACGTTAATATTTCACCCAATGGAAGTAAAAAAAAAAAAAAGGGTTTTATTTACCTATGAGGGTGTTTCAAAGGTACTCAAGGCAAACCTGACCTTTGATCCTGCTGGTCACGTTTTGCATTTGAGTTTCACCACCTCCTCACCTTTCGCTCTCATTATAGTCAGCTGCCAGTTCCTGCAAGTGCTTTACATTCCTGTGTGTCACTGTTTTGAATACTAGAGGGCACCAGTGCTCTCATTTTTATGAAAACAACAGAGCCCACTGATCCTGAACCAGTCCCTTACTGAGCATACCAAATGATTGGTCTCAAGCAGTGCAACCCCACCTCCCCCTCGGCTCGGCCTTTTTTGACTCCTCCACCACAACATCCTTCCTGGAATGAAATAATCAGGGTAACAAGGGTCTTTTTTGAAAAACCATTCTTCAAGGCAGTTCTCTTTTATTTCGCCGGCTCTTGCCGAGGTGCAGTGCATTTAACGCTAGTCTGATGCTTGTTAACTTTCCCAGAGCTGCAGATTAATTTTCCCTTTGCACCGCTGTAACTTTGGGGGGGTTTAATTGTGTTTACCTTCCTTTATTGGCACTGCTTACTGGAATGAAGATTTGTGTTACGGCACTAAAGTGGATTGGAGTGAAAATAATGTCTGGTGAAGTAGCTTGTATCAGGTTGACCGCAAAGTCATCAGATTTAGGATAATTGTTGAAGCTTTCCTCGGGCTCGACCTAATTCATATCCAATGTAATACATTGAATGGAATTTTTTATGTAGATTTTAAATAGGTTTTCATTTTAATTCAGCCATTTAATCAGTGACAGAAATAGGCCTATTGATGCTTGGGTTAAAACATTTGATTCACGAATAATAACTAATGGAATTAAATTAGATTAGATGCATTTAAGTGGACTAGCTCTGACTCATTACAACTATATACAATGTACAGTATCTATATAGCTGAACTAAGGGTAATTGACTGGAGGTTGTTGATCCTGCTGTCCCCTGCTATTCCTGTGATCTGTACCTGAAACAATTCCTGCCCACACCAGAACAGATCATTTCCAATACTCTTAGCCTACACAGTAAACAACGTAGATGAGTTGAGGTCCCTCATCAACTGAAGCATTTCCACTGCCAGAGCCATAATATGACTGTGTTTGCGCGCACGTCATTAGAGCAAGGCAGAGGTGGGCCTTATTATTTTTAATAATCTCCTGTTTTTGCTGCTTCTTAATCCCGGGAGAGCTGCACTCGGCACTTCCCCTCTCTGATCGTCAGTCCTAACTGCTTCCACCTCCTCCTCCTCCTCCTCCTCCTCCTCCTCCTCCCCCTGTGTCCAGGCCTAATGATGCTCTGTCATACAGGCACACCTTCCCACTGCTGGAGGCTTTTGCTGCTAACAGATCCCACGTTTAAGCTGCAATGGAAACAACTGAGGTTTAACGCCACCATTTAAGGAAACCAAGAACGGCTGACATCACCGTGATGATTTGTCTCACAGGCTGAACGTACCTGTGTCTGAAACATATTTCTCATCTCTATGCAAAATGATTGCAATTTTCTACTGTGGACTGCAGGATTCATCCAGTGGGAGCTACTCTATTGTGTCTCTAACAATGCACCGCTGCATTGTTAGAGACATCGTTGAGAACGATTTCTTGGAAACACTATTATGGCACTTACAAGTCGATCATTATAGCCACAACTGGACTGTCAAGTTCTGTCTCGCACCTTAGAATAATTCCAGTTCCAATACTAATTTACCAGATAAAGCGCTGACATGCTGTGTGTTTTTGCTGGGATCTTAAATAGCTCAATATCACAATGCAAGGCTAAGGCCTCTGCACGTTCAATTTGAAATACCTGACTTTCACTGGAATCTGGTGTTGCCGCCGAAAGACAAAAGCAGCCATTGTAAGACGGGTGTAATACAGAGTGGATTATGTCTAATCTGTGTTCTCTGCTCATTTTGACAAAACCTTAAACTCCTCTTATATAATGCCTTTATCACTTTCAGTGCGGGCTGGCGATGTCAATGTTTTTAGTAATCGAAAATGAACACAGGTATTCTCAAGCATACACGTGCACAGTAAGAAAATGTGGATTTATACTACTGAAAAACCGTCTACTCAATAATGCATAAATCATAGTGCAAGAAAGCAAAATGTCTGAAAAAAGTGTATGTACACAGAGGTTGCATACTGAAATTTAGCTCATTTTATAAAACACTGGTTCCATGCCGTGTCGTAGCCCGGCTGTGTGAAGGTTAAAGACACAGCATTTAGGCGCAAATAACCTCCCAGGGACCCACCAGCAGTGGCGGATTTCATCTCCCAGAGTTCATGCATTATATTTGGGGTGAGGTGAAATCTAATGTTAAGCTGTAGGGCTGGGGAGGCTGCAGGTGGAGGCGGTTGCAGCGAAAATGCTACCACTTTATTCCTTTTGCAAAGTCAAATAATGTGTCTTATGATTGAAACACTGTTCCACCTAAAGGAAATGCGGCTTTTATCATGAAGGAAAAGGTGTTGACATTGCAATATTCCAAGTTTTGTCATTCAGTCAACAGGGGAGCCCCATTGTTGGGACTATTTTGCGACGTAGTAGTTCCCTATGATTTCCTAGAAAGGAACAATTATGTAACTGTAAATGTGTGGGAAGCTTATTTTAGAGGACCTAATTTGGTTCTAATTATTGTATAGGGAAAGTGAAGACAGGTTTAATTTGGAAACGTCCAATTAATGAATTCCAAATGAATTGCTTGCGTAACCTCGAAAGTCTTGTGGTCAGCAAAGACAAGTCAGCAAAACGTTGCAAAAATGTATAATTTTGTATAACAAATGTATACAGTATGCACACTTATACACTTTTAACTGCTTTTGTATGAGATGGTGCTATGGAGAATAAAGCTTCCAATAATAACTGAATAATTAATGAATCTATATTTAATTTCAAATGGGGCAGTTCCCTTCGGAAACCAACAACTGCCTATAATCAGTACTGAATTAAACTTTTTAGACAATTATAACGAAGTCACGGCCCGTCGAAAAATAATGTGTTAATCTCGACTGAGGCGATAGGGCAAACATGCTGCTCTGGGTGCAAAACTAATCTCTATGATTCAGTTCAACTTCGGTGGGTGGAGCCTTGAAATAGTAGGCTATTTAACATAAGCCTCAGTGACACGGATGATCCTGCTACTGACTGAAAACAAGCCACCCAGCCAGTTGACGCGTCAGTTTTTCTGCAACATTTATTTACACCACATAATCAGCAGGATACAGTGTTACTCTTCACAGAAGAACAGTCAAAAAAACTGCCATGAACATTTTACCGGATGGGCCGTCTCATTTTCTGGGGGGTTTCAGAACAGTCACGTGACGCTCTGAAATAAGTCTTTTAATATCAATCAGCATACAGCATTCTTTTTAATATGAAAACCATTACTTAATAATTTGAAAACAACATTAGGTTGATGTGGAACCTCGGTTCACACTTCAGACCGCCATTGCTCTGCTCTACACCATTAACCCTACACCCTCAACCCTGAATGTGGCATTAAAATACAGTAAGAGAATGTCTGCATGACTGTTGTCTACAGTGCGTTCGCTACATTTAAACATAATGCTGCGCAGACTGGAAAAAGCAAAAAAATAAGAGCAGTGCAATTGAACTTCATGAAACAAATAAATGGGAAAACAAATCATTGAAAGGGAAATATGCAATTTTCACAAAATGCCCATCTGGACATCGAAATAATATCCAAGGCAAATTTATTTTCACTGGTGTAGGATATAAAATGCAATATTTGGTCTACAGCATTGGCTACATGCAATACTAGCTATGCTTTGGGCTTGTGTTGAATTTTTTTATGTTTTAAAGAAATAGAAACTTAAATGGAAATATGGCTGATATCACCCTGAAGCATTTCTCTAGTGAGAATATATTTGTGCTTATAGCTTGTTATTATACTGCACTATGTCTATTTAATATACATTTTATACTTAGTTTTACTGGGTGTTTCCAAGTTTAGCTCTAAGACCGTTCAATATCTAATTTCTCAAAGGGATATGTGGACTATTAAGGTCTAATTAATATATCTAATCAGCTTCTTGTATGCCAGAATCAACTTTAAAATCTCATGATTGAGGATGAATAAGCAATAACACACACAGAGGCTTTCCAAAATGTCAATTAATACCGTGCGGCAGTGGAAAATGTGCATTTATATGATAGATAATATGCTACGAGAGACCTCCAAACCCATCAGTTCTTATTTGCCTGAATCAAAGTGCCTTCTTCATCATCGCATATGAAGAATAAAAGTATATATGTTTTGGGTTCTTAATGTCAGCTCTGTCGTAATTAATTCAAAATATGAAAATTGTGTATTTTGAGCAACAACAGCAACAGCGTTAACAAGAAAGAAAACTAACACTGCTGTTTCAAACCATCAATCAAATAAAGCCCACAAAATAAAAGCTTTGGAAATATCATTTTCTACAATAACTTCTACCAGCACCTTTTACAGCGTGTAATAACCAGAAAATAACTTCAGAGCAGGTTTCTCACAAAACGCTCCACTTCACAAAAAGCAAAGAAATTGAGAGACGCCGCTGCTGCAGACTGGCTGGTCCTTCTCCAGCAACAAGAGCAATACATGATTCAGAAAGCCTGCTATGCTTGCACTTCTCCAGTGTCATTCTCAGTGGTAGCGGTGTTATGTCGATCATATTAACCGTTTTTCATGACGCTGAGAAGATACAAAGCCAGTCTGGTGTCCAAATCTGCTCCTTCAGAACATCACAGCAGTGATCGCAGGTCCCAGCTCCAACGTGCACCTGGAACAAATAAGGACAGAAAATGTGTTCATTTAGCCTTCCAAATAACGTGTGTGTGTGCGAGCACAACACCCAATGCATTCACATTAAGCCTTTTTTTTTTAAGCCTTTGGTGTGTTGAAGGGGAGAACAGTTTCACTCGTGGCACCAAATAAGAGCGCTAGGACGCCTGCAACGCAGCTTTGTGTCCTTTTCCAAGCAACACACCCTACCGTTGCTCCCATTACGTGATTGTCGAGCATCTCCAAAACCATGGGAATTAATATGCTGCTTTAATGGGCTTCTAGGAAACCTTCCACTGGATCTTGTGACCAGCTTTAGTCAGGTGGGCCACTGATGTGACATTTAGCTCAGCTTATTAGCACAGGCTCTGTCTGAGGATAACCAAAATCAACCTGCAGACGCACCAAGTAACATATCTCAAGTTTAAAAACAATAATTCAATGTTTATGGGGGTTAAAAAATATGATATTCTTTGGCCGGGACCAGTGATTCTTCATTGGTTGCCAGGTAACTGATCCTAGTCAAGAAATACACCGGCACCCATCCGCCCGTGAAACGACGACTTGTTGATTTTACACTTAGTTCTTTATGTAGATTAAACAACAGCTTTAGAGGTGCTCGTAGGAGGATTTCCATTCGCGCCAGGCTAGCTGTTTCCCCCAGTTTTCAGTCTTTGTGCTAAGCTAAGCTAACCAGTTACTGACTGTAGCCTGATATTTAACAGACAGGCATAATAGCGACCTTCTCATCAAACGCTCCACCAGAAAGTGATTAAGTGCGTTTCTGTCGCGCTTTGCCTTTAGTTGGAACTAAGGGGCCTAACCCAAACCATGAAAAGCAGCCCCAGAATAAAAGTATACAAAAGAATGTGGTCAAGGTTGTCCGCAAACACTTTAAACATTTTGACCAAAAAGGGAGATTTAGTGGTTTTACGAATTCATTTGAAGAAAAGCTGCTTGAAAAGCCTTGCGTCTGCCTCGGCAAACTGTGGACTGAGGTTTATGTGCAGCTATCTCTTTGTGTATAGGTCACCACATGAGGTAAATTATGCAAACAAGTTTATTCTGTTTGGCTGAATTTGCAAAGACAACCTGATTTAATTACCTCTGCTGCCAAACTTCCGTTTTTTGATTTCTGTTTACCGGGCCTAATTTAGTTCTAACTGGGCAGTGTGCACCTAAATGAACCAGAGCCACAAGTGAGGCTTCTTTCTTTTCTATGGATTGGACTGAAGAAAACAAACTGTACAGCGGAGATGTGATGGGACCCTCAGTCTACGTCACAGCGAGGAGTGTCAGCAGCGGCAGGAAGAAGGTCAGGAAAAGGAGAAGTGGCCGGTTCGCCCGCGGGCCGGACATCGCCGCCGAAGGGACGGGACGCTTCCTCCTGGGCCCGTTGCAGAGCGGGGTGTTGCAGCAGGAGATGCAGACGGAGTTCAGCCTGCCGGTGCAGAACTGCTGGTAGCCGGAGGAGGCGATGAGGCAAGCCCCGGAGGAGGCGCAGGACTTCCGATAATGTATTCCTGCAAAACAAAAAACAGAGAGAATTGTGTTTTCTGAATATTTAAGTTTGTCAAACAGAGAAAGTACAGTTGCTGGACAGTCATTCAGGCTTGAGATGTTGGGCATCTTGCAAAATATAACATCAAACTGAAAAGGATCATTCATTTTCCCCTGCTGTAATTAGATTGCTTAGATTGAAGATGCAATGCATAGAAGCCTCGTGTACTGCAATGCTGCAGCATTTTATTGCACTATAGGGTTATGGAGCTATTGACTTCCTGTCTGCACTTATTAACTGATGTTGGTCAGTGTGGTGTATTTGTTACTACAATTTGTATGCTTGTATGAAGGAAAAAAAAACTCGTATTCTGTAGTGCTGTAACTTTTTATTGCACTTCAGAGCCACTGACTCCCTTATCAAGTGATGTTTCTCCATCTGGTATAAATTGCTGTTATTTGTAATGTGTTTCTACGGTACGTTATAGCAGGTATTTTATCATTTATGTGGCGTTCTTATTGTGTTATTTGTCTTGTCTTTTCGGTTGTCTGCAAATGAAATTTCCCCTTACTGGACAAAAAAAAGTTTTGATTCAATCAAATTCAGATAAATTCAGTCTCCGTAGGCAGAACGTTCCATTATCTGCGAATGCTTTTTATTGATGAAGGAGGAGAACTATGTACAACTGTGCATTTGTCCTATGATAGTCTTTGTGTTCGTCGTATATACAAGGGCACATGTGTTTCTACAGAAAGCATCAGCACGCTACTGCCGTGTCTGACTAGGCACAGCATAAAATTAACATCTGTAGCGTCGCAGGTTCAGTGTCTTAACTCAAGGACATCCGAAAGCAACTGCTGCAGGCACTGAACATGTAAACGTCCAATTACAAGATAGCAGGTCTAACCATCAATTGCAAGCTGCCTGATATTCTTCACAACACATATGTAAAGTAGTCACCTTGCCAAACAGAACACTTGACCTCAAGTTGCTTTTCTTGGCTCTAAAAACATCTCATTTGTGGCCGGAACATATGCAGTTTCAATTAAACAATGTGTCCTTGATTTGGAACAGGGGTAGACTGGTTCCTCATTTCTAACTGGAGACTGTTTGCAGTCTCAAATGACAATGTTCCCAGTTGGTTAAAAAAATCTGTCTGTGGCTGACCTTTGAATGTATCCCGCTGACTTACTTGCACAAAAGAGTCTATATGCACCTTATGGCTATGATATCGTGCTAATAGACATTTTAAAGCTACATGTCCCCGGCAAAAATCAACATCACCAGTTGAGAATCCCTGAAGATGACGTGTAAATAAAGAAGCAGCGGGTGTTCTTGCATTTCAGTGTAGAACCAATCAGTCCAACTGCAGTAGCTATTATAAGTATGATAAATAAAAATGTTAGCCCAGACTGTTATTTCATTCTGTTTGGCTGCTTCGCTTAGGCTACAATTCCTATTTTCAAACAGCAGTTTTAATTCCAACACTTTTTCTAGGAGAAAAAAGCTTTTAGGAGGACGACTAACCAAAGTGTTTGGCAAATAACGCTGTCTCAATGCTGGCTTGGGTTGGGCTTGGGTGTAAACCGCTAATGGTAGCCTAAACTGTGTTAGCATATCCAGGACCGGCTTTCACACCGTGGGTTAATACTGCTGTACACAGCAGATGTGCTAGTTGTGAACGGGGCTTTTTTTATTTAACATAACCTGAAACCCCCATAAATACATGTCACCTAGTCAGTATGTTCCTTTGACTTGGAAGTAACAATCAAGTCGGCGGCCTACAGGCTGAACCGTTTTATTTTCTGTAACGCAGTGCAAAATGAATCTAATGTTGTGTCAGTGGCAGCTGAAGGAAAGTCTCTCCTCTTTGACGAATGAGCCAAATAAAGCGGTCGGGCGAGATTGCGCTTGCCGGGGCGTTGGAGCAACACAACAACAATGCGACGCTGAGATGCCTCGTATAAAAGCGAGCATGAACATAAAAACAATGGAGGGCCTTACATATTTGTGTGCGTGTGTGTAGGTTTATCATGCGTAGGTTTTACACTGCATGCAAAAAAAACGATGCTCTGCCGGAAAGCTGTGCTTTCTGTAACACAGCGAGTCTATCCACACATCAATCAACGCTTCTCTGTCCGTCTTTGAAGCTGAGCAAAGGCACAAAGTAACAGATAACAATGTCTATTACAGCGAAAATCTCAGGAGATTGTTCTGACCTTCTCGGCCTCTTCTGCTGGGTCAGTAAGTCACACATATCAGGATTAAAAGCTGTTTTTTTTGGAAGGGAGGAAAAAGGGATAGTTGCGTATCCTTGGTGAGGAGTATTTTCTGTCTTATTTGTCATTTTAACGTCCAAGAGAGAAAATGCCAACAGGTGCAAACATTACAGCTGATTTAATTTGTTGATTATGTAGGCTGCGCTTTCGCGACTTCAAATGAATGTCACTTTATAGCAAAACAACTTTTTAAAAGTGATTTTTATTTTTTTTGACCCACTGTTTTCCAGACAATCTTGTTTACGACAGCATCTCAGCTCATCCCAGTTGAGACATCAGTATTTATGTTAATTGTCTGGGTGCTTGCGGGTGCTTAGTGACTTAATAATGTTGCCTACCCACATCTGAATGGCAAAGAAATAAAACTAAATGCTCAGAGGTCGCATTACTTCTGAGCGCTGTGTTCAGCTCCGTCTCCTTTCTCCTGCAGATAAATAGGAACTCTTGATTTCTACTTGGATGCTTTTGGCTGACCCCGCCTGTGCATTTCCTACCTCAACTATCAATCTCCCCTGATCTATCCTGGCTCCCATCGAGGAATATGAAAACCTCTAGAGCCTAGCCTCCACCAAGAATGCATAATCTCCAAATCTGTATTTTAATACCTAAAATACATAAATCTACATCCATACGGGCAACAAAATACCTTTGACATTACTGACATATCTCACGACTTCCTATTAAATCCATGAAATGCTTTATGATTATATATTCGCAGACTGCAAATAATCAGATTCTCCATGTTTATAACATGGTTTAATGAAATGTTTTTTACTATTCAAATGGAACAGGTATGCTCGGGCCCTTTCTTCGACTGCATTGTCGAAAACCTGAACCCATTTGGGAACATGTTTATTCATCTTTCATTCAGCATTTCACTTTCCTTTTTAAACGAGGACAGCCTACCCCCTCCTTGTCCTTGTCTAAAGTACATGTGTTCTTTTTGCCTTACATCTACTTTATTTATGGCCTTACGCTTCAACTGCGAGTGTGAAAACGCTTGTCCTGTAAAAGTACTCTCGCCTGCACTTGTGCGAAATGCTGCTATACAAAAAAAAAAAAAAGCTTGCATATGCTCATGCATCCAGATTTGTTCCAAAAAACAATCACGTGTTCCCTTGCCCATGTCCCAACCTTCAACCATCAAGTCATTGAAATGCAGCTTTTGAGCGGCTGGACCAGTGTTGCTTGGAACAAATCTTGGGTATCTCGCATGAGCAGTGAGAGCATACATGGCCCTCTGTACAGATTCACAGTAAACTGCCCCTTACCATCAGGTTTGACCAGCACCTCCTTCTGGCACATGTCCTGTACATTGACGGTGCAGTTGACGATGTACTCCGGCGTGGAGCAGTCGGTGTGCTTCATCTCCTCACACTGGTAGCACTGGATCTGAAGGGCATCTCCTGTACCATGCAGCAGGAGAAGGAGTGCAAAATATTTAGCCATTAGTGGAATAGTTGGACATTTTCAGAAATTTGAACATGAAGCTTCAGCCAGAAGCCGGTTTGCTTCGCTTCGCACAAAGGGGTAAACGGCTAGCCCGGCTCTGTCCGAAAGTAACAAAATCCACCTCACGAGCACTTCTAAAGCTCACTATTTAACACGTCACGACTTGTTTGTTTAATGCGTGCAAAAACTGAGGAGTAAATACGAGTAAGTCGGCAACAGGTTAGCAAAGCTAGCTTTCGCTGAGCTAACCTGCTGCTGGCTTACCGTATACACAGGAGAGGTGTATCGATCTTCTCAGCTAACTCTCAGCAAGGAAGCGAATAGGCGTATTTCCCGAAATGTCAAACTATTCTTTTGAGATTAGCCTTGGTTTATTATTACATTAAAACACATTATGTTTAAAGATAGACTTTTATTTAGGTGGAGAACTTTGGGAACTGAATCTTCTGCACTACAGTTCAATGTCACTTATGTTGTCCTTTCATGACAGAATCCATTATTTGTGTCTTTTCTTGTGTCGGCCTATACTGACATTTGTTCACACTATTCTCATTCCACACATTTTGCGAGTCCATTCTCTACATTATTTTTCTTCTTTATGTTTCCCCAGAGTCAAGCTGCAGAGGATTTTTTAGATGTTGCTTTGTGCAAGTGCCTTTGATGGTGTTACAGCTCCAAGCAAGACTAATGGCACCCTCCATGAGAGTGCAATGTCATCTTCTCTATCTTCTGCACAGCGCTGTAACATTACGCCCGCAAGCAGAAGGCTATTGCCGAGGTTTTGTGACAACACCAAGTCCTTCGCCATGTCTAATCTTGAGTGTTTTTCAGCTGTTTGTATAGGCTGTCTCATTAGTGTCAACAGAGAGGTTATAGAGCCACACAGTGAGTTGAGAATAAGCTGTAAAGAAACAGAGAAAGCACAAAGGGTCCCCTTAAATCCCCTTTTAACCCATGGATTATTATAGGTGATAAAGCTCTATTTGCAATACAAACAGGCAATAAGAGGGATTTGATGCACTCTGCCAGTGCAGAGATGGCCCGCCTATATTTCCCATCCCCTGAGATAATAAAAATGTGAGTGTCTGACTGCGGCGACGTCGTCTCCTAAAGACAGTACACAGCGCCTCTCGCAGCTTTTGCAGATTTCACCTGATGCTTTTAAAGCTGCCTGGGTGGGCTTTTCTTATTGCCAAAACCTCATCATTAATCTGAGTGCCCGTTATGCTGTACGTCGGCCCTGCAGAAAGGGCAAACCATCTGCAGAAATCGAGCTATAAGACCTGAAATGCAGAAAGTAGAGCCAATATTAAGACATCTTAGTGCTGTTAAAGTTTGGAAAATTGGAAATGATCTATAGTCTCAGCGTCATTTGTTGCAATCAATGTGCTAGCTGCGCAATACCCCTGGGCTATGGACGTGACATATTTTCACTGGCAACTCATTGCTTCATAGGTAATGGTGAAGTCTATCCATTTTATTGAACCTCGGAATGTTTTTCACAGAGAGCTGAAGATGAAAATTGATCACAAGAGTTTCTAGTAATTATATAAATCAGAGTTAATTGGCACACTAGATTGTTGTGAATGGCCATACCTGCCAGGCTCAATTAGTATTTTTAAAAGATATTATCATCATGGCAGCATCATACTGAGGCATTCAATCAAAACCTTCAAGTCCCCCAAACACGCCTGCCCTTTCTTTCCTAAATATCCCCACTGACATATATTAGTGGTGTAATTATTGAAACGGCACCGAACATTAATCTCAACTCCGACAGCACCATCAAACACAACTGATAAAGGTCCACATATAACATCTCAACCCCGGCCAAATTACTTTAGCAAATGCCTGAAACCTCCATCCATCACCTGGAAGGAGATCGTGATAGCAGGGAACTTTCTTATGTTTGGAAATGTGTGTCATACTGGAGGGCAAAATCCAGCGCCCAAGCACAGCCTATCAGTTTTAGAAAATTGCCTTAAAAATATGTTTGTTTGTTTTTTCACATGGTGATAAGAAAAACATCCTCTACAGCTTCTGCATTCAGGTGTAGAACAATTGCAAAACCAAATATCTCCCGATCACAATCCCATTTACTATCATCTCTGCAAGCACTACAAAACAACAACATAATATAATACAAATCTGACACAGGTGTAACAGCTCTGGGAACAGCATCCCATCTCCTCAGGTCCTCCCAAAAGAGCAAATTGGCACAAAAGGCAGCAACTTGACCCTATTTGCCAACACTTACTGGCAAGAAGCAAACCCCTCATTCTAAGCAAACGCATGGGCTAGAGAAACAGAAACAAACAGCTCGTGGGTAACAGATAACCACAGGTGTAAGCTTGTTACTGGCTTGAATGCGTGTCACTACCTTTCCCCCCCCCCCTGTGCCAAAACAGCGCAGAGGAGTCCAGCACAAGCACAGCACCAAAAACGCAACACGATTGTTAATTACTGGCCATGACTATTTTTCCATGTTGCTCAAGTTTTTCTTCCAAAAGTATATAAAGTGTCAGCCAGTAAGTGTCTGTATTGCATGCGGATGTGGAAGTCCGACTGCAGGCAGCACAGACTTCACATTTGCGCAACCAAAAGGCAAAAGTTCTGTTTTCTAAATCTAAAGGTATCAAAATGAAGGCGTACAAAATCTGGAACAGTATATCCCGAGATGAAATGATTTAAACTATCTATACCATGGATGCGATACAGATGATCAAATGTTTTTGGTAATATTTGCATTCCCCCCTCTGTTGCGCACGAAATGTAGATAGAAAGGAAGTAGCGTCTATCTTTAACACATACCACAATATGAGCACTTGTTTGTGTTGCACAGATAACAAGCGCTCCAAACTGTGCCCTCACGCTGACTTAAAATGGACCGCAGTCTCCCCAACTGGCACCTACCTGCGTCGAGAAGGACTCCAAATAAAGTAGCAAAAACGAGAAGACGCATTCTCTCCCAAATGCAGCGCGGAGGGGAAACATCCGACCAAATGAACTTGTTCAGGCGGAGGCGTGGAGGACGCACCGCCGCGGAGGAAGCCCAGACACGGATCCGCTCATGCTCTCGGGCCGGCTGAGGTGAGAGCGGCAGCTCCGCAAAGTAAGAGTCTCCTCTCCAGCGCCACTGGAGACGAACCCGGAGCGCAGAACTCATGAAGCGCACCACGTGATGTCAGGTGGCAGTGGGCATTTTCACATCTGCGTCCCCAGGCATCGATGACAGAGGAAATCACGATAGCAGGCGTCCGACATGTAGACTAGTGAGTGCACAGATGTTTGGCATTTTCTAAATCTGAATGATATTTCTGTAAGGGTAGGCTTCTGTTGGCAGGGATACGAAACGGTCAGTGAATTTATATCCGCATAAGACCATCTCTCATTTCAATGTCCCATTAGAATGTTTCTTAGAAAATGTATATATTAGGATGTGCGTAGAAGGCTACAATCATTCCTTTCACTCTACAAAGACTTTGGTTTCATGGTCATTTTCCCTTACAAAATGATTCATTATAATATGTTACCATATGTTTGTTGCCTTTTTTCAACAGTTTTCATGTATAGTAGTATTCTTTAAGGCAGTGTGGGACTTACAGCCTACAATGACTTTGGCTGTTGGATTGTTTCATGGTATTTCTAACCTTACATCACCTTTTTTGTATTTTTTTTTTTTGGGGGGGGGGGTCGTGGGGGGCAGTTTCATGACTCCTATTTCTATAGGCTAATATTGCAGTGGTAGTCAACACTGACTTTAGTGGCCTTTTTAAACTTCTCCTTTGTGTGTTTCCCATAATTGATTATAGACATGTAATCTTATTGTGGACTATTTTACCTGTATAGGCCATTTCATTTGGCCCGTACGTCATCCTCTAACATCAAAAGCACATGCCAAATCATAAACGCAATACAAACCTCGACTTTTAACACAATCTGATTCTGACTCTGAATGTGTTTTGTCACCAATAGAATATATTGAGCCTATTAAGGGGAGGCAGACAGGGAGAGAAATCATCCCAGGCGTGCATAAACTAATTGCCTTTATTTATACGCTCATAATTACCTATCAAGGGACAAATGGTTATAAATCCCTCCGCGCCGAGCGGAGCGCGGTCCTGGAGCCGCGCGGCTCAGAGACGTCGCCTCCCGCCGACAGAGCGTCAGCGGGAATGGGTGAAAACACGCGATGCCCTTGGGCTGGCTGAAAGACTTCGGGGGTTTCTCCAAACCTTTACTTCAGCACTGAAGGACGGAATGAATGAATCACCTGGTGACGCACGCCTGCTGCACGCGCACGTTCCTGCGTTGTGCCTCTGTCAACTCACACGAATACAATTACACACACACACACAGCACCTCAGTTTGAAATAGGAAATAGTTTCTCATATTTATTTAGGAAATAGTTACATAAAATATAGCATTAAAGTCTGGTGTAACAGACAAAATTGCACACAGTAATAATAACAATAACATTAATAATAATTACCAAAGTAACACTGCTGGTAACCATTTCTCTTTACAAAGGAACCAGAAACATTTAAGGAGAGAGGTGAAGCATGACAATCACACTACAGTCTGACAGTACAAAATGTGGGTATAAATACTGGACATCTAGAAAAATACACAAGTCCTCTTTAGACTCTCTTCATACAATATTAACAGTTTCATAGAAAAATTGAAACACACAGTCGGCTCTGTTGATTAGCACCAGCTGGTCAAATTCCAGAAAGAGATTTGGCATAACTTCACCTAAAGTTCAAATATGTCTTTAAAATAAAGTGATACAATATTTTAGCATTAGCTCTTGCTGATTCAAAATAAAGTTTTTATTTAAAAAAAACCCCAAAAAAACCCCACAAGAACCCCTAAAGTATTCCATAAGCAAAGACACGCCCATTTTCAAGCAGTAGACTAAAACCTTGGTCGAAGGATTGGCAAACAATTGACATCTTTTTTTTTGCTTTGTTTTTCTCCACGTTTGCATATATCAATCAGCAATGCCCACTCTGATATTAACTTATATCCGTTTCTATATACAACATAATATACAACTATGAAAGGTTTGAAGTTCAGGTATGCTATGAGACCATGTTTGAATTCTGGAGTTTTGCTTCAGGACCTCAAAAAAAATAAAGAAAAAGAAAATTATTACTGAGTGTTATTTGTATTTATCAACAATTTCCTGATGGCTGCATTTTTTACCATCTACATTAGACCAGTATGTTCCCTGAGCTACCAACAATGACACTGTGTGCGTTCAAGCCAAACAAGTTGGTTGTTTGCTGCGCCTGTGTACCAGTCAGACACTGAAAAAAAATCACCTAAAGAGTTCATGTAGCCCGCGGAACCATAATATGCTTTGCTTCAAGCTGACATTAGATAGCCTGCTGCTAAAAGCGGAGTGTTGTTGGATGAATCGTGTTCATTTTCATGTCATCTGAAGAACATTTTCCACAATTGTCTGCTTCGTCTGCCATTATCGGCTGCATAACTGCTCAAAGTAACACACACAAAGACGAGATTGGTGACAGGTTTTACCTTTAAAATCATTTTAAATGAACAGAAATGAAAATATAAACCTATTGTGTTTTAAAAAAAGATTGCTTTAAAAAAAAGAAGACAACAAACATGAACCAGGTGTATTATTATGGTATGGGTTGTGATTCCACATGGGCAATTTTTGGGCAAATTCAATGGGCAACGTACTTAGCAGCAAACAAAATGACACCTTAGGTTTAAATCTAGTTTCCTAGCAAACAGGAATGCAATCAAAGCAACAATTTTGTTGCAACTACACACCAATGTTGCCCATCAGTGTTGCTCCCAGAAGACGCCCTGCTTATCAACGGCTTGAAAAATCGTTCACTTTACACTCCTTACAAACTTTATACAGTTTTTGTTACAGTGCAATGATAAGAAGGTCCCCAGCATGGGGGGGAAGATAACTAAAAATTGCAATGAGACAACGTGTATTGCTATCCAGTCTACCACACCCAGAGTCAAACTATTCAAAGTCCTCGTTTGGTGTTTGGGTTGAGGCATCGTCCTTGTGTCTCCAGCTCCACTAAGTGCTTTGTGTTGTATGTAGCGAGGACAGGGCTCCATGTGTTGTGGGAGGGCTGAAGACCACGTCCGTCCAGTCTGAGTCATTTCCAAGATTAGGTCAAAGTCGCGCTTGAATAAAGACCAGACCCAAAAGGGGTTGAGACCAAAGCCAGACCTAACCAAGAAGTCCTATTGAGTACTTCTTACTTGAACACTTAGAGTGGTTCTTAAGGTGCAACAGAGATGAAAATGTATCTGGAAATCCACTCCATGGGCCTACTGGACCCTTCAACATCCAAACAAAAGAAGAGAATTGGAAAACAAAAGAAAAAAGGTTGATAATGGCCACAAACTTGACATGTCCAAGATGTCAGAGGAGTGGTCTGAAAACTCGAGACTGGGGTCATAGACTGGACTCCCGCGCCTAACAGCCCTGTCTTCTCACTCGTTGGCCCTACACGTCGTTGGAGCCCTGACTGGTGCAGGAGGAGAAGCTGTCGTACAGCGAGTCGCTGAGGGAGCCCACAGGATCCGCCCCAGGCCTGCTCGGGAAGCTGGAGGAGGGGGGCTCGTCCACCTTGCAGCAGTCCCCCCCGCTCTTCCCGGCATCGGCGTGGCAGTCACCTCTGTGGCTGCCCAGGCCCGTGTCCGGATACAGGCTGCCGCTGCTGGAGCTGCTGTGATTCAGCTTGTTCAGGGACTCCAAAGAGAAGTCGAGAGAGCCCGGCTGGTTTGCACTGACGGGCGTCTTCTCCATGGGAATCTCCCTCTGCAGAGAACAAAAGGAACGCACGTCAACAGAGGGCGCAAACACGTTCATTTATGGGTAGGAAGTATGATTTGCTGCATCTTGATTTACTGTAAATGTACGCCGCACTGTGAATGCTTCCCAGTCTCAAATTCACGCGCGTGTAACTCCACACTCAGTTCTGTCGCTTTGACAGATACACAATCAACACCAAGTGCAGAAGTAAGTCTGACATTGCACGATGCTCCTGGCCTACAAGACCACCACTGGTTCTGCACCATCATATCTTCGCTCGCTAATACAGACCTATGTTCCTGCTAGATCCCTGCGCTGCAAACGACCAATGTCTGGTGGTACCACGCCAAAAAGGGAAAAAAATAAATAAATAAAAAAAAGAATCACTCTCGCGCACCTTCTCTGGATCCGTTCCACACTGGTGGAATGATCTGCCTGCTCCTACAAGATCAGCAGATTCTGTAGCCGCCTTTAAAAAGCACCTGAAAACGCTTCTCTTCCGTAAACATCTAACTGACAATCAATGACTTCTTCTTCCTTTCTATGTCTTTCCAAAAAAAAAAAAACCTTCCTATCCTCAGCTTTGTATACTGTGCTGGGCTTTAACAGACTAGTTTCTGGTGCACTTGTGCTTTTTGTTACCTTGTGTTTTTATAATTGCTTCCATTGTCTTCCTCATATGGAAGTCGCTTTGGATAAAAGTGTCTGCTAAATGACTGAATGCACCAGCATTTCACTTGCTGTGTGGTGCTGCAAAGCAATAAGACTGACACCACTTGAGAGCATGATAGCGATCTATAGTGAGATTTTTAATCACGCTCATGTCTTGGGTGATGGCATGCATGCGTCGCTGGGCATCTGGGCTCACCCACTCTCCCTGTTATATTAACTGTGTTGTATGATGTTTTTATTTACATTTTTTTTTTTTTATTACAGCCTATCTGCTTTATAAATTAGCATAGTTGGGGATGTGTTACTCGGGGGAAATGTTACGTTTAAAGCTGCGATCTATTAACTCGGCTTCAATTAGTATCCTGAATGCGCTAATGATTAGGGCGACCACATGAGCTTGGAGTCGTGGCAGTTCAGAAGGTGTTCGAATTGAAAAATGTTATCATTGGAAGGTCTTATCACTAGACCGGATCGTGTCTTCACATCGGGGGCCTGTTGGCCTTTCAAAGGTTCACGCCTTTAGGCAATTCAGCAGCACTTCGACTCCACAACAAAAGTGCAGAAGCCCGCAATAATCAGATGCTTCTTTGGTAATTTATGCTTAAATTCATTGTCACCATGCCACATCATTGCTAATGTCCGATGAGTCAAACCCTGTCTACAGAGGAAAACAAAACACATGAAGCTAATAATAGCCAGTTGTTGTTTATGAGGAACTATTTGAGTATTCTACGTGATCTCTACTGTATGTCTCAATGGCACCCCAGGGAGCTAGTTACTGTAGCAATCAGCATCAAAATGCCTCCTCAGAGGCTGTAAAAAACTTCTCTGGGTATCTGCATTTTCCAATTCCAGCCTGAGAGAGCAGTTATCTACATGGGTATTTTTTGCAGGAGTAAGTACACAGAGGAATAGCTGGAGGGTCCAGGCAACCTCTAGGGACGCTCCAAACATGGACCATTTAGCATTTTGCTGCGAGGTGTATCTCCCCTCAGACCGAAACCACTCCACACAAGAAGCATGAACACACAAACACTGCGGCATCAGTAATATAGTCTAGAGTTCTGTTAAAGTGGTAAAAATGTCTACATGTTGGTAAAAGAACCTGCAGGCTCTCTTTGATCTTACAAGTTCGTGAGTCCTCCAACCCATGACTGAAATGCTAATGTGCCAGAAGACCACAGAACTAATGCAATACTTAGGAGAAGGTTCTGCACGTTTGGGTCCATGCAAGTCAAATACTGTAGGCAGGTTTCTTTAAAAAGTAATCGTGTACATGTTGCAGTACAACAATCTTACCATCTGCATAATATCTCACCGTGAGGACCACACACACACAATTCTTGTGTCTATTTTTTTCGTAAAGTTTCTTTTGATTTGAAGAAATTATCTACGCACTCTCTCAGTCAACTCAAGTTGCATGGCTTGCATTTGTCATCACATTTATCTTCCTTATCTACGACTTTGTTTTGTCTTTGTTTGCAAGATAAGAATTTTGATAGCTCAACATTATTTTTTCCCCGTCCATAATAATGGAAATTCATTTTTAATGCGCTTGGATTCATGCGCTTGCCACCTTAAGGTAAGCTGTATCAGCAACTTAATAAAAAAAAATTAAGAAAGTTAATTTATAAAATGAAAAAACAAAAAACAAAAAAACACACACCCGTGGCTATGTAATATTCCCCGTCTGGTCTGGTTCATTCCAGAAATTGTGCTGTGATCTACTTGTTCCCTAACCTGCTACTTTCCTGCATTGTCCGTAATGCTTTCTGACAAGTTCTGCAAAGGCAGCATGAAGTTTTTGTATTCAGCTGTATGTTTGGCTGCATGTGTAGGTGGACAGAGAAAAAAACAATAGCGATTGTTGTTCTCAGTGCTGTTCCTCATGGGCCAGAAGCCTTGTTGGTTTCCTCTCCTGCAGCTAGTTAATTGCATTCACCTGCCAACCCAGGTGTAATCTATTCTGTGATAAGGGGGCTGCAATGTAACCAGCAGGACCCAGGGCCCCGAGTATGAGAACTATTGGTACTGCACAATAAGACCGAGAAAACCGTGTCTCCTTTCTCAAAATGCAACAGCATAAGTGCATTGAATTCTGGTTTACTGAGGCTTCTGTCTGAAGAAAGGACAATAATTCTAGTTTTTAAAAAGTAACGTGGGAATTCTTTCTTTGGAGGTCTATGCAGACTGCTATCAAAATGAGGAGTAATTTATGTCATCCTGTGTGCAAATGTAAAAGAAAAATGCTATGCGAAAAACGAAAAATGTATCGTGATGCAAAAACAAATTTCCACCCTAAAATCCCACCGAACCCAATTAATGTGCACCGATATGACCTTTCACAGCAGGAACAATCACATTCAATTTGTAAAGAAGTTAAAGGGAAATGGGACGTGTGACTCACATATTACATAAAATGTTGTTTTCAGGTTTCTTCAGGTGCAGAGGTTTGAGCCCAAATTAAGCACAGGTGTTGAATGCAGATTAGACTTTTACTTCAACACCCACACACCGCTGTTCATAATGCCACTATATTTATGTCACGTTGTTGTCAGCCATGAAAATTGTCAAGTTGTCGTTTTATGGCCTCGGGGGAAACGAAAGAGCGCGCCACATGATGCGGATCAGTGATCAGCAGGGCTGCGTGACAGTGACGAACAGGCTTCAGGGCCCGACTCTCTCGGCTAACACTGCCCCATCTCGTTTTGTTCGGAAACGAGAAGAAGGGAAGGGAACGGCTGTCTTATCGGTGATTGGATTTGATTTTGGAGGCACACAATTACCAGCAGATCGAACCTTCCCAGTGCAGGTCTGTGTACCACCGGCGGGCTCAGCCAAAATGACGGCTGCACACATAACTGAGGCTGCAGGCAGACGTCTCAGTGAGAGCTTCCCACTAGAAAATAAGAGGGGCCAAATCGGCAATTGGTTCTGCATCACATGTCAGTAATGGGATGTCTAAACTCGAATTCAGTAGACCTGCTCACTAAAAAAGCTTATTGAAAGGGTCTTTTATTGTGACTTGAGCAAGACATATTTTCTCTTTCCCCTGCTGTTTTGTATTTTTCTCTTTACCTTGAAGTTTTTGACTTGTACAGTTGGTAAAATATTGCAGATCCTGAATGGAATCAAATCCCATCTTCTATCCTATTTATGGTCGGCAATTTTGTCTGCCATTCATTGCATTTACATTCAGTAATTAACTCTCTATTAGTAGTCGATTGTACTGGTAGTGGCTGCGTCCGCCGTTCCCACGCTGGATTCAGATCGCCTACCTAAACATGGGAACATTAAACATGCATGTAATCCACCACAGGTTTGCCTAATTGATATCAGCCTCACTGTTTAATGTCCACTGTCTTTACACTGAGTCAGAGCTGTATTAAGCTACTGCTGAACAGTACTGCTGCTACGTCACATTAAAAGCGTTCGAGCAGCGAAGCCCGGGTGGCTTTAATTGAGAAGCAGCCACAGGAAACACAATGTATTAGTCACTGAGGTTAGAGCTGACCGGGACTGCTCATCATAAATGCATTTACTAAACAAGACATGGTCATAATGGTCAGCGGATCAGTTAAAATCTTTGCAAGATAGTAATGTAGTAAGAAGACGCAACGAGAGTGAGCTGGCAGACGAAGAGCTGCAGGCGACAGGCTGCCCACCTCCAACCCTAATTTCTCAGCAGGAAACCAGGTTGCTGTTGTAATTAATTTTGACTGACTTCTTTATTAAAACATGGAGTTTGTTTGGCTGCACTGTAAAAAGATACACCACTCTGTCTTCTGTTGTATTTCTGCCCAAGTAGCTGCCCAACGAGTGTTTTACTGGAATACCTGAAACCGCACTTGCTGTTGCCACAGTAACCACAGGTGGTGCCAAATCAACCAGGGCTGAAATCTTAAGGAATACAACTTCAACATGCTTATTATTTGTTCATCCTCACAAAGAATGCGATCAGCCCGCTCTTGGCAGTTAATAATGAAATTAAACTGTTAGTGTAATCTGCATGCACTTTCACATTTATTGAAATTCTACACGGTGTTCTTCGACCAGGGGGTTCCCAATGTGACGATAGAACGATGCTATGGGTCTACTGGAGGCAACGCAGCCAAAGTCCGGTTCGGTCACTATCAAGTTCGGAGGAAGGAAGGTTCCTGGAAAACTCACATTGCTGCTATTCACTGTTGTTGCTAGAGTTTGGACATAAAGTTATACAAACCGAATCTCGATTGCAGGACAGGTCATTCGCATCGTGTCCATGACACTGTGTAGACCAAGACTTACTTTACAACGGGTGAAAAAACATGCAAATGAAAGATGTTCATTGTCTTCGCCACCGTACGAGTCATTTTATCGCAGACATTCTATCTCTGGGTCCATTCCTTCTGACTCCCGTATGTATATGCTATCAGTCTGACGGCAGCTCAAGGGGAGCGCATATTCCTACTGTTGATATTTATTTGTACAATGATATAGTTTTGGTTATCCAGCGGCCCTATTTCAAATTACATGTCAACTGAAATGTTCCCTTTCCCTCACCATGTAATCATTGCTCAAGGTAACAAGCTGTTCGACGCGCCGGGAGATGCTGCGCATGCTGATTTGCTGTACACTGGTTTTGGACCCAGGTTACATAAAGCCCAGGAATCCCTCTAACTTCACAGATGCTAAGCCTTGGCACAAGCTCTAATGTTATTTCTTCCTCCTTCGTGCAGGCAAAGGATGGATACAGGGGAAAGAAAAGAGTGGGTAAGCAGGAAAGGACAAACAAATGGAAGGACAGAGGAAAACTGTTCAGAAGAGAAGCGGGAGAAGTCAGCGGAGAAGAACAGACGGGGGAAGAGAGTTGTCCGGGAGAGACAGAAATAGAGAGGGGCAAAACTGAAGGGAAGACAAGGAGCGACATGTGGGAGAAGGAGAGACTCGGAGGAAGGAGAGGATAGAAGGAGAAGGGGGTGGGGGCCGCCGTTAGCAGGGCTGTCAGGTGCTGTCAGGATGATGAATGGGAGGCCAGCGCAGGCTGTGAGGGCTCTGATGGGAGCCGCTGAGCTTTACATCACTCTCCTGAGTGTTTGTGAAAGGTTATTAAAGGCGCTTAAATCACCGGGCTCTGACACAGGCCCGCTACCAGCCACCAAACTTCCCCAAACCGCCGCCAATGACAACGTCTCCCGAGGCGAAAGATCCCGACCCGCGACAAAAGGAAAGCGGCCGCACAGGTACGGACGGGCGGCCGAGAAAGGTGAGGAGGTGACGACACGCAGATGGATTGTCTTTTTCAAAAGAATAATGAAGGGTAAATGGGTTCAACAGCGGTCATCTATCATTATGGCTGCTTCACAGTTAAGGTTATTGTCCAAATTTACTTCGGCTGCTTTTCCCCCCCCCCAACTTATGTTAAGAAAAGAAGGCTTTTGGACTCAAGATGAGGATTTTTTTGCACACTATGACACTCCTACAGTATGCAAAAAAAAAAGCCCAAGCAAATGTCCAGTTTAGGGGTTCAGTATCTGGCATTATTTTGGTGGAAGAGGCATTTACATGCATGGGGGTGTGGTGTGTCCACATACTTTGACATATGTTGTATGTGCATTAAATACAATACAATAAATACTGATGCATTGCCACATAAGCAACATTTTAGTGTTGTAGCTGGTCAAATTGGGGGCTACTTTCAACCACTTTATATACTTTTGGGTAGTTTAATCTTTAACAGTGCGCCATGTCTTCAAACTAAATCATATGTTTTCAATGTATAATCTTACTCTTGCAAAGTAACGATACCTGTGAAGTAAGTGTAGTGAATGAAAAAGAATAATATGTACTTCAAAACTGTTCTGAAGTACAGTGCTTGAGTACATGTACTGCTCGCCCGGGCTAATGTTTTGACAGGACAGGACATGATGCCAGGTTGTTTTGGGAGTTCAACTTTTGACCTCTTATTTTTGCTTTAGTCCCTGTAAGGACTACAGGCTACCCCACTAACCTCAGAAATGTAGCCTACCGCAGCCAATTAAATGACAGACAGGTTTGGGGATGAGACAAGCAGAGCTTTGCTGGTTGTGTGTTGTTTCGTGCATGTCATCTAATGGAGCTGTGCTTGCAGCCTGGTTGCACAGCACCACATCGAACGCGCTTGCCTCTCCTCTGGGACTCGGATCAGGATGGAAAATCTCTCTTTCACGCGCTTCCAGTTCATGTGCGAGCGCTCAACTTTGCTTTGTCTAACTAAGACTCTGCGTTACACAATAACATGGTATGTAATTGAAATTCTCTTTCTGCTCAGGGAGTCCGCTACCAAAAACAACCCTCCCGGTTTAGAGGGATTCAGTCTTGCTCAAGTGTTGCTCAGGGACGCTTTAGCAGTGGTGTTTACTTGCTGAATCACTCTGGTCTTTCTACTGGCAAACATCCAGCCAGATGCGTCATTTTCTTGTAGATAATGAAAGATAATGGTGAAACACGAGCATTTGTACACATGCGGTGTGGCTCAGAAGGAGGCTGCCCTTGCTACAGTCCTGCAAAACCAAATTTGAACGTATAACGGTGCTAATGAAAGTTGAAGCAGTAAGCATATTTCACCAATACATTCTGCATAACTATTATAAATCATGGGTGTAAGTGCTATACAACTAGTTTGTATGATCCTGGTGTTGAGTTCCAGAAGAACACCAAAGGTCAAGAACAAAAAACACACAGAATGAATTCAGATTTCTTTTCTCCCCTCTCATACACTGTTGTTTTTTTTAAGCTTGTGTTGAGTCAGATTCTTTTTTTCAAAATATGGATTTTTGTGTCAGGGTGGGCGTTGGGGCGGCAGCAGTGTAAGAGAGGAGAGTTTGGCTGTCCCATAGAGCCGGGCCGTGCAGGCCGGAGGCCATTTCATGGTCTCTGATCCTCATTTGTCATTCAGCGGTGTTAAATACTAGTAGGCAAATACCCGCTGACACAGGAGGGCGAGGCGATCGAAAGCAATTAGGCGGCTTCTTCTATGAAAATCTGCAAACATTTCCAACGGTAGAAAAGAAAACCTCCGAGGTTAGCAAATCCGTTCATGCCTCGAGAAGTATTTCAAAGGCAAAGTTGTCATTGCAACTCAACAGGGCTCTGACCATCTGAAAAGTCTCCTTGCCGAAGTCTATGACATACAGGAAGGAATTTATTTAGCTTCGTGCCTCTGCTGCGACGGGCGGAAAAATGCAAACCCTGTCACAGTGTGTGTCGCTATCCTGGAAAGAGTTTCACTAAGGGCAGGTGCTATTTTTCTGACTATTAGCACCTCACACACATTCCCTTCTAACTGCATAAAGTTGCGTATCTACACCTGGGAGCTGCCTGGCTTTTTATCACTTTAAACTGCCTCCATTGGGCCTCTGTGAAATGAGGAAATTGATGTATTCTAGAACAATCAGCACCGCATTGTCGCCTTCAAATTGTATACTGAGGCAAAACGATCAATAAGAGTCAGGCTAAAATTACAAAAACTTGAACATATTGCATTTAAAATGTTCTCCTACTTACAGTAAACAAGACCAATTAGCAGCACATGTTAAATATCTGAATATGTGTTCAAAAAAGTGATTAAAGCAAGAAATATCACTGCCTGTGCAGTATCCTGGATATTATAAGAGGGTATAATGCCCAATAAAATTAATAACCAATAAAATGTTTGATAGGAATCAGCAGCATGCCTGTAGCGCATCAGGTGTGAACACTGAGCTGTTTGAATACTCACACTGAGTCGGACTCCTGCTTTTTCGTCGAGGGATGACTCCTTGTGCAACAAGTTGTACTGGGAAATCCTCCTGCTGTCCTTCTCCAGATGTGAAAATACATCATGCTGGTAGCAGTCCATGATTGACAAGGATTTCTCCACACTGCTCCTCTTCAGGGTCTCCTCGTTCTGGTCGACTGCGGATGGAGGAATTTTTAGAATAGAAAATAAGGGGGATCTCAATAATATTTGCAGCTGTTTTGTGTATAGGTGACTGAAAATGAACGTCATACATCATTTAGTGGCTAAAATGTTCAACCACACCTGGGTCACTCTTCTTAGCTCTGTTGATCAGGGTCCTCTGTGGTGAGCCCAAAGTGCTTCCGGTTCCCTCGGGTTCAGTCTCGGTGTCGCTGCTGCTCCCCGAGTACGTGCACACTTGCAGGGCTCTTTCCTGTTTATAGTTTACAAAAAACAGAGTCCTTTGTTTTGTACTGTACTTTTCTTTTCCAGCCAACTGTTGGCAAATAAACTGTTTTGGAAAGAATAACTTAACTTCAGATGTAGATTTCTTAATCATCTGACTTACAGTCTTTCAGGACAGTTTCACCAATAGCTTGATAAAAAAAAAAAAAAAAACTGTCACTGTAAAAGGAAATATTTGTTATGCTCACAAACCTGCTCATCCTGGATAAGGGACCATTATGTACTTACTAACTGTGAATCTGTATACAATTTGGGCCAGTCTATCTGTATTTCTTGAACTTTTTAAGACCTGTAAATATGTTAGTGTGCAGATGTTAATGTGAATGACTTACACCGGGCAAATCACGGTCCTTGGTTTTCATCTTCCTCTCTCTTTCGCTCTCTTTGTCCTCCGTGGAGATGTTGCTGCGTGGGTCCTCAAGACTCAACCTCTTTGTCCTGATTGCATCTATAAGTCAAAAAAGAGACACAAGAGAAATGAGTTTGACAGTAAATAACAGAAACCACTGTCTTGTATTCGCCACATGACCACCTAATGTAATGCACATAGACAGTGGGGAGAGGAAAACATCATTTGAATCCTTCTAAAGTGACAATCTTTCCTTCAGCAGAGAGACTGCTGAAACACAGGACGAGCACATCTCACACATCCATTCGACACCAATTTCAATCGTGTCTTTTAATATTCAGTCGCATTAGAATAACGGGCCGCTTTTGGCCAGTGCACCGTCTCCACCTGAGAGATCATAAAAGTCCTTTCACTTTCTTCCTCTCGCCTATTAGGGGGCAAAAATTGTGACACACACACGCCGCTCCTTTTCTGGCATCCTTTAAGCTTTGCGATCCTACGTAATGATGATGGAAAGGCTAGAGGGGTAAAACACAATGAAGATGCACAGGATATTGTTTAGGCGATTCTAAATGTGTTCCGCGGGGGAGATTCAACAGCAGCCGCTCTCTATGTGCCGCCAGTTGGGAGTCAAACTGCTGCCTCTGCAGTGCCACCGCAGCGCTGACGTGAAATAGATGTTGGCTAATGTCCTGTAAGCATAAATCCCCGGGTGTGATCACTCATCCCTGTGCGTTATTGTGGCTTTAATCAGCCATCTGATTGCATCCTACCCACCACCTTTCTGTTGTAAACACAGAGGCAGACAGCGCTTTATGATCTATAGCTGTGCTGACATGCTAATCTAATTGCATTTGTTAGTTTTCCTGAGGGCAAGGAAGTGCATGCATTTCTATAAGGGCACAGACTCCTTTGTCATCTCAGCTGAGTATCAGATGTCAGTGTTGATGCATTAGCTTTAGAATTAGCTGAACAAACAAGGTTCCTCTTTTAATCAGAGGATAATAAACCAGAAACCTTCCTCTTGTCTGCTCGTCTGGAGCCCTTGAGTGCTTTGGAGGAAAATGTGTTAACATAAAGTACAGTGACACTCAATATTTCACTTACCTTCTGAAAGGTAAAACAAGATGTCTAAGGCTTTCAAGGCTTGGCACTTAGCTCTCTAGCATGATAATAGTAGCTTTTACAGACATGCATTTCAACTTACTTTCCTCTTTGGCCTTTGATTGAGACAAATCAATTAGAAAACAAAAAGGCACTGTTCTTGTTTGTCATATGGTGCCATGTGGTTCGAGTTAGTAAAATAAACTAGCCGTACAGGGCAGGCAGGACAAAGCACTGATGAATATCAGGATTTCCCACCGCCAGTTAATAGCACATTTGAGTCATAGAGCTAAGCATTGATTTTTCTAAAAGATAAATCCCAATTAAAGATGTTACTGGAAATGATATATCTATATTTTGCGTTCCCTTGCAGTATGCTTAGCATTACCTTGCAATAATTTGCGTTCTCTCGCATTCAATTTTGCCTTTATCAGCTCATTGAATTTTACTTTGAACTGGGCAATAAGTACGCTGATATGCTGCTCAATAGGCATGCATGGTTATGCAATTAGTGAACGTAAACTTAAAGGAATTCTTAGATCAAGAGTTCTCTTCAGAAGAAAGCAGTACGGTAATCTGGAGGATGCTGTCGCTTTCATTTGTGAACATTTACTGTACCCCGGGGGGTTTCACTGAGGAAAAGGAGACGTCTCCAGAGGCGGAATTACAGACGATTGAAGCAGTTGAATCCACCTCAGAGCTAATGTGCTGTATTTGTACGAGTCAAAAAAGCAACAAACAAGAAGGTGACTGAAATGCTGCAAACAGGGTCTGTAGCAGAAAGAGCAGACAGCACTGAACCACTTGCAGAGATACTTCCGGAATGCAGACCAACGCAAGTTGAAAAGGTTTTTGCATTTTTGCACAGGGTGCTCTGTTCTTTGCAGTGCATCGTGGCAGAAGGCATGATGCTCTAAGTGTGGACAGCGGAGCAATAGTTAGACGTAGACGTTTGATAATGTTCTATCTGAAACGTCTTTGCAAAGAACATCATATAAGATGAGGTGCTGCTTTTTATTGTGGAGACAGGCGGTCTAGCCTGACAGAGACCGCCGCAGGAAAGTTTTTCACACTAAAATATTAACCTTTAGAATAAAAACATTTCCAAGAGTCTACAGCCATGCTGAAAATGCTAACCTGCTGATGTTTAACAGGTATAATGTTTACCATGGGTGGATGGACCACCTTAGTTTAACGTGTTTGCATGGGCATTTGCAGTAAACCCAAAGTGCTTCTTGACTTACCTGAAGTTCCAAATTTGGGCAGACGGCTCTGGGTGTCTTGTGGGTTGTTGCTGCAGGTCACAGTGGGTTCGGACAGGGAGTGACCCATGCTGGTAGGGGCATGCAGGCGGGTTTTTGGGAGGGAAGGCACTTTCACATCAGGTTGTGAGGGGTCTGGGTGAGAAGAGGGAAGTTCCCGATGGAGCTCGGAGGAGCCGGCGGTCACCCCATCGGGGCTGGATTCAGATTTAGGGATGTGGCGACCGCTGGCCCGGGTGACGGAATCGGGGAGAGGGAAGGTGCCGATCCCGCTGTCCAGGGTTCTCATCTGACAGCCGGAGCCTACAGTGACAGGGAGAGGATTGTGATGTCTGGGAGAAGCAGGGAACAGCAACAGAAGGAAAAGAACGGAGGGCTCGGATTCACATGCAAGGGAAAGGGTTGTGAGTGAAGAGGGAATCTGAAGCAGGTTCAGTAACACGTAGCCGGTAGGAAAAGGAAGAGAAGACAGCATTTTTATTTTCTATAGTAACATTTAAGAAATAAAAAGTGAACAGCGGGTGGTGGCTCGATCCTGATGCATCTTAGCGTCATGTTCCTATCAGACACTCTTGTTAGAAACATTTGTGGCGATCACAGTAGCAACAGATGTACAATGCTAATGCGACAGGACACAAGAAAGCACCTGCTGCCAGCAATTCTGTGCAAAGCACACAAGTAAGCTGCAACCCGAGGACACGTTCCGCGGATTCATCAGAGTGCACGCTGGGTCGTAAGCAGGAGAAACGACGGCAAGTAGCGACAGATGGACGCCGTTTAGAAACCACAGTTTGCCGAGCCTTGACTCAGGCTAGAACAGATGGACGGCCAGTCAGCTCGGCCCAGGTCCATGTAACTGTGAAAGCTAACGGCCAACAGTTACAGCGGCTACGCTAATTACGTGTGGTTTGCAACTTTTTGCCGACGTAGAATTTGTAAAAGCGAAGAGGCTCATGATGTTTCACCCGTGTTTTTTCTCTTTTTTCTGTGTGGCTTTGGGCAAACTTAGGCTGAAACTAAATTCCATTCCATTGTATCTTCCACCGCTGGCCTTGGAGATGTTAAATCCTCTGCAGCTATCAGTTCTGTCTCAAAATATCGGCAAGTGAAAACTCTTCCATGTTTCTTTTGATCGTTATTGACAGGCTCTGCCTCTCCATTGTATAGCCTTGTCTTGATGGGATTCAGGAACACGAGCAGTCTCCTCATAAGCATTGCCTTCTATGAATAAAAGTTCTCTGAATACTGTTGGGCATTACAGTTGAGTTTCAAACAAGTGTGCAAGGAGGCTAAGGGGCACGTTTTCAGAATCAGTTTAATCCTGAGAACATCTACTCTTGGGTTTGAAGCTAAAACTATTGTTCCATTTTCTCTTTGAATAGCCTACTACCATGTGTCTGGGGGGCCATTAGTAATGCTCTAAAGTAACCAGCGCAATCTCCTTTGAATGTCAAAGCATTGTCAAGAAATTCACATATGAGGGGATTTAAGTGTGTTTCAGAGAATTTGACAAAAGAAAAACTTGAGCGCATGTCGTCAATGTTCTTGTTTATGTGTACTTTTAGTTTATATCTGACTTGCCTCTGACATTCAACACCATGGTGCGCGTACAGAACCTGTGAAAATGAGTCCTCGGTGTTTTCACGTACACATACACCGTGCTCATTAGGACAGATGGCCTGCTACTTGTACGCATATCTTCTGTGAGTCACCCGAGGGCAGCTGCTGCAAAAAGTCAAACAAAAATCCAGATCTAAGTTTCAAAAATGCACGATGTAGTTAATGCACCAACAAAGAATTACACAGACGAATGCTTGTTTGTGTGCGTGAGAAAGAGAAAGGCGGAGGGAGCCATAGATTACACAGCTGTATAATTGAATGCCAAGCCTGGCAGTTCTAAATGCCCTCTATAACCAAACTATAACAAGGTCCACAGTAATTCTACCCAGAGGGAACAACAACTGGACATAATCTAGTTTTTCATGAGCTCCCTATCACTTGTGTATACAGCCTCCAGGGTTTGAGGGGAGAAAGCTGGTTTGTTGATACCTCCACATTGGGAAATGGGCTTTATGCAATGAGGACGTGTCAAAAGGAAAGGAAAAAGTCATTTCTAATGACCATAACTTATCTAGGAGATATTTTTTCTGTGTTAGTAAATCTGATGAAAAGGCGATGATAATTGACAAATTCAAATTCACATTTCCACAATAGAGATTAGTGTCGTAGGACGTTGGAGTGAAGATCCAGCAGCAAGATCTGCTGCAAAATGTTGCGACTATGTGTTGGCTTAAGAATGAGGCGTTTGTGGTCGCCCTGTTAAAAAGAGTGTGTGTGTGTGGGTTCGAATAGAGTAAAGGCTAGAAAGTACGTTTTGAAAGCCAGAAACATGAGCACCAGGTGAAGTAAATGATGAATCCTTGGTATTGATCAACAATGCCATCAAACCCTTGCAGATATATTAGGGTCATTCTGTGCTATGGGCCAGTCAAAATGTTATTTATTGTCCCTTTACAAGAAAAATAGTGCCTCGAGGGAAGTTCTTCTCATATACAACAACTGACCAGCGTAGAGTGAACTTCAAAGTCCACATTCATAACTTGAGCAATGGATTTTGCTCAAGCTGCTCACATCATAAACCGGCTGGATGTAAACTATTTATATGATTGATGTGTTTGTCTGGCATTAGGCCTGCAAATGCTGCACTTTGGAGAAATGTGACATTAAAGCAGCGCTGAGGAACAATGAGCAGCCGCAGCTGAAGCCTTCATGAAATATTTAATTCATACTGTCTGGAAGTGCTTAGCTGGCTGGAATATGAAAAAAAGGCAGAATGTTAATCAGAACACAGAAACAATTAAGCCTTTTATTTTTAGGCGCCGTGGCTGTGACCCATCATGAGCTCATTTCCACACTCCGTTGGAAGTGGCTCAAGCCAAAACAATTTGTTGAAATGTTTTTAATAAAGTTACTTCTTAGCCGAATCTTCAAACTCCAAAAACGAGTTAAGTTGAGATCATTTCCACCAACACTCAGTCCTGACTTTAATTGTATACAAGAACTGGCTGTTGTGAAGTTGGAGTCCATTTACATTTTTCACAATCACCACCCTGTGTATATGTTGGATTTAACGGTGCCAGCTATGAAGCAATCCCACAGTACAATTACCACCTTTTACAGCCACTTAGTAACAAGCTATGTTCACAAGCTAGTCACTAACTTTTTGCAGCTTTTTCACTGAAAACAGCTGCCTGTTGGGGCTAAACACGACATAATGAGAGCGGTGAGAGAATCAAAACAGTAAAGTTGCAGGCGGTAAAACTAAAAGAATGAGTTTACAGTAGCTTTAAAGCTTTGTGGAGCTCAAAGGAACTGCAGAATCCGCTCATAACTCTGTGGCTTCATTACTGTGAGTGAAAGTTTACATATACTGTAAGCAATGTGATCCATTAAAATATTACAGCAGCTTTAACTAGAAAAGTTTTTGACCTTCATTTAACTTTAAAACAAATGGCATGTTCTTAAAGCTGGGACTTTTAAATTGGATAATCTCAAGCAAAATGTTTAAAGACTAACTGAAGAAATAGTACCTTTTTTTCCATAGAATGTGGCCCCAAGTTATATTTTATAAAAAGGACCCGTTCCAGCTACTCTCAATTCACGCTGGCTATGGTGCTGTATTACCAGAGGTAAGTCATTACGACCTTTGGGATGGATCACTGAGACAATTTCTCAAATATCCCACTGACTGACAACTGAGTGACAAACAAGCTGCACTCCACATCCTGTAAACAGCAGTTACACCCTCTCCTTCCCCACGCTGAATTACATACAATGTAAGTATGCCGCACTGCAATGATAACAATCATCATCATCCCGTCACACAAATTGTTTGATGCATCTATTTTTTCACTTTCTTAGCTGCTCAAGCATTGTAAAATATCATCCGGTCGCACATCAATCACCGGACTAGACTGTCAACACGTTGTTGCAGCCGCTGCTATTTCCCCGCAGTAATGGCGAGGCTGGCAGTGAGGAGAATTAGTTGGCGAAGGAATTGAGTTGTCAATCACATCAGGAAATCACAACTGTAAAATGTGTTAATGCTCTGTCGCACTGGTTGATTCGTGATGGTTAGTGACAGCTCTTTGTAAGCTACTTGAAAAAAACTGTACTGGGTGAGGTAAACACTTGCAAATATGAAACCCAGTGGCTTAAAACAGACAATATGAGCTTTTGGCATAGTGAAAGTAACAAAGCAAAGTTGGTAAAAAAAAGGAATCATTTTCATGGGATTTATTTAAAAATAAAGCATTATTAACACAACATTACCCCATGTCATGTGTGTTTTGTTTTTTGTGGGGGGGGGGTTAGCTGTTTTTTGGTGAAATGTCCCTTTAGGACCAACAGAAATACATACGCTTACCTATCATGTGGTCTTGACAAGCTGTGTCTGGGATGCGTCCCTCCTCATTTTCAGCCCTCAGGTGGATCTTCTGGGTCATTATAAGGGTCTAGAACATTAACAAACAGTGCATGTTGGTGATACAAACTTGAAAATGCAGCTAAAACATAACACATAAAATATATCGAAGTATATGCAAGTGTCTTATAGAATCCAAATGTGTCTTTGTCTGTATAAGTTGTTACATTTTCTAACATAAATCCATTTATAAAGTTTCCTTTGAGGCAATTTGCAGAAGAGAAGTGGAAATGAAAAGGATCTTTTTCATAGTGCTTGTTATAGTGCCTACAGTTCCATGTATTTTAAGACTTTTCAGATGAATAGACAAGCTGCTGGCATTGTGAAATATGTTTAAAGTTTTGTTCAAAAAGAAGTTAGGCAATTGTCGTACTTTCCTGCCTTACTTTAATTGGGTTATTTTTTTTATTTTTATTTTTTAAAGTGGTTTGGGGTGGTTCAAGAGCAGGAGCTTGTAGGTCATAAAGTGTCCCTCTTTTGTTGTATTTCTGTGGGGAGAAGATAGAGGGAAAGCTTGGGGAATGGTATTAAATGGCCCCTTTGTCAAATTGAGTGCCTGCGATAAGGGGCTCCTCCATGTTATCAAAATTCCACATCATCTGGATTAAATTTCCGACATTATGCAGTGAGACTCTCTTTTTGTAACTCTCCTCCTCCATTCAGCCCGCTCCTATTAGTTTCTTTTTTTTTTTTAAGCTCTCTCAAGCACTCAGTCAAAAGACCAAAAAATGATGGAGAGGCTGACGGATAATAAAGAATAAATCCACAAGGTCATAATTTTAGCCTTTTGCTTACAAAGCGCGCAGATATGATGAATGAATGGAGCAGCTGGGAAAAGCCTAATATATATATATTTTTTTTTATTACATGCATGACGGCGGTCTCTGTGAGATATAGTTAGCCTTGTAGAAACAACATGAAAAAATGGAAAAAGGCAATGAATTGTAGGCTGAGTCCGAACACAATGTGAATCAATAGCGAGCCTTCAGGGGATATGATGCTGAAGAGGCGGCAGGCTTGTGGATGTGTTTGTGAACATGTACTGTACAAGTGCGAAAACCAGTGGGAATTTGCATGTATATGTGTCTGCCAACAGCCGATCCAAACATAGTCAGAGAAAAACAAGGAGAGCTCGACACAGACACCACTGTAATAAAGTCAGTGGAGTTCTATTAAGGTGGCATGGTTGCTCACTTACAGCAGTATCTGGACAGATCTCCACATCTCCCTTCATTTCGCTGTGTTTCTTGGGTGCAGAGATCCCAGCCGGCGATGCAGCCACAGAGTTGCCCTTCACAGCAGTCCTGCGAGGAAATAAGATTTGATCTGTTTTTATGTCTGTGTGCCCAGCTCCTCCTTTATCAACTCGCCAGGTAGAAAGTGAGCCTACTGATAAATTGGATTGACCTGCTCTTTCGCTTCACGAATGCACACGCAAACATGTGTGTACAGGCACAGACACACACACACACAGAAATGCCATCAAATGTTTAACAAGCTCCATGAAGTGCTGCTTCTCAAGTGATTGTGTGGAGTTACTCTGGATAGAAATCTGTCATCTGTGATTTGAAGTGGCAAATCAGTGAAGTGAGAGGTATGAAATGTGGAGACTTCCTGGCTCACAGATGCTTTACCTTGAGCGTGCTGACTATGTGTCTGGACACTGTTTACTGTATGCTCACTGAAGTGGAGTCATAACTCCAACAGACAGCTGCCATTTGTGTTGTTTATTTGTCAGTTTATCTAAACACAGGTTTATTGCAGTGATGGCTCATGTTTAATTTAATAGTACAACCAAATTGTTTTGGAGTCGATCCACTTGATAGAAAGACAACTCTGAGATGGCTCAGTGACAGGACGTAATCAGCATAGCATCCGATCAATTAAGGATAATTCATTCTTGATGACAAAGACGTTTCACCCACCTGCCAAGAAGCTCTTTCACAAACTGGTCTTTGCCGATAAAGGCTGTCGTACACTGGATCTGACTGGCAATCTGACCCATCTGATTGTTGCAATGGTCCATTATGGAGCTCAGCTTGTTGTTCATCTCAGATAGATTCTGCACCTCCTGACTGTCTTTCTGCGGGTTTTCATTTTTCTTCTTATCCTTCTTCTTGTCAGACTTCATCGGTTTCCCTCCAAGCACTGATCCAATCTTCAACTCTTTCTTCTCCTCTTTTCCCTTAGGAGAGTCTGCTTTCTTACCACTCAGAGCCGGAAGTTTGCTCTTACGGAGGCCGAACCAGTTTGCCAGAGAGGGGCCCGTTTTCTGTTTGGTCTCGTTGGCAGCGACCTTCTCCTGTTCTTGACATTTCTGCACATTCTCTTCGATTCCCATCATGACTCTCTCTTCAATAGTGCAGACTGTTGGGCTGATTTTTTTCTCCTCCATATCTGGGGCATTGCTTGGTGAGTCTGTCTGGGTTTTGGCTTCCGTGCTGAAGTCTGGCTCATTAGGGATGGTTGCTATGCTTCCTGTCTCTCGCACCGGGTTTTCTGAGTTATAAACACAAGAGGGCGAAGGCTGAAACTGTGGATGAGAGGCAACTTTTGCTGGCTTACGGATGTTTTTCAAACCAATCCTATCACTAATGGGTAAGCTACGCAGCTCTTTTTGAGAAGGTGAGGTGATTGCCTCCCCATCCACTGTGCCCAGTGAGCCTTCACCTTTGGAGCTTGATTTACAAGTTCTCTCAGGGATGACGTTGTGGCTATTTGAAACTGTCATGCCTCCATAGTGGCTAAGCCTAGTCCTGGGGGAATGGACAGGGCTCTCAGCTAACCCAAGACTGGGTACCTCTAAAGAACTCTGTCTTGACAAAGAGTTCCCCCTTTCACCTGAGTTGGTAATGATCTGAGTTCGGATTTTTCCCGGTCCATCTAGAACATTGATGTTGGGTTTCTCAATGTAGTTAGTGCTGAAACTCTGGCTACGGGCTTTGGCCCCATTCATCCCCAAGGCTGGCTTTAGATGAGGTTTGGTAGTAACAGATATGGATCTAGAGAAAAGCTGACTACTCCTTTTCCCTGTATTGCAAACGTCCCTCTCCTCTGGTAACACAGCAGCATGTACTTCTTCCAGTAACCTACACTCGACCTCACCTTTCCCCTCTGTAACGGACATCTTGGGTGGTGAATCAATATTGTACAGTGGCTGCATGGTGTCACACTGGGTGGAAGCATTTGAAGTCACAGTCTCCTTGGAGACTGAGTTGATATGATCTTTCTCTTGCTTGCCTGGTATAGAGGGACTATTTTTATGGCTTGGGGGAGATTTTAAAAATGCTTTAAACCCCATTGGGATGCGGGTCTTTGAGGCTTTTTCGGCTGAGTTAGGGGAAAGCATGACCGAGCTGGGTGGGCTGACTACAGCTGTACCGTTTTGTGGTTCTGTTTTACCTTGAGGGGTGTCCTGAAGTGATATAGGTAAACTAACAGAGGTCTTCTGCACTGACTGATGGACATTTTCATGGGTTGAACCTCTTTTATTTGCAAATGAGTTCTGAAATGAGGAACCTCTGAGGGCACTGTAGGGAGGAGGGACATTCTTTGAGCCTTTAGGTGCATTTTCACACCCTGAGTTTGCAGGAGGGAGGTAGTCTTTCGTGGTCATCCTCTTAGAAGTGCTTTTAGTAGGTGTCTGAGTCATGGCGGGGGACTTTTGAAGGTGCTGACTGGTTTTGTCAACCAGTTTCTGAGGTGCAAGTGCAGTCCCGTAGCCTGCATCTAAGTCTAAACAGTCTTTATCCTTGATGGGTAGCGTAGTTTGCATATTTGGTACAAGTGAGGTGTGGTAACTTGGGGGAGGGCCCCTCACAGTGGTTGGTGTAGATGGTTGAGCCACCCATGTTTTATGTGCTTGAGGCGACCCTTCGTAATTTGGTCTGATCAGTAAGGAGGTGGTGCGGCCTGGGGGAGGGGGAGGAGAAGGGGACCTGAGTTTATTTTTGCTGGTTTCACAGTGTTTGTCTCTGGTTGGCTGTTCGCCATTGTCAGCATACTCCAGGTGCCTCCTTGTGAGGTGTGGGGAACTGGAGGAGGAGCACTTATTCCATTCGGGCCTGTTTGGGAGCTTGGAGGTTACCGCCTTTGGGCTCTGTGAGCAGGCTCCTGGTGTCTTGATGAACCTGGACATTTTAACTGTAGGAGAGGAGGGGGATTTCTCCTGACCAGAGGGTCCTGAGTTTCCACTGTTACTTGGTTCAGTGGTGGAGCCCTTAGACAATCTCAGTGGGGATCCTGAAGGTTTGTTACGAGCAGGTATCTTTGAACCACTGGACTTGGGACCAGCAGAATCGTTCATGGGAGGGATGGAATGGCCTTTATTAGGTCTGCTGCATGGTGGTTTAATTAGTTTCCTTTGTGGAGTCAACTGCATTGACAGTCTCTCTGCACTGCCCTCCCTGCTATTGCTTGTTTTGCTAGTCCTAAATTGATATTCAGATGGCTTCTCTGGAGATTCAAGAACAGTGTAGTTTCTTGCATTTACTGATTTTTGCCTTGTTGGCCTCTCTTGGGGCAATAGTTCTGTGTAATCGACAACTACCTTGCTACCGTGAATGTCATTTCGAGGTCCAGCGCCTACTGTGAGCTTCTGAGCACAAAGTTCAATAGGCTCTCCTTCTGCATCAAATATTGCCAATATGCTCTCCTCAGACTGAGTACACTTGGACACTTTGGGCTCCTTAATTAGGCTGAAAGGCCTGGGCCTCCCGTCTGCAGACTGGGTACGTCCCTGTTCTCTTCGCAAGCACTGTTGTGTTAACATTTTGGCTGCATCTCTTGACAGTCTCTTGGAGTCCCTCTCTGCTTGCGCTGATGGCTGGCTTAAGGACATGTGGATGTCACTGGACTCAGAGTTGAGTTCCTCTGGATCATCCACACCATAGAGGTGATTAGGACCTGGGTCAACAGGGTTGAAGTGCAGCATGGATGGTTTAGTAAAAGCTGAGGGCCGCCCTCCCTCAGGGAGAAAACTGTTAATGAAACTCATTAGTTTCTCAGGACGCTCCTTTGAGTCATAGCCAGAAGGGTGTTTCATAGCCACGGGACCTGAGCTACCGTCACCTCCACTGTCCTGGTTTCCCTCCCAGCTGCACAAACTGTCTGAGATGCTGTGGGAGAGCTTCTTACAGTAAAACCAGCTGTCCTTGGTGGGGATGTTATCTCCATGACTGGAATGTGCCAATTCATCATCTGCATCATCGGAATCATAAGAGAACTTCTTGCCCCCAACAGCTAAAATTCTACCCACATGGGTAGGCTTGGACACCCCTTTACTGCTACTCTTAATACCCAGGGAGTAGATGCCCTCATTGGAGTTCATGCAGTCTTTGTAGCCTGACTTGGAGACCTTGGATGAAGAAGAGCTCCCGTGTCTCCTCCTCTGGAGCTTTCTCAGTCCCTCTAGTATGTGGCTCTCCTTGTGCCTTGTGGGCTGCTGCTCCTCCAGGGTTGCACAGATATTACTAGGGGCTGAAGAACCCAAACTCAGCCTCTTCTCCCAGGTCAGAGATGACTACAAGGCAAAAAGAAAGAGCGGATCAACCTCACACAAGTGATATTATAGTATGTGCACACATACTTCATGTACATGCTGTTTCATTAAAAAAAAAAAAAAAAAACTTGAATAAGTCACATTTCATCTGCAACAGAAGAGACATGAGAAGATCCTAATTTTGCCAAGCTGTCTAACTTTATACAGTTGACAAAATATTTTTATTTCAGCATGCATTTCATGTGACTTGAGTCACATTTGTGCGCCATCATCCTTAAATATGAAAAAGAAAATACTCTGAATTATCTTGAGGGTCTTTACCTCCATTTGGAGTTGCAATTAGCACACTCTTACAGTAAGCTGAGGGACTAATTAGGGGCTCAAAAGAAAGACAACAGAAAATATCTCTAAAAGGGATTTTGATGAGCTGTTTTGTGGAATCGGTGTCATTATAGAGTAAGGAGGTTTACCATTTTCCCACAGGAGCGTCCATCATTCCAGGTGTATGAGCCACTGGAGAATTCACTGCACGCACTTGACAGGGACAACTCACTACTGCTACAGCTGCTGCGTGGGTATACAGGAGCTGGCACTGTCAGACTCAGCTGGCTCAGACACTTGGCCACAGGGACACCCGCCTTTCCATTCAACTGAACCTCCTATGAGATAGAGAAAAGAGACATGACATAGTGCAATAACTTGTATAACATCTTTTATACTGTTATGTACGAATTTCCGAGGTGGGGAAAATGTCGAAACTTGCTCTCTGGAGAAAACGGGATAAAGAAGATGTACATTAACTGCCACATAATGAAGATTACTAATCTCCACTACAACTAAGTCAGAAGTTAAGTCATTCTTAAGTACTCTTCTAATCTTAAGTATTATCTTAACGTCTATAGCTTTTTATTTAGCTTCAAAAGATTTTCCTGTGACTGTGTTTCAAGAGAATTTGATGTGTAAGTTGGCATATCTAATTGCTATCTTGCTGTTCATTTTGTGATGAAAGATATTTAATAAAGACTTGACAGACCAATCAAATGTTCTGGGAAAGTTTCCTGAAATGCTAAGGGCACTGCACTTTTCAAACTTAATTTAAAAACATCAATCACATTTCAAAATACAGCAAATGTGTCTCCAATTAGCATCTCACTGCAGAGAATTTGACTATGCAAAGAAATCATTTGAAAAAATGTCTTGTATGTAAGATAAGAAACAAGATGTATTCATGTTACAATTTCTATTTCAATAATCTCATATAAGTGTCACTTGTGTGTATCACCTAGCACAACCTATTAAGGAGATTTGGTACTTTTGCACATTTAGATAACAAGATGATTTATAAATCAAATCTTGGCCATTATTTTTTCATTTTCTCCCTCTTCTTCCGCTCTCAAAGCATATATTAGAGTTTATCAGGTGGCATTCTCGGAGGGGTAAAAGGGTAAAAAAAGGGGAGCAAATTCATTTTCACTCCTTAATGCATAATACATAAGATGACTAATGTAACACAGTGTCCTATGGAGTCATTTTTACTGAAGACGAGTCTCAATCGATGGTTTTCTGGTAATATGACAAGGATTTATTCCTCTTAGTGCCAAGTGATACTGCCAGCTCTTCCTGCTGAGCGCAGAGGAGGGGTCAGGGTTTCAGATAGTTAGGTCTGTATTTTAATATCTTGTAATGATTTCTTGAGGGGTGTGGGGGTGCGTTTATGCTACCTGGACAATTCGTAGGGCTGAACAAAAGACAATAAATACACTGCTTTCTGCATGTATCCCATTAAGCTTACATTTGAGGGCGAGTCTGTATTCCTGGAAAGCAGGAAGGCCTTGCTTCGCTCTGGCTCCAGAAGCAAATCTGCCGCAGATAAATCCATGATGCGAGAGTGGAGTTTCTGAAAGGCAAAAGGGCACACCAGACTGAATTTTGACATCTGGGCTTTCAAGAAATTAACATGTGCCTGGTGTATGAGCTAAGATTACAGCAGCAGAATGGTAGGGAGATTTTTTTCCTTCCCAGTCTTCTTTTAGCACCTCATCAATTTACTGCCCATTCAAATTTTGATCAAATGTAATACCTGAAAATATTTTTTAACACTCAGTGATCCGTTACAGTAAATCTCTTAAGTTCAAGAAAATGCATGCAAAAAATAAAAACTGAAATCAAATAAAATTTGAGTTTGTTTTCCAACAACTCGCAAAAGCTGCACAGTATGTTGAGGCTGAGCAATATTTTGCTGGCCTCACAAGTACCCATCAGATTCCCTCTGCTGGCGCCACGCAGAGCCCTGATTTATACTCCTTGCTCAAAGTCATTAATGTCATCTGCCAGAAAAAAAACTAATGTGAATAGGAAATAATTGCATCAGGGAGTAAGGGATTCCTTTGATTTTTTTTTTTATTCATATGCTAGTCTGCAGTCCATTCTGTTATTTAACTCTTGTGCTTAAGAGGGAAGGAAACAAAACCAAATACATTTCCACGTATTAATCTCAGAACTTAATTACGCTGGGTTCCCTGTGCTCAAATTAACTTAAACTGGAAATATGCTGGAACAAAACACTTGATCTTATGCTGTACTTCCTGCCAAGGGTAAAACTAATGCTCACTCAGGGAGTATATGTATATTCATACACGTGTGCATTTCTGTGCTCTTATATATTTCAGTGTTCGTTTCTACCCTCTAAATATGAAATGGACTTCTCGTGCGGTGTACCTGCAGGAGAAAAATGTCTTTCAAGAAAACTGCATGTTATAAAAGCAAAAGTCACCTTCAGCAAATGGAGATGGATTTTCCATCAATGCCGTAAACATTTTAAAATAAAAACTGGTAGATTCATCCTATATTATTGCATTCCATAAAACCCTTTGCTGACAGTTTGTATTGACCCTTTGCGTGTTGTGAAATACGTCCTCTGAACATTTTGGTCGGGTGAAAAAGAGAAAGAAAACAGCTCCTAATGATACGCAACTGCTTCTTTTGTCTCTGAAGAACAAACAACCTGCATAACGTCCTACACCACCATCCTACGTTTTTCTCTTCAACTTTCAGCAAAACATCCAAAGGGAAAGCTTCTTTTGTTTTACTGCGAGTTTGTGAATAAGCTTTCAAAGAGACCGACTTTTCACCCTCAGTGACTAGGTGGTAATGGTGCCATGGAAACAGATGGATGCCCACTTTCAATGCATTTTCAGCACAGAAATAAGGATATGTATTTTTTTGTTACTATTTTTAGGCTATTATAACATCGAGCTCTGCATCCCTGCACAGGGCTCTTCAAAATCTGGTTTGATTTGGTTCAAAGGCAGTTAAACTGAAGAAGATTTCTCAGTTTTTGCCTTTTCCAGATCCAAATTGGGCTGTTAAAATGTTTCGAACGATTAGAACAAAATAACTGATTAGTTTTGAAAAGTTTGTTTTCATGGGCATTATTCTTTCAAAATGAAAAACTGGATTAGTGCAATTTTAGTTTTAGTTGTACTAGTTTCTAGTACTAGGCTCAAAGTGCCAGATGGCTTCGCACCCCGGTTTTAAAGCAGCCCTGCTGCCGCATCGCTGAGCCTCCCTGCTGTCCACATGGGATGGGAGTGGCTGAGGCATCACGGGAGGCTCTGATCTTATCGTAGAGTGCTGGATTTCACCTCCTCAGCATCCTCATCAAGCATTCAGTCAATAGTGTCACAGGGTCACGGGGGAAGATAGCTGAAGGAAACGGTAGACTACAAGGCCGTGTGCACACTTCTTGAACTTTGAGGTTCAAGGCCAAGATGAAAGACAAAAATGTTGATTGTGAAATACCCATTAGTGCATGAGAGACTAATTTATCACGCAAATTTGGCCTTCGTTAACGTCTGGAATAATTACATTAGTCGGGTAGCCAATGGAGACGTTTTCATGTGTCATACTGAAGAAGAGACAGAGGCTTCCTGCTTTTGTTCTTTGTTGTTTCTGGCTTGACAGTGGTCATATTTCAAGATAATGAATATCAGCCCAGAATAGCAGCAATGGGCAGCTTCCAAACAAAAACATCAGTATTGGCACCCGCTGTCAAAAACTCATCGGTTGAACGGTACTGCAACACACCCACACACACAACAGTCAGAAAGAAAAGACAGATGCCCACACAAACAAATTCATACACACACACTTGTTTACATGATGCTCAGCTGACCATGAATTGATCTATTTGACTCATAAAGGGGGCTTTTCCTAAATCTCCAGCTACATTCAGCCCGCTAAACTACACCAGAAAATGAGACAACAGCTCAGCTGTAATGTGACAAATAATATCACAAGACTAAGGTGAGATATATGGAGTTCTATTTAAAAACGGTCATTAAATTTCTCAAATTATCCACTCTGCAAATTGTGTAATTGAAATGAATTCACCACTATTAGTGAAAAGTGGCATAATTTGTTTGAATGTGAGATTTCAGACTTTTTTTGAACAGAAACTTTTAGAAGATGGGTATGGCAGTAAGCACATGTTTAACTATACAAACGGCAACATTCAATGAGCAGTAATGAGGACACAGCGTGAAAGCTGCGTCCTTGGGGCCCTGAGGTAGCGCAGGAAACACTGAGCATTTGTCCCAGTAATGGGAGACTCAATTGCCACTTGCCTGTCATATTTGATAAGCAGCATAACGTGGATGGGACTGCACCCCAGTTATTTTCCCTTGGCTTGCAAATGGTGCATGATTTGAGAGAACAGCCATCATTGCTTTTATTTTTTTTTAAATGTCAGATTTCTCTGAAATGAATACATTGCATTTTTGGAATCAAACCAATTCATCTGAAGGAAGTGAAGGTGCACAACTGGTGTAGTCACCATCAAAAGCATCATGGTTCTTTATCAGAGAAACTGAAGATGCCCACGGGGAACTGGAGAACGTTTAATTACTGATAAGCGAAAGGTCTGGAGAGCTTGATGGGAAATAGCACACTCACATGAGTGATTAAGTCTCCCTCTGTTTGAAGGCTCCAAGAGAGAAAAGAAATGATGGCTGCATTGTGGAACTGTAGTGCGGCATCCTAAACTAATATCCCCATGGGGATTTATCACGTTCAGTTCATGGATTAAATCAGCCACTGAAAGCAAGATCTCAGATAGATAGACGGAAAAAGTATAACCTTTCTGAAGTTCTAGTTCCCTGTGACGAGGATAAATATAGATGTTTCTAACCGCTCTCCCACTCATGACTGGAGAACTCATAATGGACGCACAGAACATCCGGATCGTGATCTCATTATGATTCAGTCTTACACTGAATCACCGGTTGATGGTGAAAATGTCCTACACGTTTAAAGGCTGCGGCGTATGTTTGCGTCACAAAATACGGACGCGCACAGACATCAAGTCGACAGCAAATTAACTGATGTATAATCTCAACTGCATATTAGTTTCTTTTCAGCTGAATCATATGAAAGGAAAAACACATTACACAGAACCTCGGCCTTAATTCACTTCTACAGCTAGATTGCACCTCTTGGTCCCCACAGTGGTTTCATCAATATCCCTCTTCAAGCCTTTTATATTGCAGTTTCACTTGACAATGTTCTTGCCTGTCCAATAATGGCGCTGGAAGTAGCTGGAACTGACAGAAAGCTTTACAACACACCCCGAGCCATATTATTTCTCTTTTTTTAAACTCTATTTATCTACCATTTCTGCCTCTTCTTATTTCGCCCTTAGTTTTTCACTCCTGCCTCCTTGTCGTCTCGGCACCCAGGCTTCTCTGCTATCTCATCTCTCTCCATTTCCACCCTCCCGTCCTTCCCTTCTTATCTACCCTTGCTCGTCCCCTCTCTTTTCATCCTCTCCTCTCGTCTGGATGGACTGACAGCTCCTTTTCCCGCTCCTCTCTTTAGGCAGCTTGCTATTTTCATATTGACAGCGGGGAGCTCCGCGGCAGTTTGCACAATGATGTGAAACACCTACTTTCCAAACTGACCTTATTGCCCTGCAATGCTATATCACTGTTGACAATACATGGGTAAAGCATGCAGTGGCAGGTCCATCTGTCTCATAATTACACCCTAAAAATGTAGCTGGAACGCACAAACCGACATTCTTCCACAAATTGGTGTTTTCCAAGGACCAAAAAGATGAACTGAGGCAATTTTCAGCCACTCCAAATCAGAGAATATAAGGTTTGTGGAGAACACAAGTACAGTGGTTGTCTCATGGTTACAAAAGAGACACTAGATGCTTTTCAGTTCAAATCTTTGTATTTTTGCAGGATTTGAAGGAGACAAGACTACCTTTTATGCGTTTCTCAGAGTCAGAACTGCATTAGAGGCGTCACATTTTTGCATATTTCTTTCCGATTTGGGGGGTGGTGATAATTTTTGAGGGCACCAAGGAGGACGCTAACATTTTTGGGGGATATTTGAAGTTTATGTTTGCCTTTTTAGAATCTTTCCTAAATAGTTTAAGGAAGTTCAATGTATGTCCCGGTTCACCAGAGGGTCCTTAGTGCATGTGTGAATCCTCAATTTGAAACCATAATAAAAAGATGATATTTAAAACTGCACATATGCAAACCCCAGACTGAATCGTGATGCGTGACAAACAAACCAGAACAACGGCAAGGGATCTGAGCTTTAAGGCCTGTACTTCCTTTGTCTTTGCTTCAAAACAGAAAAAACGCTTCTTTGGAGATAAAAAGATTGATAAAAATGTGTGTATTTTGTGTTTTTTTTCTTATATTCTAAATCAAAGTATTTACAGTCTACTTTGCAGCTCCCTGTCTTTGTTTGAGACCCCAGAGCAGAAATAACCCAAATGAAAAACAACTTCAAATGCATGCGAATAAGCGCTCGCTCTTGTTTACTGGAGGAGCTGCTGCTTCCTTTGGAACTTGTGAGCAAAGCAGGTTTACAGAGTACGGGTATATGCTATGGATAAACATAACAACATCTGTAGGGCTATCTTATCTAATACTGCTATTTAGCTTTGTGGATCCTTAGAGTTCAAACTGGCCTTCACAGTAGCTTTTCAAACTGGGTTTCTGAGTGGGCAGCATACCTGGAGAAGCATGTCCGAGGCGGGCTTGATCCGCTGCTGGAACAAAACACCCAGCGCCCGATTCTGCTGCTCGAGGTCGAAAACTCGAGTTCGCAGCTTCAGACATTCCTCTCTCAGATCCTGAGTGAGCAGCAACACAGGAAGCATCAGGGAAATGCCGTCTTGTGCATGTCATGTTCAGTCTATGTGTTTGTATGGTGTACAAATACTGTGATTATGTTCACGAAGAGCACATCATCTTTAACATGCATCATGAATCTAATAGAGATTTCGCCATTTAGACGGGTTATTTAATAAAGGTAATGCAGTTAAAAGGGATCTGAGATGGGGAGAAAAATGGTTTCCATGGAAATACAAACCTTCTGGGTGAGAAGCGCCTGCACAACTTGATTGGCAACCTTAAACACACAGAGAAGGCAAGAAAAACAAGGCGTCATTGAAGGTAATTTGGCTGCTTTGGCACAGTGATCTTGAGCACGTATGACCTTTACAGGCCTCTGTAGACCGCCTTTGCACTGTTGACGCTGCACTTCCTCAGCCAATTTACACATAATATGAATTATTATGCGCTTATGTGAACAAAATGGCATTTTTCTCCTAGCGTCTAGTGTGTGAGTCTCCTTTACACACACACACACGCGTACGTGGTTTACAATCTTTAACTCTCACTTCCTAATGATTGATGGCGCCAGGCTGATGTAGAAGCAGAGGCGTCTGGGCTTTGGTCTCACAGCGGCTAACACCTGCCTGCACTTCAGACCACAACGCCGATGGAGAAGCAGCTCCGATTACTGCCCATTGATTGCTCATTAATACCGTGTGAAGCGACATCGGCTCTTTTGAGTGCACTCGCTCTAGTTTATTGAATGAGGAGAAATGGGAGTAAATAAGGTGAAATGAGACCTGCTTCTGGAACCGCAAGTTACAGATCTGCCTCTCGTGAAAAGCTGAGTGATCAAACAAAACCAGACTTAACGGTCTTGGACGGAGAATGTGAACTCTGATTGCAGACACTGTGTGACCAAGATATGATTAAACTACAAATGAGCTCGCGCACACGCTAAAATTTAGACAAGCAGCTGGTCTAACATAAAAAAAATAATCATCCCTTCTGTCACAAAGCAAACCTCAGGCTTTCCACTGTTGTTCTGTGCAGTCGTTAGAGAAGCACACACAGCCTCCATCATCCAAACAGGATCATTACCAAGCCCTCCTTCCACAAAAGTCAACCACATAGGAAAATAGTTGACAAGTAAACACAACAAAGCCGAGTTGAGCAATCTTAATGAGGGCAGGGAAGCAGAAAGGAGGCGAGGACTGAATCTATCCCAATCCACGGAGGATGCAAGCTCTAATACAGCTGTGTTGTAAAATCCCCCCCCGTCTTTTTTTTTATCACTCACTTTCAATCTTCTTCCTCACCCTTTCCTCCTCCCCTCTCTCCAGCCCTTCCCCTTTCTTCCCTCACCCGTCTTTCCAGCCCTCCGGGAGATCTGCTCAGTCTGCTGAGCCGGTTGGTTCTAGGACAAATTGTCCCCGCTGGACATACAGTACTTTCCCGCAGCAGAGCTCTCCTCCCTCCCTCCTGGAGTTCTTCAGCAAGCAGGAACAGCCAAGAGCCAGGCTGGTTTATTCCCCTTTTTGCGGCTCCCTAAACAGCACTTATCAGGCTCTCACAAATAACCAGAGGGCACACAAGTGCCATTTTTATGTAAACCGTTGCTTCAGCAACACCAAGTTAAGGTTATTTAACAGCTCCCATTTTAGACTGTTTATTTCAAAATTAAAACTGACTACATTTTTATTATTACCTTTATTTAAACAGGGAGGGCCGAATAATAATACAGTAAGCTGCTTTAAGCATTTAATATAGGTATGAACATGGTGCATTTGTATACCGTCCACCTAAGTAGCCTACTATTAGCAATAGCAAGTGCAGAGGAGTCTCCCTGCAAACAATATCCTCTCCGGAAAGTCTGCTATTACCATCAACAAAAGGCCTTCTGACATGAAAGCTTCCTTATTTGAACGTAAGAGTTTAAAAAGCATGAAAAATTGCTAGCATCCTGGCTGCCATAAAGGTTTTTGTACATAAATCAGACTTTAGTCAGCTAATGTTGAAGCTTGGATTAGCTTAGCACAGCTGAAACATGCAAGCCTCTTGAAGCCTCAAGAAAGTGAGCGATGACAGATTTAAGTGCCTGAAAAATATGAGACACTGTTTTCTAAATTAAATGTTAATATCAACAATTCACCTCCGCCTCCCTCAAGCTGTGGTTCAAGTAAATTGCCAACCTGTGAGAAACTGTGTGCCTTCCAGGACCCCGTTTAAACCTTAATCTCAAGCTGAACAATACTGCTTATTCCGTTCAAAACAAATTCAACAAAACACACGAGAACTTTTCAAGGTAAGTAAAACATCTGGCGAGTCATACGGCGCCCTTGAATGCGCCGCGAAGTGAGACAAGGTAAACAAGGTCCGCGCTCACCTCGTCCAGACAGCGTTCATACTGTTCCCTCTGGCACTCATTCTCCAAGGCCAAGGCAGAATTCTTCTCCTGCAAAAGAAGACACACACAGTCAGCCACACGCGGCGTAAATGCAACACAAACTTCGCAGTGACTTTGGTTACATTTGATGCAACAGCGAAGGAGACAGAAGTGGCAATCAGCCTGAGCTGCAGCCAAGAGGAGACTTGCTTCACAAAGGTCATATGTCAACGCTGCACCGGGATGGCCAATAAAAAATTTACAAAGTAACCCAGAGAAAAAGGTCAAGGGGATGGATGTTATGATGGTGAACTTTGGGACGCCAGCTAGCCATTTGGAGTTTGGACCTAATAATAATATCTCCTACACTTGCCAAGCCGGCGCCCTATTGATCCCTGGGAGTTTCCAATTTGTCAGAGGCAGGCAGCATATTAGGAGCTGTCAGCCGGCCTTGCTTCCCTCGCCCTCTGCCCTTTAGTAGGAACTACCAATCCCTTGATGAAAACATGGGAAACATAATTACAACCCAAAACATTCCAATTATGCCATCTAGGAAGAAACTGACTAATTTAAGCCTTGAAGCCTAGAACTTGGTTATGGTACAAATGTAATAAATAAATGACCAACGTAATTAAAGAAAGCTTGTGTGTGATGTGATAGTTTGTGAAATGAATTTCTATTTTAGGGGATATTTCAACTAGAGAAATGCCTTGACACCTTATTTATCAATGCTTATGTTTAATTAAAACTTGCCCATTGACTATATTCCTGTCATGGATTGCATTAAAAAAAAACAAAAAAACACCAAGGTGAAATGTCTTTTTCTTACACAACAGCAACTAAAAGGCATCACCTTTTAATATGTGTTGGTTCAGTTAGCTCTACACCTACACAAGAGCTCTTTTTTCTAACTGAAGTGGCGGTATGAAGTGTTATCTGACTCTCCAGGCCATAGTTACAAGATGCAACTTAAGTGGCATTTTGTTACCTCAACCCTGACATCAATTTTATTGCTGCTTTATTGTTCAGTGAAACACGAGCCATTAAATGGTGAAATGACAATCCCAATGTCATTTGGACTTACGTTTACCGCAATGCATGCCGAAACGTGTTCGTCATTGTTCTCCAAATACAATCTTGTAGTCTTTTCAGTGACAAAACCTTAAAATAAACTGCTCTATTGGCTAACAAGACACGCATGTGGCATTTAAGTTTGTGAGGTGACATGGCTTGGAGGGATTATTTCCATTCCTTCCCGCTGCTGTCAAATGATTGGGTGCAAACACGGCACAATGCACACACTGATATGTGCCACTCGGTTCAGGTACAAAGAAACAGAGAAATTCCGTTTAATTTCAAAGCAATAACCATGTTCACTGTGATGGATTATGTCGCTCTGGCAGTTTTCAAGCCTGCGGAAGCTTGTGTTCGTACGTTGCACAAAAGGGGAAGGGAGGAAAGCGTTGATATCTCCAACACCGGGTAAAAGAGTTCAGGAGAAAGGAATGTTTTGCAGTTGATATAGACATAAAAAAAAAAAAAAAAAAAAGCCCTTTCTTGGTATTGAGACCGAATATAAACAAACTGCATTATAAACCTATAAGTTTGTGTATGCAGCTCTGTGAGACCTAATACTGTATTTGAGGTTAGTCTATCATTGGGAAATAGAAGGTGAAGATGGTGAGCAACTGATCGTATCAGATAGTCAAGATATTGATTCTAAACACGCCCACTCAAACCATGTAATCATATTCTGAGATACTTCAGTATGGCACCCTGTCTGAATTGGTACACTACTGTGTATAACACCACTGTAACATTATAATAACAAAAGATGCTATGCTGATGAAAAAATGGTTACTGTAAATTACAATTGTATAGCCTATTAATGTTTTGCCTGTATACTCCATACTATATTATGGAGCTGACAGACTGACATTTTTCCCCCTCTACCAAATCATTTAGTGTTTTACTAAACTGCCTTCATTTATGTAAAAAAATACTGCAATCAGACTATGCTTTAAAGCTCCATCAGTTCATTTTTTGGTACATGAACTCAACAAGCCAACATCTTGACATGGTATCTTAAAGATAGCAAATGTGTTCGAAGTCAATTGTCTTTTTACACACCCAGCATCCTCCGCAGCTGTGTTTCTGGCCACCTGATAAATTGAAGTCCAATGTTCACTCTCCCTTTTAGCGCAGGTTTTTTTCCTCGACCAGCAAGCCGCTGGGCAGATAGTGTACAGTGAGTTTATCGGAGCTTTTGGCTGAAAGCTGCCTGGAAACTAGGTTGATAAGAGCGAGAAGAGGCTAAACGCTTCGTAGAGCTTGGGGGGGGGGGGGGGGGGTCGGGGGGGGCGGGTGGTTGTCCGGGGGGTTG
>CM022483.1:4872755-4906221 GCA_011952105.1 Coreoperca whiteheadi
GGGGGGGGGGTTTCGGGGGTGTCGGCTGATTCTCAGTGGGTTTGTCACTGTGAGTGGCACATTTCATATTGTGCCTAGTCATTTGATCCATTGTGAATTTAAAAAAATATTGATTAGTGCAGCTTTAACATCAGACTACTACATAAGTACTGTTGCAGTAATACCATCTAAAACTATTTTATTATACGGAATTCAAATGATACCACACAACAGCAATTCAACCTATTTATCTGCATTTGTTGTTTCTAACCAATGCGGCTCGGCCTAATCACTTATAAAAGTACTTAAGAGTTCACTTCCTGCTACTAGTTTACACTTTTCAATGTAGTCTAAGCCAAAGATTTATCATGAAGCCCCTTAGTACGTGATCTTCTCAGGACACATGGGTAATTTTAGCATTTATGATTTCATCACTTAAGTATAATGACCAACGGGCATTCCTCCCACAGTCTGTGTGTATTTATTTAATTTAGAGTTATAGACCACAGCGCGTCCCTGCCAAATTAATGAACAGTATCAGTTGAGCTGGAGAAATGAGAGCCGCGCCGTGCTTACTTAGTGTCAGTGGAGTTTATGCACAATGCGGGGCAGTGATGTATTGCCTCTTTGTTCTTGCTGCTTTAGCCGGCGCTGCATCTATCACCCACGCAGCAGAATGGATTAAAATGGCATGATAACTTCTGATAAAGCCATTTAGAATGTAATGGGTAGGTAATGTGCTTCATCAGATGGATCACCAGGACAGGTTGACCATATTGTCTGCCAGTCTCCGAAGATAACTTACAGCTGAGGTGCAACAGACAATTACCTGCCACTTTTCTGTAATTAGGGTCTATTTTCTGTCAGCGAGGCTTTAGTGTCATTTTGGCAAAAAAGACAGATCATCATCTAAGGTCTCTTGTGCTTTTTACCTTTTTTCTTTATGTGTGTGCACTGAAACCTCTGACGAACTCTGAATTAATGCGGCTTTATTTCTAATACACTTTCCTCTTTGAGGTAGTGTAGTTCCTTTGTCAGATGGGGATGTCTGTCAGCTTCTTGCACACTGGCATCGTTTGCGTTACCATCAACCTATCTTAAAATAATTGTACGTGATATGAGATGAGGCAAAGACTGTATCAGACACGCCTTCCACCACATCAACATCAATAAGCCACGTGGAGCCACTTGGGAATGAGTAGGTAAGCCTGGTGGCCTAATTTAATTAAGTCTGAGTGCTTTAATTGCTGAAGAGATCTGAGAGGATGTGTGTCCGGTGGCTTCATCAAAAAACAAAAACAAATGAACAATCAGCATGGCTCATCGTGGTTGTGCTCCAGCCTCGGCTGTTGCTCGGGGCTCATGGCGGAGTGCAGATCAAATCCCCGAGCGCTGGGGAAAACAAACCGAAGCTGGTACAGCCTGAGGCCCCCGCGGCGACTCTCATAGGATGACTGTGCTCTCCAAATGAAGAAGACTGGAGAATTTGATGAGCTGTCATGCTTTCAGACACAACTGAGCAAGGACTCTGACAACTGGCAGACAGGCTGGCCACAAAGGATAGCCAGGGGTGGCTGCAAGTGTGGATGTGGAGAAGAATGAAGAGGCAGGAAAGGAAGAAGAACAAAGCCGAAAGAAAGTAGGTAGCGAGAAAGGAAACAAAGGGAAAGTCAAGGGAGTGAAGACAGAGAGAAAAGAAAAGCATAGTGGTGAAGTAGTTACCTCCAGGGCCTTGAGGCGCTCCAGAAGGGGTTTGGTTTTGTCTTTGTCCTCTTCTGCTTGGCTGGCATCAAGATCGGAATTCGGCGGCAGCCTGGTGTCTGGCTCCGTTTGAGTCGCCAGCGGGGAGCCAGTCTCTTCGGGGCCATCGTGCCGTTTCTGCACTTCCTCGGAGAGTTTATCCTGATGCACAGACAAAGAGACGAGGATAGAGGGAAGGGGGGGGGGAGATAGAAAAGGAAGGAGAAATTTGGCAAGTTAAAACCTGAGCAGATGGGAAGAAAGCGCTCAAAAGTGAGGTATGACAAATGTTTCAGGGCAGAATGCAAAACCGGGTAAGGAGCCGTGAAAGACAAAAATCAGAGGGAAGGAGAAAGTGAGGGGGGGGGGGGAGAAAGGGGAGAGGATCAGATGGGCAGACGGGACAACTGAGGAAGCAGCTTCGACAACAGAGCTCCAAAACATCCCCTAATCCCTAATCATGTTTCACTTGTTTTCAAAAGAGTGGCAGTGACCTTGAGGGCTCTCATCTTGTCTGTACTATGGGGATCCTTCTCTCCCCCTCTTTGCCCTCACTGTGAATCTGTCTCTCTCTGCCTCTGACAATCTCCACCAGTCTCTTTGCCAGCTATCCTTCTCTCTGTCTCTTGTGTTTCTTTTTTTGGGCTTCCTGGCATCAGCGATAATTAACTACTGGTAATAATTAGCCACTAATTTGGCAGTGACTGGCTAGCACAAAACGGTAAAAAGAAAACACAATGAGCTCTCTGGCACATTCAAGAGATTATTCAATGGAATCTGTGGAGCCTCAAAGTGTGTACTTATTCAGCGAACACCTATTCACCATAAATATGTAGAGTTTACATATCTTAGCATCTTCTGAGCTGTAACAATAGATAATTAATGGTTTTCATGTAATTTCTTAAAGCAAAAATGCCAAACATTTACTTGTTCCAGGTTGTTAATGTGAGGATTTGCTGTTTGTCTGTCTGAATATTTTTGGGTTGTGACCTGTTGGTAGACGAAAACAAGCAACATGTCACATTGCGCTCTGGGAATCTATATTAAACTCTGACTGTTTCATTTGAACAGCTGTTAGAGGCCCCGAAGAGGTACAGCAATACAGTATTTCACGAGGAGAAGCAGAGATTAAAGAAAAGTCAGAAAAAGAGAATATGGATGAGGGGCATTTTATAGTCTAAACTAGTGGGTCCCAACCTTTTCAACTGACGACCCCTTAAATTAAAGCAGTGTCTGCCCGTCACAGCTTGAATATTTTGATGAGTTCTGAGCAGTTCAATGAAAAGCCAAACCCCTCAGATTGTTTCAGCTGAACGAATGCTGGCGGCCTGAAGAGGTAAAACTCCAGTGTCTCACAAGTAAAAACGCAAAGGTTTGAGAAAATGATGTCAATTTGAGTGGCAGAAGAATACGTTTTGTTTTAGATTAGATACATTTAGGAATGCTGATCAAGCGAAAAACAAGCAATCTGGGAACTTTTGACAGGCATTTTCTTTTATATTTTAAGGCATTTTATGGTCCAGTTTGGCTGGTTCTCCCTAAAAAAAATAAAGCGGTGTCTGCTCGCAACCATCTATGACTATCTAGGAGTTTTACCAAAGAGTGATTTGCTCCTCTGAACCTCTCAGATTGTTTCATTTGAATAACTTAGAGGTCTAAAAAGTAAACCTATCCAGTAATAAACAAGAAATGCAAAGACTGGAGAAAAGTCTGAAAGAAAGGATTTCATTTGGGTAGCAAAACAATATTTCTTATTTCCTGTTAAATAAATTACCCCACAACCCCTAAGACTTGTCTTAGGACTCCTTCAAGGGATCCTGACCCTCAGGTTGGGAACCAACTAATTGGTTAATCAAATAAGCTTTAATCCAGCGTTACTTAAAAGTACAACTAAAATACGAGATTTATCCTGAGTGCTGCAATGTCAGAAATATTACCAACCTACATACACGTTTCTTCCAGCTGGATTGTGTTTTTCGCTTACAGTCCCCCTCTAATATAGGTATTATTGTACCTTATAGCCGCATCAACAGAGAGGGAGTTAGGCTGACTTTGACATGTGCTGTGAATGAAGCAATGGTCGCTTTCCCCTCCATTGCCAAGAGTGTGATAGGTCACCGTGCACACACAACATTTTTCATTCCTAGCTGAGCTTTGACAGATAATTGTGAAATCTGAAGATATCTTTTGTTAATGTGGTTGAGGTTAGCAGCACTGATGGATGGCTGCAACTCGTCTTTTATAAATCCAAATGCAGCGGCGAACAAGCTACGTCTCCCTCCTAACAGGAATTGGAAATCATGTCCTTCAGAGAACTTTGTTTTCAGCTTGATCTCCTCTAAGCATATATTAGGTTTTCAATCTTGCTTGATTCCATCAGACAATTGTGTTCGAGGCAATTCGTTAAAGTCACGGTTTTAAGTTTGCTTTGGTTTGCCGGGGCTAGCCTGTGATGTCTGTGGTTTGCTTTGAGAGACTGCTCATCAGACAGCGTTAAAGGGCTCGGTAATAATCTCCACAGAGAGAGTCTAGAGTGGGAGAGGGGAGGGAACCTTGTCCCTCACGCTGCCCTTTCAAGTTATTGAGTTTGTCTGCTGAATACACAGAATACAGCTGCAGCAGGAGCACATCACTGCCTAGGAATGGTGGGTGTTCAGTCATACATAAAACTGGACTACCATCGTAACCATTTAAAGTTGATTCTCTTTGACAATGTCCGTTCACTGCGTCTACACAGTAAAACACTGTATATCAGCGTGCAAATTCTCTCTTTAAATATTTCAAGTTTTATATCTGAGAAATAAAACCTCTATCTCAATTTTGCGGACTCAAATGTGACTATTACTGTACGTTTGTCCATAAAGGGTTCCGAGACATCAGGAAGAAATCATCGCTGCATTTTCATGTGTTGCAATGATAGACGACTAAACGTCTGCAGTCATGTAGCAGCTCTGCGGGGCTGTACGTAGGCAAAGTACTACTTTGAGCTAAATGCAAACATCAGCATGCTCCCAGTGACAATGGTGACATGTTGCAGGTGTAACGTCTGCAGGCTAACATTTGCCAATTAGCACCAAACTCAAAGTACAGCCGAGGCTGATGGGAACGTCATTAGCATTGCAGGAAGCTAAAGTTTGGGTTCCAGGAACTCACAATCGAGATAAAGCTTAAAATTCCATCTATTTCAATTTCAACTTTTATCTCAGTTATTAGATTATAATAGATGAAACAACTCTTTTATACAGTATCAACACAAGCTGATTGTTAACTGAAATGATTAGTCAATTCATCGATCGCTGGTAAACGAATCGACAGGAATGTAATATCTATGTCCATTATCTGGCAAAACTGCCAAAGATTCTCTCGTTCCAGCTTCTCAAATGTGAGAGTTCACTACTTCTCTGTTTTGTATCATTGTAAGTTAAATATCTTTGCGTTCCGGAGTGCTGGTCGGACAAAGCGAAGAGTGTTTCGAGGATGGGACCCAGTTGTCACTTTTCACTCTTTTCCGACATTTTTATAGAAGAAACAATTAATAGATTAGAAAAATAGCTAGCGTTAGGATTTAGACATGGGTAAATACAAAAACGGCAGCTGAAAAGTTTCACTAGGACACAGATTTAGTTGGGATTGAACCCAGGTCGAGTTGAAAATGTTTACCTTATGCATCCACCAATCACTTCAAATTCCACTTTCTATCCCCCTTGTCATACGGTTTCTCCTCAACATAATCCATTGGTGGGACGGATTACTCTGTGCGCAGGTAACATTATTTGCATATTGACACATTGTGTTCATTTCACATACTGTATATTTCATATTTCAAGACCGGGCTGTCTAGTCATATTTTCATTATAAAGCTTTTGCACCTCAGGACAATTTACAGCGTATCAGTCTATTATCATGGCTGGTAATCCATGTTTCACAATCCTCTCGTACTCACGGGAAAGTAAGCAGTAAAGCAACTGACATTTAATCTTACAGTGCTCCTTCTTTATTCTGCCCACTTTCATTTGAACTCCTCATTCACTGATTTCTTCCCTGCATCTATTTCGGTCCTTTCTTCACAATGATGAATGCATGTAGGCATTCATGAAGACACTCTTTATTGCATACTTGCTGAATTAGTGATGCCCTTTTCGCCTATTCCCTGGGGGCACTTTGCTCTCGTTTTAGCCGCTGGAAGTTAAAGACAATAACACGGTCTTTATGGACACTAAAGTCAGCGCGTGCTTCTAGCCGAAAGATTTGCGTCTTGCAGTAAAGCAGCATAGATGCTGGATAAATACTTCAAGAGGTATTTTCACAGAGTCTAAAAAACAAAACCACTTGTTTTCCTTCATAGTTAAAGCTCAGACAGGGAAGTGAACAACATCACACGGATGCAACAGACTGAGGCAACAGAATTTCAGCGCACCGTGTAAACATGGTGAGCTCCAAATTGTGAAGTGAGACCCCAAAGGTGACCCTGTGCTTCAGAAATATGTGGTATTTCTTATTCTTTCGGCCTCTCCGCTCAGTCCCGGCAGCTATATCTATTATATAACAGGGTCAGCGATGAACGCTTTCACCTTGGCTCCGTCTAACTTTATTCAGCACTAAGGATCTCAGATGAAAAATAAGACGAGTAAGATACAAACAACGATGGCTATACCTACAAAATGGTTATTGGCATATGAGTAAGTAAATAAAGAATATGACTATATAACACTATCACTTTTGTCATATGTGATAATGCAATTACTTTTAAACCAATTAACCAACTTTAGGTAGCGTTTTCACCTCTCTAAACATTCACTGTCATTTTAGTCTCATTGAATGAGCACAGGAAGCGTGAGGGTTACTCATGGGATGGTAGTTTACCTTGTAGGCCTTCATGATGTCCACCGTGTCCACAGCAGTCTGCTCCAGGACGCCCTGATTCTGCAGCAGCGACCGCACCGTCTCTTCCATCCTGCGCACACAACACGTATCGTCGTGTTAAGTTCCGCGTCGTCTTAACTTAAACATGAAAAGGGAAGTGAAGGAAAACGCAGTGTGCCAGATACTTCTAAGATTTTGCCGACATTTTGGTGGTAAACACTCAATTCACCGCCTCCTTGAGGTCATTCAGGCAGCATCGTGGCATTTTTTCCCCCGTTGAATTTCTGTTGGAGACACTATTTTCTCTTCAGCTATGCTACTCATGCTAACTAAAGACAAGTGGAAGTCAATGGCACTTTTTCAACTTTACCATCCTCTTCCTCCTTCTCAGTGTGAACACTAGCCTGCATTCCGTTCAAAATTCTCAGTTCTTCTTCTAATGATGGTCTTTAGACTTAACAAAGTACTTATTTTAACCCAAACTATGAGCCTTTCCCTAAATCTAACCAGGGCTCAACCCTAACTTTTAAACGTTGTTAAAAGTAGCTGGCAACCGTTACTGTCGAGCCCTGCTAACGCAATCTTAACCACAGCGTTGTCCTATCAAACAGATTTATTTTTCAACAGTGATTTGTAACAGTTTCGGAAGTTGATGGTGGCGAAACGATGTGATGCCATCAGCTGCTTCAGTGATGAGTAGACTCAAAGCTGCAAACATCTAAAATGGGATCTATTTTCAAGCTGTTTTTACAATTTCATAAGATGTTTGTTGTCTGAAATGGATCGTTGCATCCTTCAATTGGGATTTTTTTTTTTGTTACACTTTCCATCAGCATGCACACAGAAACGCACGCACAAACGGGCCCGCAGTGAAAATGAAAGGAGAATGGGGCTGAATCAGTGCCAGAGACGCAAGATGGCTGAGCGGGCTCTTTTTTAAACTGAATCCCAACTTTTGCTCATTTCACTATGCGTGGAAAACTTTGTCCAAATGACTAGATTGAGTACAAAATGTGCAAACATAGTACTTAATGACTTGTGTGTGATTTCGTAGGCGTTTGTTTGTGCGCGGCGGCATGTGCGTGTGATGATGGCTTGAATTAAGTGCAATCACAGCAGCAAACACCGAGCGGGTGACCTTGACCCTCAAGGCTTGGTCTGCTCAAACCAATCAGCGCTTCTATTTTGTGCTGCTAACACTGCAAGCTGCATGCAAAACAGGTGCCGAAGAGCGCATGTGAAAATACCTCTGCCTATTTCCATCTGAATAGGAGCCACATGCCATCTTTATCCCTCGAGCTGTAGGGTGAACTTCGACCCTACACGTGTTCACTTTCTGATTCTGTAAAAAAAAAAAAAAAGGAGAGACTACCACAGGACCAGATGTGCTACGTAAGATGATCTTGGACCCAGCTGGGATCATGTAGACCAAAATGATATGATAAAACTGACATTCAGGAGCACCGCTGCATGGTGGGGGCGACAGCCAGGCATTGTTAGCAAGGAGCATCTTGACAAAAGAAGGGCTTTAACAATGTCAGATGGGAATCATCTGAATTTCATGACAGTGTCGTCTTCTTTTACTGGTTTGATCCACAGTGAAGTTAAACAAGACAAAGGAAAGGCTCACATGACAAAGTTGAAGTGGGCAATCAATGGGTTGAAAACGCTACGTTTTAGAGTGGGAGTCACCGGGTCTGTCGAGTATCATTCGCATTAGGCAAGGACTATCTCCTCCTTTTCTCTCCAGTCCCAAACCCATGACTATGTGCTTGTCAGTGTGACAGAAGGCTTTATGCTACTCGTCAAAGCAATGCCAAAGCATAGAATCATACTAAAAGACAGTTTAACCAACAACCAAGACCTTTACGGACAACGTTATCATGGTAAATGTGTAAGTATTTGTACAAAAGAACAATGTCTGATAGTCATAAACTGTATGCGTGGACTACCAGGAATGAGAAATCATTATCACCATTTCCTTGATGAAAACCCTTTGGTTAATACACTCGTTTCACTTTTTTGCTGCGGGTTGGATGAGAAAATCGCTACCACTCTTTTGTCCCTTAAATATGGACCTGTAGCCAGCAGCCGGTTAGCTTAGCATAACAAAAAGGCCGTACACGCGAGCAAAAAAAAAAAAAGCTAGCCTGACTCTGTCCAAAGGTAACAAAATCTGCCTAAAACTCACTAATTAGACATCTGCAAAGAAAAAAGAACTATTCCTTTCACCCACCAACTGAAAGCCAAAAAATAAATAAATAGTTTTAATTAATTATTTCTAGTTATAGGAATTTTCACGGTGCATGAAGAGGGGAGGAGATTTGGAACAACTTTATTTACAGTATTACTGACACCAGTCATACTTAATGTGTTGCTGGAATTTTCAACTTTAAGAAAACAGAGTATGTTAAGGTTTGGACGAGGAAGGAGGACCCAGATGCAGACAGTAACTGAGGAGTGGAGTCTTTGTCGCTTACCGGAAGGTAGACAGGCGAACTCGAAATAACAGGCAGGAAGACAGGAAACCAAGGAGCATGACTACATCCACGACAAGAAGAATGTAGGAGGGAAACCCACGGGAGGGCAAGCACCAACATGCAAACATACAAGGCAATGATTCCACACAAGGACAGGGAAACGCACAACTAAATACTCTCAGGGGAGGTGAAGACAACGAGGCACAGGTGCAGGACAAACACAGGTGAACACAATCAGGGAATCAGGGACAGGAAGTAAGGAAGGCCAAGACCGAGGGAAACAGACATCTACCAAAATAAAACAGGAAATAACCAGACTGAAGCAAAAAACATGAACTACATGGAAAAATACAAAATAAGACCAGAATAAACACAAGACGCTAGGCGAACTACGGCAACCTAGGAACAACCAGAATAAACACACACACCCAAAACACACCCCATAAGACCCACGACATGACAGAGTATGCTGATTTAAAACATTTTTCTGTGTCTGAATAAAAGATTTTAAATATAGTACATTCATACCAGCTGTGGTATGCATATGTTTTATACATGCATTGTTATACAATCATTTTCCTGGTTGTTCTCCACTGATCGTCCCTGGCTGTTGTATAACAGTGGGTGAGAATGAGCACAGGCAGGGCAGGGGGAGGACGGCACTAGCCACGCCATCTGTCCAGGCTGAGCCATAAAGCCGGCTGTAATCAGGCTGCTAGCTGCTGAGTGAACAGTCAGGCAGGCGGGCAGAGCTGGTGGCAGATTGCTCCAGTTCCCGCTTTAAATGCTGCCCTTAATCAGCACAACCTATAGAGTAAAGATGACGTGACAGAGACAGCTTTGGAGTCCGGAGACGCTGACACCGGGTCAAGGGCTAGCCGAAAGGCATGATCAGCATTGCAAGCAGGGGTAGTTCTTGGACTGAGGGGATTTGAGCGGGTGACCACCTACAGATATAGCCACAGTGTGTGCCTCTTGTGTATTATTATGACATTGTGGTCACAGAGCTGGGTATCTATTTTTCTGAAAGGTAAATCCCTGGCGATCTTTGAAATAGTCAGAAGGTCCTGAATGTTTGTGTTTTTTTTCAAGTTGACCTCTTATTATGTCCTCAGACCATATTTCAATTAAAAACGTTGTCTCCTCCTCTCCCCGTGTGCCACCAAGGCTCATTTTTCCTGCGATCTTCTGTGACAGGTCTGGTAGTTCTGTCTTCTTCTGTTGTTTGGGGTACGCGAGAACCAGCGGAAGTTCCTGTAAATGGTCTGAAAGGCCGAACTATACAGACGATGCTTTCACACTAGCAACGAACCGAACCTTGGTTAAGTTTGATCCGGACCGAGACCACCTCTTTTAGTCGGACCAAATTTCGTCTGTTTGGCCGTGGTCCGAGGGAGGTTTCACACCTGTAATTTTGATTCGTACCAAACTGAAAAGTCTGAAAGTCCGGACCAAACGAGGTAGGTGTGAAAACGCCCGAAGACTCTTCTGCTCCATTTGGTTCCATTTCTAAATTAAACTGCACAACAAAAAAAGATTTGAACCCATTTCATAGCCGTACATTGTTGGTTTGTCCCACGGTTAACTGTTTTGTTGATTTGGTGCACAAAAAAATCTGAAACAATCTGCCAGCACAAGATACATACAGGGATACATTTGGAAAGGTGAGAGAATTAAATCTGAAATGAGAAATAGCGGAACTATCATTAGGCAAGCCAACAGATGGTGTCCAAATTATTCTAATGCGGCATGAATGAAAACAGGTGCCAAATGCAGCAATGATTTCAAAGTGAAATGAATGATATCAGCATTTGCTTTTGTAGCTGATGTGGCTATAAATACACAGCCAGACCTGCATAACTTCCAGACAAACTTCCCAGCATGCTCACTGCGACTGGCAAGACCTCAGTGACCTTCGCATTACAGAGTGGCAGGACGGTAAGAAACACTTTGATGCCTTCGCCTGCCTGCTTCCTCCTGTTGTGGCTAGAGGAGGGGGGGGGGGTTCTGGACGTGGTGCTTCAGCTGAGGCTGTTTTGAGGGGTCTGTGGCATTCATGCACACCTGAAAGAGAGCCTTTGTGTTTCTAAACAGACCCTCCCTTCAGGAGCTGCTTCGGCTTCCTGTCACAGAAGACCAAGATGTGTGGCACCTCAGTGGAAAGCCTTTGGTGCTTTTGATGGCAGGGACAGAGCACTGAAAGTCTTTGAAGTTCAGAGGTGGTTCTGAGGGGCTGGAGGTACTTAATGTGGACAGAAAGACGAGGTCCATTTGCAAGGAAGATGTATTCTATTTTGGACAAAAAAATGAAAAAACTCTCTGCTCTGTAGTCGCTATTTTCATTCATATCTTCAAGCGCTTCTAAAAACTACAAACTTCTTCATCCATTCTAAATATAATGTTTCTAGCTCTGTAGTGAAGTGTGCTCTTATGTCTTGAACACTGCCTGCACTACTAGTTATCATCTTATTTTCCTTGGCAATTCATGCAGCACAACACAAATAAGAATGCTTCGGACAATTACCCCCCAGTGTTCACTATCGATGTCACACTGATTACAAATAGCAACAAACTGCTTAAAAACGCCATTTAACCGCACTTCTTTTCACTCAAAGCGCTAATAATTCATTAGAAAGTTTTTGTGACAGAGCTAATCATGAAGTTATCTGGATCCAAAAGCATAAAAAAAGTACATTTAAATAGTCAAATGGACGTTTCCAAATCAGTAAATCCTGCAAAGCACAGAATGGGACAAGCATCCAGCAGAACATCCCATAAAATCAAATCAAAACAGGGTAATTTGTCATTACCGTAAATTCAGCCACCTAAAACCTATTTACATGTGAGAGAGAGTCTGCTAAATGCTTATGATGGATGGAATATAACTCTCAGATGACAGAGCATTACTTTATATAAAAAACAGTCTTGCTCAATGTGACAGTGAGATTAATTTCAAAGTGCTTGCCAATGACCTATTGAAAACATCATTCAGGGTAGGAGAGAGGTAAGGACGGGCGAGTGTGTGTGTGTGTGTGTGTGTGTTTTGAAGGGGCGTATGCGGAGGCGAAAGCAAATTCTGACTTTCCTGACCCTCGCGCCGCACAAGCTGAATTTCAAACGCGACGTTAGTCAGCAGTCCCGGAAATACAATTAAGGGTCCAATCAATTTTCAGCCTGAGGTCTGACGATCTTCAGGCCAACACCCCTCTCCTTCTCGCAAAACACACACACACACACACAGAATACACACATAATCACAGGCTGTCTCGAGCTTTGATGTGACGGCGAGCCACAGAGGTGAACAAAAAGTGATGCATCACCAGAACACACAGGGGCAATTAGAGGTGAAATACTGTGTGTCGCCTCACGCTGACTGGTTGACAAACCTGCGGTTAACATACGAGGAACTTCCTCCCTCTTCTTCTTCTTCTTTCACTTTTAGCTGTCAAAAGTCACAATGACATCAAGACTTCAAACGAAGGAGCGTTTTATTCAAACGTCTTTCTATCCATTGAAACTGCGGTGGCTTTACACAGCTCTAGCCTTCAATGACAAATTCCCTCACAGACCTGAACATGATCAAAGGACTGACAATGTTAGCTCCAAACTTACCCCATCTTGACTTTTTCTCCATTTTTGCCACCGCCATGTTTTCGGAAAAAAGCCAGAAAGACTGTGCAGACATCCCTGAGCTCCATACGCAGAGACATCCGAATGCACACCCAGCCCTCTGCACTCACGGCGCTATAAAGTGACCCAGACACTGTTGCTGAAATGTGGGTCTCTAGGCTAAAATAGGCCATGCAGTCATCATATAAGCCTGAGTGCTTTTCGCTCAATCGACAGACTGCATGGATAGTCCCATGGCCGGGTTACCGACTCAGCATGACAGCAGATCTCCTGTTCTCATTTTCTACTTGCCGTGTCTCCAGTGTGTCATTATCGGACACTGGCCCTGTGCAAAGACAGTGATCTGGCAGGCAAAGACTTTCCCATATGTCCCATGTTAAGCCCTCTCCAAAGGAGAAGGGCCCCTGCTGAGAGGCAAGTAGGCTGGTAGTCTCGGATCAGACGGGAATCAGGGACGGACTTGCAGGGATGAAGCACGACTAAGGACAGGGATCCCCCTGTTTTTTGTGTGTGTGTGTGTGTGTGTGTGTACAAGTTTGTGCATGTAGTTACCGTGGGTCTTCATTGGTGATTAAGAGGCTTTGGCTTGACTACAACACCTAACACTTTCCGTGCAAGAAAAGCTAGCACAGAGGCTGCATGCCATCTCATATTTCTAGCTCGCTGTTCTAACGATCGTCCCTCCAAAAGTGCCACTTTTCATGAACACAGCTTTTAGACGCCCGTTTGTTTATTTTTGTAATCGCTCGCCTGCCAATGGCCGCCTGCATCTTTGCATGTTTCACAGCTCGAACCAAGGTTGCATATCCTTGGCGCCTGGCCTTTTTGTACACAGTCTTGTTGTTTTTCCTTTATCACAGGAACAAGACTTGATACTCAAGACAAGGATAGCATCATAAAATCCACGGTAACAAAGTACCAGATCGGTGGAGATGCTTCACCTTTTCTGTGTCTGACTCTGGTCACACTCTCACTTTATCAGCGCTGTCAGAGGCTCAGGTTGACCAAGACCCTCTAATCAGATTTGACCAGTTAACAATTGGAAAATCGCAAAGCTGCTGAAGTGATAGGGAGAACAATCACCTGGTTGTGTAGCTGAATCGAGGCCATCGGGGGCCCTCGCGTGACTGCTGCATCGAAGGGCTACAATCGCCTTATCTGACCTCACCGAGCCCCTACAAAACTGTCCATTTTGGCACAAGAATATTCCATTCTTCTGCTCAGACTCCTTTCCAGCAAATCACTTATGTACGCCCACCGGGTGATTGCCTAGCTTAACCCAACGCTAAGCCACTCTTATCCTCTTAGCGCTGTTTTGCAGAAAAAACATGCAAGGAGACCCTTTCTTAGACGTGACCTTAATGAAGGAAAGCAAACTCCCGGGAACTAAACTAGATGCCTTTGGTGAAAGGTTTGCTCCAGTGAGGACAGTCCAGAGCTGTAAAAGTCATGCGCATCAGTCATGCATGTTACAACGGGGTAGCATTACAAAGGTCCTCGCCTTCGTGACCGCTGACTCTTGTCAGCGACCTTTCACCTTATCAACAAGACACACATGCCACAGAAAATGAGATCAAGAGGCCAAAGCATTTAGTTTGCCCTGACAGTCATATTTCATTCCCATATTTGTTGAACAACTGCTGTGAAAAAGAGCATTTTTTGATTTGAATATTTATTTTTACATGATGCCCATTTAACATCAGTGGGCTTTATCAAAATACACTTGTGATTAAATTATCAATATATAAATATAGTTTTTTTTTATCTCTTTTATTTTAAATACCGTTTAATTTCTAATTGCAAATATTAGAAATGCATTGAAACAAGAAAACCCTTTCTGATAATGTTTGAAAATTGAATACGGCTTCTTTCCAGGTTCACCACAACGATTTTACAAGATGTGCAGTACTGGGTGCAATTGAGGACTAGTCTGTAAAGAGTATCAATTAAAAGGGACATATGGGGCGAAGCAGATTTAGGTTCTTCCTCTTTCATCCCTCCAGCAGTCCCACTACATTTGGAAGGATTTAGAGTGCAAATTCATGATGGCCGTCCCACATGTTCACCTCTGGCCAAAGGAAGCAGTTAGCAATGAGGAAGCCATCCCCCTCCCCAATGGGTTACATACAGGCATGTGTGTTCCACATGTGAGACAGAGACAGAGATACAGACTGAGGAAGACATCTCAGTTGGAAACATTAGTCATGATGACAGCATGGAGTCCATTACTTACACCGGGAGCCTCGACGGGGCCCAAGCAGGGCCATTTGTGAACTGGTAAGATGGAGGTGGGTCAATATAGAGAGCAGGACCGTGGGGTACAGACAAAACCTATTGTCAAGTTTTATGTAGAGCTTTCATAATTGATTAGTCTTTGAAGTAATTTTTGAGCAAATGTGCCAAAAATGTAACAGTTTCAAATGTGGATATTTACTGGTCCTCTATGATAGTAAAATGAAAATATTAGGTTGGTATACAGTATTAGGCATAGAGACAGAGATAGCTACCGCAGTATAAATTGTATAGTAAAGTCTGATGATTAATGATATGATGATGGTTTCATGGTAAATATCATCACATTGCTCAACCCTTCTGGAAGGTCACAGTGGACGCCACTAAGGGCCAGTCACTTTTACACCAAATGAAAACCACAATTGACAAGCCAACCCTTCCTTTATCAATTTCTTACTTCTAGTGGTATTCAGCCATGCAGATAGTTTGGGCTTTATGTGTCCACCTCCACCCAATACAATAGAGGTCAAAGGAGTTTAGTGTGTGGTGGTAAAGCACAGAAAAATAGCATTCTAGAAAAATCAACAGCAATATCTTTTTTCTGCAGGACACACTGTAAAAGGTTTTCATAGGGACTATTTCTTTGGGTGAAATTAGTTCCAGTTAAAACTATTTATAGTGAGGTATGATGACGAATTAGCTTCTAAACATGATACATAGAGCATAATAGCAGCCACTGTGTATATATGTGTCGACCAGAGCAGCTGCCAGACAACCAAATCTATACTGCAACCATGAGGTCAGTTTGAATTACATGCTGTTTGGCTTTAGGCTACAATCTGTGAGTACCAGCTTCAACAAGCCAGAGAGAACAGGCGAGCTACCGTGATGTGAGGATGGATGCCCTACTTCTGCAAAAGCCTGTAAATCTGACCTCTTTCAGCATGCCTATAAACATCATAACTAGCATGTTTAATCCAAGGCGGAAGGTAGCGGGGCAGGGCGTGTGTATACAAGTGTTTGTGATTGTCTGACATAGTTACAAGCAAGTAATAGGTCGCACTTTGACACACAAACCCAACGTGGTGTTTAGTAAGTGGACGGACTGTCTCCTTTTTTTTTTAATGGGAGATTGGTACCAAAGCTCTCTTATGGGCTGGTAATTTAGTACAAGTGATAGAGTAGAATAACCCACATTAAGTTCAATCAGACATAATTCCCTGTTCAAATTTAGAAGTTAAAGCGAGGGGTTGAAATGGACCAATAAATCCTTTAAATATGAGGTGCTCCCAAAATAGTCCAGACACCTATTATCTATTTAACAGCCCTCGTCCCCATTGGCCAAGAGCAAGGAAGTAACTTCAAAAGACTGACCCCCCCTCCATCCTGGTAATGACCCCAGATGTGTTGTCTTGAACAGGGGTCTGATTCATCGGGCTAAATCCTGCAGCCGCCAAGGCTTGCAGGGGGGCCATTTCGAAAGCGCCAAATTAAAACACTGCTTGGATGATTAGAAGAGAGGGCATTGATCTGCAAACAGAGCGCAATCACTCAGCGCCTTCTCTGAGTGTATTAGTCTTTGCCGGTCCAGCTGTGCAGTCCAGAGTAGTGCGGTGGTAATGAGAGTAGCACACGAATGCATACAGTACAAACACACACACACACACACACACACACACACACACACACACACCCGGTTCTGAAAATTTACTCTGCGGACCGTGGAGGGATCTCAACCTGAGCGTGACTGTCCAAACAACACGTCCAGACATGAAAAACACTGCCATTCTTGCCTGTTTACATCATCGGCCTCCGCCACAAACACACACACACACACACACACAGTATAGGCACACATGTTCTCACACTCTGAGTAATGTGCAGAAAGAATACGCTGGCTGAGCTATAAATCTGCAGGCAGCAGTTATCGTCTGCTGTTGTTGTTAGTCTAGCCGTAAGTCTCCCATATCCTACCATGAAGAGGGCCCTTCAAGACGGCAATGACTCAAAGTCAAGCGGACCGGATCAGCTGTAAACGCCCTGGTTTTGCCGATGAGCGTACATGTGATCAGGGTGACGATGACTGTTATCAGGTGGCTGAGCAAAATGACGAGTAAAAAAAAAGGAATTTATTTTGAAACTATCTCTAGCAAACTGGTTTACTTTGAACACCTTAAAGAGAACAAAAGTGACAAAAAACAAGATAGATCAATGCGAGAATAACCAAGCGGTGCAAACGTCAAGATATCGTACCTGCACTTTTGTGTATGCCTAGGTGTGTGTGTGAGGAGACTCATGAGCAGCAGCCAACAAACGGCCACTCCTTTTCCCTTTCTAGAAGTGTCTAATCTCCCTTACAGGCAGAGGGATGACTAAAATAAAGACCTTAAGAGGATAAGTATGGTAAGCAAAACAAAATGCAGTGGGAGTGAAACCAAACAAATAGCCTCAAAAGACTAAAAAGTGTCGTCCCGTCCCGAGGTCTGATCGCAGATGAAATAAAATTGCTGTTCTGCTTATTACCTGAAAACTGCCTCTCTCATCTTCAGGTCATGCAGGGCCCCCAGTGGCCCCCATGTTCCTGTCTGCTCACCGGTCATCCTGTCTGAGTGTGGTCACACAAGAAGGGGAGGGGATGTGGACAAGGCCTCGGTTTGTCCTTGCCGGGTTGGACGTCCAAAATCCACTCAATGGATTCGAGTTCTGTCTCTGCAATTCATTTCATTTTCTGTTCTCATTTGTTGTAGGGCAACGACACAGAATTTGCCGCTCCCGGTCGCGTCCCCATCTTTTCTCTCCGCCAGTCTCCCCTGTCCTGTCCTGGCTCTTAAATGTCTTGCCCATATGGAGTTGTGGGACGTCCAGGGTGGGCCCGGGAGGCTGCTGGGTTGTGGGCTGGAGTCTCCCACTAATCCGCTGGAGTTTAATGACGGCAGGCCATGTTAGTGGTGGTGAAGCCCTGGGGGGTTGACCCAAGTCAGGAGGGGCTGGGCATGTGACCCACACCAGGCAAAGAACCCAACTGGTTGGGGGAGGGTGGGTGTGGAGGAGTGGATGTAAGCACGTGTGTGTACACCTATGTCTGGAGCTCAATGGCCAGTCACTTGAGGAATGCAGACTTTCAGCTCTCAGCCGTGAAACCACAAGCAAATTGAGCTTTCTAGTGGGTGAAAGTAGAAAAAGGAACGCCAGTTGTCCCAGTTTTGGCGATTCCCGACCTCACATTCAACCACTGCCAAAAAGTATAAGCGTTACAGGGGCGTACAGAGGCAAACACCCACACACAAACAAAGAAGCGGTAAGAAGCAGAGATTCCCCAGAGTTTCGTCTGGCTCCAGGAGTGGCTGTCTGATCTTTTCTGTTTGGTGTGGCTATGCCTGTTTGTTCATGTGTGTGTTGCAGTGTGTAAGTGCAACTGTAACAAGCAGCTCATTACCTTTGTCTCATATCATCACAGAGCACCTCTGTCTGCCGGTGCAGCAAATCAAAAAAGCTGCAAAAAAAAAAAAAAAAAAAAAAAAAAAGAAGCCATTTAGTTAAATCTGACTGGACCCTGATTTTGGCACAGTCTGAAAAATCCACTTAAATCACTCATTTGCATATGTGTTTGATATCTTTGCTGTAACATTTGGCTGGCTTTTATCATTCAATTTGGTACGCCTGCTACTAGCCTGATCTCACTTCCATCGTCATGATTCAAAGCACAACCTCAATTAATTAGCAATACGCAAATCAATTGTTGCCTGAGGTCAAACAGATCCCAGTGTATTTAAAAGATCGGTTGTCCACTTAACATGATTTGCGGGTGTTATCTCAAAAGACACATTGATGAACTGAGGCTTCTATTCCCCTAATGCGCAACAAATAAGCTATAATCAATCAGGAGGAATGGGTGAAGGTCTTGCAGAACACGAGCAGCAGAGACACGAATAATTGTCTTCTGTTGGTTGACATTAAGCGTGCATGCATATGAAGCAGTGCATGTGCATGAGGTATAGCCATAAACCAATAGCTGAAAACAACAAAGCACACGCAAGTGGGGCAAAGGTTCATGGGAAGACACTTCTCAGTAGCCCGATGACCAAGTTACTGTATCTCTTTCTCTTTTTTTTTGCTGGCTTGTAAGTCACTAATTAAAGTGACCTCACTGATGTCCCATCTGCCACCAGGGCACAGAGCCGCCGATTGTTGGCTGCCGTGTAAGCATGTTAATCCACTGAAGGGCCAGGTACGCGTAAACACACGCCACACACACACACACACACACAGGTTGGCGGCATGCGCAGAGGCTTGCTCGGTACACTCGCTCATTCACATTCAGATAAGCACTCAGCGGCGCTTAAACAAAGATTAGGACAGTGAGACCGAAATCCTGTTAGCTTGTTTGTGTGGAGGTGGAGGGCAACATCTTTGTAACCTGTGGAACGAATGCGGCTGAACCCTGTGTTCCCCCCAGGAGTCACAGAACCGTTGATGACGCAGCGCACGGAAATTACAGCAATCCAGCATGATGACAATGAGCAGCGCTGCTGGAATGACAACAGCTGAGTGGGGTGGCGAGGTTGGGTGAACGTGCCCCCTGCGATAAGCACTTTTTTGAGGACATAATGGAATCTTTGTCTATATTGCAGCGCAGCAGTCTCTGTAAAGCATCAGCAGTTGCCTGGCACCCAATGAGAATCATCTATCTGGGCGAACCCTGCAATGGCGACAAATCCATCTGTCTCCATGGGGACCTGTGCAGGACCCAATCAGGGACAAGCTTTATATATTTCCCACCTAATAGAATTGCAGTACATTCTCTTGCTCTGGCGGCAAGGCATCGACAGCCCCCTTTGAAGCGCCTCACTTGAGGACGGAGCGTACTGTATCTCCACCAATATTAGCACTTTATCCCGGCAACGTGTGCGGGGAACACAGTTAGTCTACACACAGGTCCGAAGAGGAGATCCTTGTGTCTAACCACCAATCCCAACACAGTAAGAACCCAAACGGAAGATGTGGACGGGTGCAGCCAGCTACGCTGCAAACATGAAATTGGTTCATACAGGATTTTATGATGATTTCTATACCCCCGACTGAACAGGAAGTCATGCTATACCAACTGGAAGCTACCTATAAGCCATCATTTCAAAAGGTCGTATCCTGTAGGTACTGCTGCTGTCACACCAAAGGAAAATTAGGCAAAAATGCCCCTAAAAACTGCTGCTAAAGGACCCTTGAACAAGACCCTTCACCCCTGTGGTAAAATCTGCGTTGCTCCCTGAGTTGCTCACCTGTGAAAGGCCGTGGCTGTATGAGTGCAATGCAGGGAGTTGCTTTCATAAAAGAGATGTTAGGAAGCTGAACATAAGTGAGAGACACCACTGAGTTCAATTCAGAGGCATCAATGGAACATTTCAAATATGCGATAAATCTTTGGAATGGCTCTTAAATATTTTATTCTTCCCCTGGCGGTGCCTCTGCCCTCCTCTGCACTATGGCACTGGGACCATTAAAATGTACGGGATTTTCTCCACCAACTTAATGAGAAGATAAGCAGTTAATGTGAAATCCTCTGGACTCTTTTTTTAAAGTAAAGCACTGAATGCCTATCGCCTAAGTAAGGCATCAACTCGGCGCCAAACTCTTGATTTGCCGTCCCGCTCTGTCACACCTCAGCGGCTGCGAGGTGGAGGACAAGTTCATGAAGCAGAGGTCACTAAAGTTGTGACAAGAGCGTCATGTTTTAGAAGTTCTCTTCAAAGCAAAAGCAATCTATCGACCAACATTTTTTTGCTGATGACAAGGTCAAGTGACCAAGAGAAATATCACCAAAGTACTCAGACAAACATGGCAAGGAAAAAGAAATGAAGAAATGGCAAGAACAACATTCATATAGTCATATTGATTCTTAAGGTTATAAAGACAAAGTGCAGATTGCGGTTCAATTGCTGCCAAAAATCAATTACTTTCATTGAAAACAGATGGAAGTTCCAGAAACTTCAGAGAATAAAACACGTGACTTCTGTGTGAGTATGCCACATATCCTGGGATTCTCCCTGTTTGTCTGTTCCATATGTGACACAAAACGTTGAAGTGTTTATTAGACCTACATATATATATTTTTTTGTACATATTTTTGGGGTATTTTAATGCCTTTATTTAACAGCTGAAAGTAAAGAGGCTGGTTGTGGTTCACGGTCGCCGGCCGAAAACCCCTAGGCCACCAGGGCACCGTGTTAGTTAGCTTCTTTCAATTACGCATCTTTTATGTAGTTTGTAGCTTGCAGTGCCCATTATCACGACTTATACCATGGCATGAAATCCAATTTAACTGTTAACCTAATAGATAAAATACCAAAAATCCAAATAATTAGAAACATTTACAGATTTTGGGGAGTTGGACTCTTGACCTCTGTATTTCTATCATTCTGGATACAGCCCTGACTGTTATTGTATTAGTGGAATATTATTACTGATGCATTAATATATAAACTGCATGTTCCTGTTATAGTTGGTCACGGTGAAGATAATTGAACTATTTTGAATGCAAAATCCTAATTTGTAAAGTAAAGAGTAGCTGTTAAATAAATATGTCTCTCTCTGAAACTCTGTTGTGGAGGAGATTTATAAAGAAACATTACATTAACATACTCAAGCACCTTAAATACTTAAGTATAGTACTTGAGTGAATACCTAGACGGGGTCACAGAGGGCTGCCTATTCCAGCATTTTACTGGATGAGATGATCCTCAAAGCCATATTAAAAACAACTTAGGAATGAGTCTGCTACTTCCACTGATTTTAAGAGTTATCTGTGTGAGGGTGGAGAATAGGATTTAAGTGCCACTGTAGTCCTACAATCATGTCAAATACAACTCTCAGGCTTGCGGGCCCTTTTACCTGGAGAACTGCTGCTGCAGTGAAACCATCTGCGCCCGTCCCAGCTCGGACTCCTCTGTCACTTCCCGGAGACGCTTCTCGCTCTCCAGTCGCAAACGTCGCTCTTCCTCTAGCTCGTGGATCAGCTTTTCTCGCTGGGGACACAAAAATAAGAATGGTTATGTCTCAGCGGTGTGCGGCCTAAAGGCCCAAAGAAGATCATCCCTAAGTCATGGGCCATGTTTGAGTAGAGGTCCCTGAATACCTGACGGCACCGGGGATGTCATGTTTCGCTGCAGACCCTGACCCTTGGAAAAGGGTAAGTGAAAACAGAACGTTTCAGCATCATGATCATCAAAATATCTGTGATAAAACATGTCCCCGAACCTCCCCAATATCCAACACGGGTCATCCTGGTTAAAAAAAAACAATCCCTGTCATTTTTTTCATGCTTTAGGGGTGAAAGGAAATAAGAGAATAAGGGCATGGTGACATTTAAGATGCCAGATTGGCATTACTTCTGTATTTTGTTGTTACTCTGAAATGTTCATAATGAACCTCCCCTTCCTTCTGTTGCTAGGACAGAAAGTTCACACTAAATGTCAAAACGGCATCACCGAGCCCGGTCTCGCACACCTCACTCCTTCTCTGCGCGCTTGCTTGTCATTTCATTTCAGTGCTGCGCTGCGCTACCGCAATTTAAGTGTGCATATTAACGGCATCGAGGTCCCCAAGCTTTCACACCTTCCATAGTCAGCCTTTGCTAAGGAAATGCTCACCGAGGGTACTGTAACTATGAATAGCTTGTTTACCACAACAGCGGCCATCCCTGAACCCCCCCCCCCTCCACACACACACACACACACACACAAACTGTGCTCTGTTCTTGCATGTTTTATTTATCTTTCACAGTCTTGTTGCTTGGTAACTTTCCAAAAAAATAAAAAGGGTATGTTTTTTATGAGTAAATATGAATTAACTTTTGAAATTCAGAAGCTGGAGCTCATCAGTAGCAGAGGTTCGTTTTACTTTGCAACTAAGACACAAAATGTAAGCTCAATAACTTGCAACACCATCGTGGAGGTAAAGCCTAGTCGTTCCTTTCCACATGCTTTTTCACTTCAAGTGTCGTGGATTTTTTTCTCTGAAGTTTGGCGTGGGTTAACCCAATCATCCTCACAAGAAACTGTCAAAGTCTGTGCTGTGTAAGGTCTGTACGGATCACATAACCGTTTTTATCTGTGCTTTTTTTTTTTTCGCCAGAGACAATTCCAAAACGAAAACTCTTTTTTTTTCTCCGCTCTTTAATTGGATTCTTCTCTGTCTGACGGCCTCAGCCATCTGCTCCCAAAAGAGAGAACCGTCCTCGCCTCAAACCCAACTTCAAAAGGCCGTGGCCCTGTGCTGGCACACTCCCCCCTTGGGAGGGGGAAGGTTGGCATTGCGAGTGAGTTTTTTTCAGTGACAAAGTCACGGAGGAGCTCGGAGCTCGGCTGAGGATTTTAGCTGACAGAGCAAACGAGCGAGGATCGTTCCCGTAGTCTCCACACAAAGCCTGGCATCTTCTCCCGCTGACAATTTATGACAAAGCAGTTGGCTCCATTTTCTTAGCTGAAGGTTTAAGTGATCAACCATCTGTCACTATCTTGTCAGGAGTATCAGCTGAAAACACAAGATTGTAAAATAAATAACTGGAAATTGGTTTCGAGGCGAAGGAGACTAACTGGATTTCAATCTGGGGGGAAAACGATGAAAAGGTTGCTTCTTTTTGCAAACCAAGGTGCAGTTATTGCTGAATAAGAGATCTGAATTTGAATTGATAATCCTCTCCTGTAAATTCAGGAGAGGATTATCCTGGCAGTCCTTGGGAAAATATTACATGTAATCATCTGCCTTGAAAGGTGAGATCAGTAACTGTCCAAGAAGATATATCTACACAATAATATTTGTCCGAACTGTAGATAAAGTCTGTGATGCCTGTTCAGGAGGCAGAATTAAAATGTTTTACATCTCCCTCCCCTTGTTAAGCACAAGTCATGGTATGTCATTAATTCAGTGTAAGACTACAGAGATGTTTAAGTGCTCTTCCCCAGACAAGCATTATGGGGACATCTAGTGGTGGGAAAGAATAAGGGCTACTTATTGTGCTCAGGCTGAAATTGGTAAAGAGATAAAAAAAAAAATCCTCTTTTTGCCAGTGTATCATCAGCATGGGCAACCATGATTTAAAGCTACAGCATTAAATTAAATTGCAAAGTAAAATATCAAAACAACTGGAAAGCATGCCTGTAAATGGCCTACCATTTTAGAAAAATTGGCATTTTTACTGTGACCATATTGTCTCAAATGCAACCAACCATATTTCATTACAGTATATTGTCACTTGGCAGGAATTCTGTCACAAAAGCAGATTTTGACTGGGTGAATCGGTCGGGGAGAGAGAAAATATTAAACCCAAGTCACCATTAAAACCAGTTCTGGTCCTCGCTGTGGCCATAAATTCATGGCTGCTATGTGGAGCGGCCTCTTTACACAGCAGGGAGGCTCTGCCTGTCAGGAGTAATGGCCCCTGTAAATCCAGCCGTACAGAAACATAAAGCAGTACAACCCCTCTGCCAAGGGCTGGACCTATACATCTGGACCAAAACCAATGCCTTTCTGGCTCTTCTTCACCCTCCCCCCCCCCTCTCTTTAAGGAAAAATGGGCTAAGAGATGGAGAGAGGCAGCATGTAGAGTCCCTACAGCATGCTGCAAGCAAATGACTAACATTTACTTACATGGCAAAGTGCAAACAAAACATGTTTTCCTTAAGCCACAAGGATGGAAATATGTTTTTAATGATACAAACCGCTAAATAAAAGGGCGACCTCCAGCATCCAGTAGTTTAACTGAATTTCACCTCAGTGCAAACAAGCACAAAGGCCTTTTCTTTGCGGCACCACATGCATTAATGTGTACAGTACTGTTCTGCACGTTTGGCCTGGATTCTCACAAAAGCGCAGTAGCTTTGGTCCTGATTTTTGTTGCCCACATGGCCTAACTAACGCCCCAGGCATAAACCACCGACCACTATGTGTCCGCTGACAGAGTCTTGCCAACAACCTCAATAACAACAGGGGATTTATGGTCTACGTTGTAGTAAAAAGCCCTCTATTGCTTTTGTCCAATATATAATTTCAGCAATTTAACGAGGCCTAAAGCCATTAAATCAAACATTGCCATATCTTTATGTGGCCAGAAATCCCTAGCAATACATTACATTTTTTCTCGATTGAAATGTTTATTGTCTACACCAACTTCATGGTTTGTTTGTTTTTTGTGGTAAAGCGTATGCTAATTGAAAGCATATTCTTTAATAAGCCTTAGCTCCAGCTCCAAAGGAAACACGCCTTTAGCAATGCCCTGGGAAGAAATCCCAGAGTCAACACTGAGATGGGATGTGATGAAAACACGCTTGGCAACTTTCTGTGAGAACATTTACTTTGGTTAATCCAACGACTGAGGAGATAATCCTCTCACTTGACGGTCTGTCATGGCCCCTGGCTGGATGAGATGCACTACCCGGTTTCCCCTGTGGAGGGCAACATTTTACTGGAATAAAACTGGCAGTTACAGCTCTAACAAAGCCAGCTCTGAAAAACAATGCAGTGGTTGGAGAGAGCAATAACAACTGTGATAGGCCAAGTAATCTATAAAATGGCCCAGGCAGCGTTTTTATACCAGACTACAGAGCCATATATCTGAAACAAGCCCCGATTGGGTGTTTGAGAATTAAATTTGACCTCTGTCACAGGCAAGGTTGGTTTCATTTCCTGGTTGATAAAAAAAAAAAATGTTTCCATCTAGATATGGCAGAATTTATCACCATCAACATGTGTCACATCAACCGCAGATTGAATGGACTGCGAGACACTATTGATTTCAGCACACTAAATGTATTGAAATAAATAAAAAAAAATCAGGGATTAAAGCAACAGCAAACACCTCATTTATGCGTGTGCAGTTTTGTAACACACACTAGGTCATACTGCAGCCCAGAGTGCATCCTCCCTATACTTATATATCGAGTCATGTGTCTAAAATTGTATTACTTGCAGTGGAGCCCAAAATGAAGCTTGCCTCTGTAATTGGACCGCATTAGATGGTAATGATATTCATCCGAGCTGAATTACTAGAAGACTCGAACCCCCCTGATACCCTCCAAGATCCACGGAGGACTCTAAATTAATTAGAGACCTCTGCCTCTCCTTGTTGTGCCTGCAATGCTGTCTCCCACAGAAGAAAAGCTGCAGTGTAATGCTATCAGGTTAAGTGCATGTGTGCAGTGTGCGTAGCCATCACTGTGGCTCTGATTCTGTAGGCTGTCCATCTGCAACAGAATATATGTATGTATGTATGTGTGTGTGTGTGTGTGTGTGTGTGTGTGTGTGCATGCAGGGTTTGGGGTACAGTTCACGGGGGCCCAATAATCTCTTCATTACACAGAAGCCCCCCTCAGATGCAGCTCTTTGCCTAATCAAAGGGCCGGGAGCGGATCTCTGGCTCGCTGCTAGAGCAAACATCAGGGACACAATACACCGCGCAGGTTCTTCATTCATAAATAAAACATGGCACCGTTTGTGTGTGCATGTGTGCGTATGCTCATCGGCGAGCCTGAATTCAAACGAAAGTGTAACATGAGGAGGATCAGGCCGCACGGCACCCATAATGTGTGTGAAATGCCAGGTCAGATACGCTGCGCCAAAGACAAACCAAGTGTGCATTTATGTTGAAAAGAGAAAAAAAAAAAGTGCTCAACGTGTTTACAGGATATAATATTAATTGTGGTCTACATTGTTGGGAACCTGACAGAGTGCACATCATTTAAAAAAAAGGGGAAATGTAGGTGTTTCTTTATGAGGTGAAATTCACTGGAATATTGGTTTTCTGAGATGACTTGTTATAGAAATAAGGTTGAGTTTAAACAGTGTTTTATTCACAAAATAATCTGTGTCCTGTGTCCCCCTGGGCTCCATCAATTCAATTATCATGGAGAGCCACTACATTAGAGTGTACCACTTCTCTGTTAGACAGCCGCAGGCACTATAGTAAATAATACGCACACCCCAGGAATATGCTAAATCATATGAGTGGCCCATTTATCATTGCCAAGGGAGCTCCCCCACACCCACCCACGCACTCCGAGTCATTCACTCACACATACACAAATACACTCTGGAGAGTGGGTGAAAGGGACGGTGTGGAGATGCGATTTGGGCCCGGCTGCCAGCGCTCGTCACCCAGTGAATGTGCTGAGCGCTGGGGGGACCGCATCTCGGCCCTCGCCCCTGTCCGTGGCTGATAAGGCCAATCTGCAGAGACAGCACCTGAGCACCCCCCCCCGCCCCACCCCAACCAGGTCCCCAAACCTCCACGCTGTCACACATCCTCCAAACAGCTGTCAGAAATACTCTGTGAAGGTCCCTCAGCGGTGGCTCTCCATGAGGACTGAAGCTGGGAGCCCCTCAAAACCCTTCTTTATCTGCTGAAAGCACACTACAAAAGATCCTGAAGGTGCTTTTTATGGTAGTTTAAACACTAATAAATCATTGTCAAATAAATCATGATACCTTGATCTAATTACCACAAACTAATTAAACCATGGCGTACTGTATGAGAACCCCAGCTTCGGAACTGTGCTCAAAATTAACACACTGCCAATCAATTGTCGTCCCCGTGCGGCTTCTTTGCTTGTCAGACTTGGAAAGCTTTGGCTCAGTCTGCACAGTAAGAATGACATCAGATTAAAACAATAACTTTTTATGTCCAATGCCAACTTTTCTACAGTTTTTGCTCATGGAAACTACTGTATGATTAAGGTTAGCGAAAGCTCATGGTTATGGCAAATAAACTCTGGTTTAGGTATGATTAGGGTTAGACGACTAAAACACTTATGATTATGGTTGTGGCAAATATGGTTAGGGGGTTAGGGGTTAGGGGTTAGGGTTAGGGTTAAGGCGGGTGACTAAAACACTTGGTTAAGGTGTTCAGGTTAGGGTGAGACAAGGTGAACGTTCACTGCGGGCCTGGGGACGCAAACTCCGGTCTCGCTTCACGCTACAAGGTCGTCCATCACCCAAATCTCCAACCACTTACTTTTCACCTTGCTACGTGAAGGCCTCACTACTTACAGCATTGGCACTGAGCGTTGGCATTAGACTTAAATCTCAAAGTGCGGAATAGTCAAATATGGACTAATATTGAGATGAGGTGATGAGGTGAAGTGAAATCACCTCAGCCCACTAGCAGGGATGTTTCATTTAATTAAAATGAAAAAGACGAAAATACGAAATTACTTGTAAAGAAGGGCATTCAGTCGTCTCGGGTAGACAATTTCAAAGCACATTTTTGCTTGATGTGTTACAAACTGTGTCGCTTACAATCTTGCAGACAGTAGCACATGGGAAATCTGTTTTCATGGACTGAAATAACTGATTCCTATCATGGCTCCAGGGCCTATTTTACCATACTGTGCCACCCATTCCCATTTTATATTCACAGCGGGCTCCATTCTTATCTTAACTCCATTTCCTACATTACATACTCTGGAAAAATCCGATTTGAAATAAGTGAACTGCACAATTATGCCAAGTTCAAGCAAAAACATTTCCATTTATCGTTAATATGCACACTTCACTCGGCCACGAACTAATCAAACACTGTAATCAGCCCAGACATCCCGGGGGAATAACGGTGTGTGTGGATCTACTGTAAGTTTGAGTCCACTATCTGTTTAAGCTGAGATATCAGAGAGCACAAAGCCCAAAGAAATATAAAGCCAGTTTCTCTCAAAGCCAGAAAGTTTATTTTCAAGTGTTGTTTAGACAGCCGTTTCCAGTGGCCATAATCTTACCCAACAGTTTCAAATGCCTTTTTAATGGAGAGCCCAGCCCCCTCAGCAGTGCAGCCTTTACGAGCCTAACGTGTGCACTTCTGTTTTCTCTCTGACAGGAAACCCAGCATCCTGCCCCTGACGGACTTAGATTGCACTTCAGAGTGGCATCAAAAGAGAGTGGGAGACAGGGAGCAGCCCTGCCCTGTACCACGCCTCTGGGTTGGGGTGTGAAGAATTCCAGAGGAAACCTACAGCAGCGATGCGGCTGTGAATGAGCGGTTTGACTCGACGCAGACAGGGCAGGCTTGTTGGAAAGAAACCCTCATTGAATAAACCATGACCTGTGCTCTATCAAACACCTAACGGGAAATCCACTGTTTTTCTTGTGCGAGTCTTAAAGATCGCACTCGGCGGAGCGGGCCAAAAGCATCATGTCCAAGCCCTAATATAAAGTTTAAGAAACAAACAGTGGTCTAGGACAGACAGATCTGGTGCTTGTTAGACCATACCACTGCATCTTGTGTGGCCATGTTTGCGGGGAAATACTGCGCAGATGCCGCGATTCAAACCCTGAGCCTAAATACCGATTGCCCAGCAAATTATTCACACGGTTTCATGCGATTCTCCCTAAAGATCCATAACAAAAGAGTGTTGTACTTCTGCACTGCCAGCAGCCGCCGTGTTTCACAACAGGAGACCCAATTAAAACACACGCTCCTCAGTAAACTGTGTCGTTAATACTCTTTCATTTACACTCACGGCTGTGTAGCTGTGCGAGCGAGACCTGAAGCTTACAGTTGTAGCCGTGTGTGCTAGCGCCTTGCGCAATCATAAAGATGCCTTTCACATTCTTTGCCCACACAAAGCACTAGCAATGGTGCTGCATGACACGTCCCCGCGGAGCCGCTCAGCAGACGCAACCGGCACAGGACTGCAATCGGTGGCACTGCCGCTGTGCTGTTTCTCTGATCGAGTTACACAGACGACACTAATGGATGTAGCAAGGGAAGACCAAGGCGGGGAACAGAGGCTGTTAAAGAGAGGCATCAGATAGAGCGGAGGGGTAGAGCCACTTCAAAAGTCTGTGGCTGTTTTAATCTGTCTCTCTAGGTTAGTCCCTTGGCAGGCGAAGATGGGGGCTGGGGAAGCGAGTGGGCACAGAGGCGGGCGTGTGGGGGTCTGCGGGGCACAGGCTGTGGCTGGTGAGCAGTTCCCACTGCACACGGCCAGCACTTTGACAATTATCTCCTTGATGCAGCAGTCTCTTTTTCATTTCTATTGAAGAACCGTGCCTGAGCTCCGAAGCCTCCCAGGAATGCCGGAGAGAGAGTGCAAGGGGACTCCAACGGGGATAATCCCAATTTCAAATGGAGCTTAGTGATATCCCCCTCCTCCCTTTCTTCCACCAACCCCCCCCTACTGTCTGGCACAGATAACTCATCCCTCTCTCTCAGCCCTGTGCATGCGCAGACACACCCCTCTAAAGTAATAATTAGCATGTCATCCACTCGCGTGAGTCTGAGAGCTGGGCCTTCGGTAGAGTCTCAGCGTTGCGAATTATATATTTTTCTTTGGCAACGTTGAGGTCAGAGGATGCAAGGTTAGTGTTACAGGGGGAGGTGCGGACACACGGAGGCGTAGCCGTGAGGTGTGGACACGTAAACTGAATTACGTTGTGTACACACACTGTGGGTGCCAAAGAGAAGAAAAAAGTAAGCTCAGAGGAACCACAAATCGAGAGCAAAGTGGAACTGGATCCCATGTTTGTTGCATGTATTAGGATGATTTCATAAGTAACCTGTCTGGTGCCGTTCAAGCTATAATTTTGCCCATTTGCTTCAGCTTTTTTTTTTTTGGCAAAAGCTGTCAGTGGAGCTCAGGTGCGGACCAAACAACTGCAACAAGACTGACTGAAAAATCATTTTCTAAGACTTCTGTACAAATTCAGAAGCTAAACTACTATCAAATTGCCATCCATCCATCTACTAACTGCGGGAAGTGATCTCCTACAGTACATAATCACCGGAGATCATTTGGCAAGCATGGAAACACGAATGCTTGAAGGGGTTTTGGACTTGGGTTCTACTTCATGTGTTTTGGCAGTTCTTCCTTAAAAAGTGAGTTAAACTAAGTGTCCGCACTCTACGTGACAACTACTATCCCGTTTCTAACTATCCGTCATTATTTATGACATATCTGGGGTCTAGCTGCAGGCTGCACCTATTTCTTTGTGACCGACAGAGAAGACATATAAACCCATAATAAATAATATCCCAACACAGTGACGTGTGGCACGACTTGCTGTCAGTTTTCAGTTTCTCTCTGTGGGGCCACGTGGTGCTGAAACTGTTTACATTTACACCTCTCAGCTCATTTGTGATAAGTCAGTGTGAACATGACATGGACTACAACTACAAGGCTACAATGTATCATTTTGGATCAGGTGGACCAAACTACAGGTGTGAAAGTGACCTTAACTGGTCAGTTTAGCCATGTGAATTCCTAGAACATGCATTGCTGGCATTAACTCTAGCTGCCCACCGGACTCACGGTCATGCTGTGGTCATATGTAGGGTTGATTGGAGGAGGCATGCATCCCATTTATCTACTTGTTTCTCGTACACATCATGGATAACTTGGATGGTAGTATTGGAGGAGTCACAAAGAGGTCGTGGAGGCTGGGAAGTGGGGGGAGAGGATTAGATGTGACTTGTAATTATGTTGCTGTTCAAGAAAGGTTGAGGTAAACAATTCCTGGGAGTGATGGCCATCCCTGCCTGCACTTATCTGCTGTTACTCTGAGTTAGTTACTATTATGTTCACTGTTTCAATGTTTCCATTCGTGAACTGATACAAAACGAATGCACGTTAAACTAATTTTCCATTCACGTGGCCGATTCCTTTCTCCATCAACCCATAACGTACGGTTTAACATGTCTCTGGTACACCTATTGTGTCTAAAACAAGTTCAAGCCTCAACGGCAGCAGGAATCGGCTGTGCTGACGTGCCCCTGAGCGATACACTGAACCCTTGCCCAGCTCCAGGGGCGCTGCCCTGTATCCGACCCTGTGATCTGACCGCCTCGACTGTGCGGAGAAGCGCGAAGAAAAAACAAGCATTCCCCCTTCAGGGATTAATAGGGAATCACATAATATGGTGTGAAAATCTCGCAGTGCATCGGCCCTTGTGTGCTGTTGCTTTAGGCCTGCTGCCATAAAGAGAATCAGAGGCGTCACTGGGGTGCAGTCAAACAGCTGGGCCTGTGGTTAGAGCCTCTGCTCGGAGGCTGCAATCAGCTGAGCTCCACTTCATCACGTGGTTCAACTTTTCACTGCCTGACCTCCCTTAGACGCGCATACTGCATGCACACGTTCACGCAGACAAACATGCACACTGAAATATATATATATACACACACATACACACAGATCTCCACCTCCTGAATTCTTTCCCTTGCTTAAACAAGTTCTCTTAAAAAAGAAGCGAAAGCACAATATCAGCAATTTCCAGTAAGCTTAACACAACGCAGCGTTGACAGATTAAGCCCCAGCTGGAGCTTTCTAATGTTACACAACCTGGCCATGCATCTGAATACCTGTTGTTCCTGCAGAATGGCTGAAATGTATCCAACTTCCTGCTAAAACAGGACATCAACTCTCAGTCTTTTTTTCGGTACACATAGCGCAGCTTATCGAAAGCTGACAAACATGACAAAGAGGGCATGGAATGCTTGGATTCTTTGTCCTTTTTACTTTTACCAATTTTGATGTTGTTAGACTGATTTGGGCAAATGACTTGTACAGTGAGCATTGTTTGGTGTTGTACCGAAAAAAAAAACCTGCTCATGCATGCATTTCTCCAGAAATGTCTCCTTTGAGGTCAACTGATGAGGTGTTGAGACACTAAAGATTGACTCTGGCCGATGTGACGGCTTGGCAGAGCTCGACAGCGTGTGCGTGCATGTGTGTGAAGTGAGCATACTGCGGCTTTGCGGGCTTTGCGCAGATTACAGGGGACGGGCAGCTCCACTGTACTTTACCATTGTTCCTTCGCTCTTGCTCCGTGCGACTTCCCTCTGCAGGCGAGCCACGGCGAGCTTTTCCCTAAACAGAGGGGAGAGGGGAGGAAGGAAGAAAGAAAATAAATAAGAGTGAGTCAACGTGGGATCGTTGTTTAGTGAGTGACACAGGCAGTCGGGTCGGATTCCAAACACTTGTGTTTCAGTGGCACCTGTAATGTTTGAATTTTCTGTTTTTGCACCAAATCAGAAAGTAACCAGGGATTTTCTTCCCCAAAAATGTCATTCTTGTCAAGGAGAGAAGGCCTTTGAATCAACTTTCATGGGACACTCAAACTCTCTTCAGTTAGCTAATTAATCATCTGATCTTCGATTAAAGGTCAGTGTCAGCTCATTATATGAGAAACCAACACTTCTCTCTTCCATCTTTGTCGGTCTTTCGCCTAACAAGAGGAACCTCGCAGGCCAGCCAGCGAATCAGCAGATAACACGCACAAACACACACACACACACACACACACACACACACACGGCGAGGAGACGGGGTCGTCCACTAACCACGCTAAACAGAGAGCTTGCAGTTCTGTCCAGACGAAAATAGCTCAGAGGAAACAAAAAGCAGGGCATCCTCACACGCAGACACACACTCATCACAGACTCTCCCCCCCCCCCCCAAATAATTTTACAGATTCACACAAACGCATACACACCCGGTGCACATGCACCCCTACACACACACGCGCGCAATCCTGTCTACACGCAGGCAGAAAAACCCATGTATACC
>CM022483.1:4908135-4919846 GCA_011952105.1 Coreoperca whiteheadi
AAAGAAAAAAAAAAAAAAAAAAAAAAAAAAAAAAAAAAAAAAAAAAAAAAATGGCGAAAACGTGAAGAAGAAGGGGGGAAAAAAGTCTCTGGAACTTTTCACTGCAGATATTGTTTTGTTAAACACGACTGGCCTGGCATTCCTCCAGTCTGTGTTATGGCTGTGCGTCAGCCCTGTAAGGGGTTAAGTTTCAGGCCACTTATGCACAGGCATGTTCCAGGAGCAACGGAGCATGAGCCAACTGCGCCCGGAGAAAAATCATCGCCAAATATAGAGCAATTTGACATTCTGTGTTGAACATAATTATAGTAACTGGCACAAGCCGTGGTCAAAACAGTGTTCTGGTGCAAAATGCTCACCGGCGACGTTCAAGCGCACATGAAAGGGATCTGTAATCCTCTATATGCTCTGTAGGAGATGTTTAGAGTGACATATTCCGCTCTGAGTTTGTCACTCGCATTTCAGTCCCAATCGCATCGTGATGTTTTGTCTCAGTTCGTGGACTTTTACCAGCTGCGTAAACCGGCCTATCAAAGTAGTCAGACTGAGCAAGAGTTCGAAGGCTGAGCGCAGAACCCCAAAGGCTGTCGTGGCAAGAACGTTTATCTCGAGCTGTTGTTGGACATGCAAAGAAAGAGACCACGTTATAATAATGGCGTTTGGGGGCGAGAGAGTGAACGCGTCAGAATGAACGTGTTTCTTTTTTCCCCCTAAAAACATGCATGCTCTTATGTGCACAGGGACACAGTTTCCGGTCGTTGAATGCCTAATCTTAAAGGATAATACCAGTTTATTACGACCCTGGTCTTATTTTTGTGGTAATGGCCGTTGTTTCTAATGGTTATGAAAACACTGCGCTCACCAAAGTAATTAGTGAAATCTAGGAACACAACATCACTATAAAAAGTCTTACTGGGAGAGAGACATCTGGGCGGTCGGACGACCTGCCAGCTGTTTTTTAACGCATTACATAAACTTAATTTGGAGGTAAAATCAGAAGTGAGCACACCCGTAATGTCTGTAATAATCCCTCATTGCAAATGAAAACTGTACACACCATTATGGCAAGCACAGCAGGTCTAAGTTGAGGTACAAAGTTGGATGTTTTCAACGGACAGTTTGGGTAACTTTCACAATATTCTCTACCAAATAAATGTGGCCAACCTGGGGTTTGCTGACAACCACAGTGATCATCTGCCTGCATGCGTTTCTTGCCATGTCAGACTTCTTTTTTTGCGATCACGCCAATAGCGTTGTGCACGAACGCACTCGTGTGTTTTGGGAAACGGTGAACTGAGCGTATATGTCTGCAACTAATGAGCCGGCATGCCGGTGTTTTGGGTCACAGATTCTTGGAACTACACATCGAGCTGAAGCATCCGACCAGTCTTGGGAAATGTCTGCGCGGAAGTGATGATCACAGGAAATCGTTCAAAGACGAGCCAAAGTTGCCGCAGAGTGCCTCCACGCAAGAGAAACTCACAGCAGTTTGTAAAGGACAAAAAAAAGAAAAACGGAAGAAATTAATGTGAACTAGTTCATTTTAGTCTGTGTGAACTGAACTTTGAGCTAGCTCGCTGTGAAGTGTGAACATGTTAAGTAGAATGTTAACATGACCGATAGAAATGATGGCCAGAACTACAAAGATAAGGCCCAAGTTGTAATAAACCAGAATTATAGCAATGTACACACTGTGCACGCTGTGTATATTTCACACTTGACTGTGACTAAATAGGAATTATTCCAGGCTGCAGTCAACGCCTTCATCCTGTACATCCGAGCATGTGACAAAAGCACAAGCTGACAGTTGACCGTGTATACATTCCTCCTCCTCCTCTGCTGTTTTTCTTCCTCTCTGAGCCCCAACATAAAGCTTGGCTGAGTAAATTCCAGCGGCCAATCCTCAGCGCTGCCGACGTGGACCTCCAGCAGTTCCCAGTGACCTGGAACCACCTGATAGCACCGGAGGCCTTACCGGTGGGGGGAATCCCGCCGAGCTTCAGTGGAGCAGGCCAAACCAGCTGACGACCCCAATCTTGAACTCTTCCACACACACACACACACACACACACACATTTTTAAGTTGACTCTAGTGATACTGTTTCTATGCGTCAAACGTTAATGTGGCAAGACGCAGATGGCCGGAGACCTTGGTTATAAGGACATCTGCAGCAAACATATGCATTGTATATATGTATACATATGGAAATTAAAGCTAAAGCTGACTGATTGGCCCTTTTAAAACAAGGCTGATTTTCTTAGTTCCTTAAAAATTGACACTTTAGAGATACAAGGTCAGGTTTAGCATATCTTCGGCAATCATGTACGTGAACATACAGCAAATTTGTACCCATGCTTGCATACACATACCAGTTTCCTTCTCATATTCTCAGTTGACACCATCTGCTGTCCACCCACGCACACTTTGTACACCTCAAAGACCATTTGCCTTCTTTTCACATGCAATTCCTGCAGCATCAAAAAGCTCTACATCCCTCCCTCTGAGATAAGACAGACAGCACAGCACCGCACCGGGTGATCACGGCAGCAGCCTTGTTGCATTCACAGCAGATCCGTCCCGTTTCCCCGGCACATTCTCCCGCCCTAAGACACTGCGTGAAACCCACGCTCGCGCTTTTTCCTCCAGCTCACGCTGAGACAACGCGGCGACTGTGTGCTTCAGAGCGTCGTGGCGGCGGCGGCATGCAAAGACACGATCCGTCAGGGCTGAGGGAGGATCAATCGCGGCGAGAGCATTTGCCAACCTGAGCTGACATGTTGGACCCATGTGCTTTGAACTGCATTGTGGGAGGCAGACATTTAGCCGTGTTTTCATCACTGTCATCACAGCTCCTCCATACAGGTGGTGTAAGCCATTGTACATTGTTTGCAGTTAAGCACTTAATGAAAGAGAAAGAAAAGTGTTGACTCTTGCATTTTGGTTTCCTATTCCCCTCACAGTACTGAACACTTATCTTATTATCAAGAGGGGTTCATTTCTCCTCTGTATAGAAAGATGTTAACAGATTAAACATCACATGATGCTTCAGCCTTTTCCCTGCAGCAGTTACTCATACTGACATAAATGCATGCATCAGGATGCATAAATATAAACCAGCTTAGACGGAGCTAAACATTTCAATCGTTCTGAACCACAAATGTACACAGAGTGGCCGGCAGGGATGCAGAAATGTTTGGATGAGAGCAGAGCTGCCATGCATTTATGTATTAGCGTCTGCACTCCCGCTGGGTTAAGAGCCCTGATACGCACGCAATCTCTGTGGCACACACAGGCCATCCTGTTCAGAGGGACTCGGGCTACATTTTGGCTCCAACTCCGGACCGGTCATTCCCATCCTTAATCCTCCTACGGCTGTGTTATGTAACCTTCTGCGCCGATCCAACATTTCACCCCAGCCCCCAGTACGGGACAATGAGTTTACCGAGGCGTTTTATGAGTTATAACATCCAACCCAGAGTGACAGGAAAACAGAGTTACAACTGCCAGGAGGTTGAAGCTCAGATGGAATTAAAAATGGATTTAAAAAAGTCCAACTTTGTCTTTTTAGATGCATTTTTTTTGCACAACTCCTTAATTTTATAAGAATCTGAAAGTTTGTGTCCCACCTCGCCACTGTGTATTAATCGCTGTATTAAGAACACATGGAACATCATCAAGTCGTGTTTCCTTAAGACTTGAATGAGCTTTTCTGCAGTCGAACACCAAACACCGAGATGGCATCAAAGTCAGCTTCAGCCCTCAGTGTAAACACTTTCATCCGTTTCAAACGTCTGAGGGGTGGGGTTCGCACATCTGTGACCATTCAATTGGTCCCAATGCATTAGGCAGGTCCAATCAATCACCAAGAAGCGCCATCGTGGCTGCCGAACGGCGGCCTGACCTGCGCCTGTTCCCACTGCCTCACCCACAGCTGGTTCCTGACCTCCTGTCTCCCGCCACGGACCCCGTCTGCACCGACGGCCAGCGGAAAAAACAGGAGCCACATGTCAGCACCCCGCACACCCAACAACCCAGCCAGCCAGCCAGCCAGCCAGCCAGGCACAATGAGCCTTACCTCACCAAGGCAGACCATCAATTATTGACGAGGTGAAATGTGATGAGGTTCTACCGTGAGCACACAAAGAACACACGCCTTTTCATGCAGCCATGTGGCCTTGAAATGTCTTTACTTTATGAAAAGGGGCATTTCTACAAGAAAATGTTTTGTTCCTTATGCTCGGAAGAGCAAACGCCACACGCTGTTCTCAGAAATGTGGTTTTTCTAGCAAACTATGTGATTATGGGGACACAAAATGTATCTCAGCTCCCATTTACATGCACATCATTACTGTGAAAATGACAAAATAAGGATGTTTATGACAAATATGTTCCTTTGACACTACAGTTCAAAACAAAAAAAAAACTGTTTTCCTACGTGGATATGGACACCATAAAACAATGTGGGTCATCTAAACACCCTGACATAACTTCACCCTTACTCAAACTTCCTTCTACCGTATGGAGTTGTATATTGGGCTTTGTTTGGACACGTGTGCACCACTCTAAATAATGCAGCCAAACGAGCTGAGATGATCATGATTAGCAAGAGTTATCCAAAGTCAACAACATGTTGAATGCTCCGAGTTGTTTATGCTTTCCCTCTGTGATAACATCTAGGCCACTGTGCCTTGCGAGCGTCTCAGCTCCGCATATCTTAATGACACTGCTGCAGCTTTCTTTTATTGTTTCGACAGGAGCGACTGACATTATCTCAGAGGGCATGACTGATGGAAGACAAGTGTGAAAATGACTTGTCTCTGTGTACAACTTAATAGGTGGGAAATAGCTGCAAAATCAGGGCAATGATTTAAATCTCTAATTTCGTAGGCCAAGATCAGATCAAATGCTTGCACTTCATCTCCAAACTTCCGAAGCTGCAAAAATCAGACATGAGACTCCTCCGAGACTCCTCCTGAGCTCTGAGGAATGCGCTCGCCAAGCGCGGATTACCCCTGCCTGTCTGTCTGTCTCCCTAAATGTTTTCTTATTCTGCAAGCAAGGCCTGACCTCAATTGTTTCCAAGCCACAGACGCATTCCTGTCCAGACGAAACAAAACATTGCGGACGAGCAGATGTGCTTTAAAAATGGCCGCAGCACCCGTTTACTCACCAGCGCGGCTCACGAAGAACGAGGTGGGAGCCCGACGCGAACGCACAAGGGGCACTCATGAACACACATGCATGAACACACATGTACAAACAGACCGGCAAAGATACGCAGAGACATGCATACGCACTCACGCGCAATTGTGAATGTTTTATGTCTAAATCATAAAATAGAGATGACTTCAAACTGAAAAGATGCACTGTAGCTGGACCTGAACAACCACAGATATGACGAAGGAAGATATGCTGATATGGAGCAAGAGAGCAAGAGATAGAACAAAAAAAAAGAGAGGAATAAAAACACGCCCTTCCAACAGGTAGTAATGCTGCATGCGTGTGTTTAGGTTTTTCCAGTGATGGTTGTCTCGCTTGAGTCACACTCTCTGACACATAATTGCGTTTAAGTAAAGCACCCTTCACGCTGGACTACAATTACCTTATGATTTAGGAGTTTACCTGTGCGCATTCAGACAGGATAAACATAGCCTGTTTTTCTGATTTGGGAATTGTACTTTTCTGCCAAGCTCCATGTAAACATCTCGGCAGATTTATGCACAGAAGGATGCTTACGCCCGGGTGTGCTTGAAATGAACTAGTTCGAACGACGTGTCAAAGACTTACATGTTCTCATATGTAAGTCGCTTAAACGTCGCTTGTAAACGTAAATGAAAAGAACGAGCTTCAGAGAGCTGCATTCTTTTCCACCTGGGCAGACCTGGCCAACGGCTGCGTAAAGACCGTCACCGGAAAGTGATGCAAATTGGCAGATGCGGCCTCCCCATTTCTGACATCAGAAAGGTGTGGGAGGACGTGGGGGGTTTCAGACGCTGTTTGACAGTCCGACTAGCCTTTATCGGCATCTGATGCACACAGCTCTCAAATCCAAACAATATGTTGTGCCGACCTGAGTGTCAAACCAGCCGATTGGCTGATCCAACTTCCTGTCAGGAGGCGGGTTGGAAACAGAAGACTGGAACTAAACATGTTAAACATTATACCCAAAATCGGCCCATGTAAAAGAGAAAAAGGCCATGCAAATGTCTCCGGACAACACTCACGCTGCATGTTCGTTTGTTTGCAAATAGAAAAGCATGTTCTAGTCTTTTTTGATTTGAACTTGCTGCTTGTCTCCATGCTAAGTGGTTACACAACACCCCTTAAGTTTCCACCCAATCTGCCGTCAAAGCTAATTTCTCCTGCAGCCCCGTTTTAGAGGCTTCTCCATCCTGCCAAGACTCAGGGAGAAAAGTCGCTACTTGAAGATCTGTCGTATCTATGTATTTTATAAAATCCAATGCTAATTCAGCCACCTTGACATGTTCAGTGGTAAAAAGGCAGACGCATACTTTAGGTAAGCCACACGTTTCACTCATTGTTCTGTATTTCACACCCTGGCTGGCCAAGGTCATAGTAATTGAGGAGCAGGGGCTCACATTTACTACTGTACTGTAATACTAGAAGGTTCTGCTGACGCATGGAGACTGTGCAAAGGCTATAGGGTGTTTTACACCGGCTGTCAACACATCGTTTTCAGAGAGGCGGGCAAACAGTAGCCCTTTACAGAGGCAGACAAATGGCCAGTTCACATACAATAGAAACAAAGGTACGGCACATAGGAGCACTCTGCCATCTCTGCTGCTACCCACCCATGGGTGCATCTGTCTTTGTGAGCACAAGTTGCTGGGCAGCTGTTGCCGAAGTCCCCTCATAAATGTATCTATTCTGAATTTGTGCTGCAGTTCCTTCTAAGAGGTGATGCGTTCAATTTCATTTGTTGCATCACTAGATTTTGACTCGCCTTGTAACTTTCTAGTCCCTTGATACACCGCCTGAAAATTGCCCCAACAATTCTTCCTGCTGATGGTTGCAGATTGAGAGATACGCAGATAGAGATAAAGGGATAAACATGTTTGGTCCCAGGAATTCTCTCCTCCAGGTTCAGTTGTCACGGGAATATTGCCATAGCATCCTGATTCTGGCACTCTGGCATGCTGGTACTAAAGTAATTAAAAGCTACTGCACTCTCTCTAATTCACTCTAAGTAAAGAGTTTCACCAAATGGCTAAAAGAACCTAAATACAACGAGAGAGGTGTTTGTCAAAGAGTTTTACGGGATGAAGGTGAGCTTCTCCAGCAGCCTCTATCCATTTCCTTTCCAGCTGCACCAACACCTCCAGCCACGTGACGAGGTCCTGTATGTTTCTCCCACTATTATCCGATGATTTACAGCCAAGATAGTGGGGGGGGCTGAGGTTTGTTGACATTCCCTGCCCCGCACAACCTCAAATAAGGCACTGACCCCATTTCCAACCTCATAAACGGCTTGCTCCGTTGAAAGCATCACCGTGACAAGGAAAGAAATATTAACAAAGAGCGAATGCTCACAAAGTGGGTTTTGACTGCTTTGATCTAAAAACTTGTGAGATGCATGCGACTGTGAAAGTGTGTCAGCAGGAACGCCGTGTCTAGTAAACAAGGACAGCACCATATTATCTTGTAAACTGTTGGCATGCAGGACTATGCCCTAAAAAACAAATCCAATTTGGGGATTTACGTTTCCAAGAACTGAAACACTTAGGGTTTTTAAGGCAGGAATATGACAGATACATACAAAAGCTTTTATAAAGGGAAAACAAAAGTTTTTGTTTCCAAGCCAAGACACTCAAAATGCCACTATACGAGGAGAAATAATACGTGAAGCCGGTTCTGACTAGAAAACAGGCAGTTTAAAAGCAGTAAATGCAGTAACAGCCCACGAGTCTTCGCACCTTGCTGAACTCACATGGAACGAGCTCATCCATTTAGAAACCACAAAAATGCCCCAGCTCTAATGACATCACTTAACAGTCAGCGAGGGTGTCTGGGCAAAGCTTTGTCTCCAGGCAGAACAGTCAGTGCATGCAATAAGCCACTGATAGCTTTTATTGGTTATAAATTGTGTCGGGCCATTAAACTTTATGTTTTTCCTGAGTGACATTACTCTATCTTCAGCCAACAAGAGACATAGAGAAAAGACATCTGATAGTCCCATTTTCCTGGATTTCCAACATTGTTAACATTCAGTGAAACACAAAGCATGACGCTTCAGCTGGAATGCAACGGGTTCTGACTATTTGAATCGAAAGTGAACACCCTGGCGAAATGTCACAATCCTTTATTGAACAATTGTGTTTCCTTAAGATGCTGTACTTGCAAAAACAGGTTCATACCAGCCCAAGAGAGCTCTGCTGGACTCTTGACTGTTTTTAGAGTTCCCATGTGCTGTTCGTGGGGGAAGATAAATGTAGAGCAGGCTAAGGGGAGGAATGCATTCAAAGCACCCTTAATTGAGCTGGATGGCCTGCAGTCACAGAAGCAGAGCGTCTCAACGAGGCCCGGGCTGGCGAGATCCTGGGACGTGCCTCACACGTACACATCATTAAACCGGCTGCTTTGGCTCACGGCTCCACGGCACCAATGAACACTGCAGAGACAGTGGGAATTATATGGGAAAGTTGTCTGGAAGGAGCCCCCCCCCTTCAAAATTTAAGTCCCTTGGCTGTCAATGAAGGGGAAGTGGTCACATGCTGAGGCCCACTGGGCCGGCCATTGAACAGGGGAACATTCCTCAGTAATTCAGTTTGACCTGGACCCAATATGCTAGCTGAGGGTCACTGAATACAGAGCGCCACATACAGGGAGGAGACGAAAGGGGAGGAGGAAAAGTTGGGAAAATCGGATGTAGAGGAGTGAGAGGCAAAGCGGCGGACAGGAGTTGGAGGGGTGAAAGGAAATGCAAAAGCACACATGACAGTATGGGGCTGGTGTTTAGGGTAACAATTATCGCTCTAGTAATGCCAACTGGTACAGCAACTGGCACCCAAAATATCCCAATACTTTTCACATCCATCTCTTTCGAGAGAATTTGCTCACGTAGGCCACATGAGACTTCAGTCTGCCATTCCACTCAAACATACAGCCAACGTGCCTGTCTCGTGACTTTTAAATCAAAACTGCTTAAGCGTAGGACTCATGATGTAGTAATGGAACGTGTCGGTCAAGCAAGAACATGGCAGCAGGGGGAAAATAATAACATGGAGAAATGGTTGCTCTGCAGCGTGGTTGGGATGGAGAGAATTACAGTTTTAATTCTATAAAATCAAATCCCTCCACTTGGCAATCCTCTTATCCACTAATCCCCAGGTAGGTTTCAGAGGGCAGCAGGCTCAAACTGCCCAGTGCAGCAACACATCTGCCCTGCTGGTGGATATCACCGGCTGCCGCTCTGCTCCCAGTAAAGGCTTTAAATGAACACTGTCTGGATAGAACCTGCACCAAATGGAGCCTTTGGTAAGTACAGTAATTGTGATTGCTTTTGTACGTGCAATCCAAAAACATGAAAATTAAAATAAATCTTTGTTAGATGTCTGCTCTGGTTGGACTGGCTTCACTGGCTTGAGTCAGCATCACTGAAGGCTGTACGGTAAATTGCATGCAAACAGTACACTTAGTGCATGATGGGATGCATGTAGTGGATTGTGGCTTTGTTTTGAGCCACATCACTGTTTACCTTGTAATATTCCCGAGCGTCTCATAATTTGGGACACTTTAGCGGCAATAATTGGAGTTTGACTGCCGTAGTACTAACTGTAAAGCATTTCGGGTTAAAGGTCCGTTTAATATCAACTTTCTCTATAAGCCAATGTTAGATTTGTTAAGTAGAACTAAAAACGGTACTTTTGCTTCCCCTTTTATTTGACTATTGTCGCTTCTTGTCACTCACTTAGACTGCCAAACTTCCATTGGTGCTTCCAGTTATAAAGGATCCACTACATGGCAGAAGCTATTTTTAGCTCTCGTGTTGGGAAGCATCAGTTCCCAGGGCAAACCCCCCCCCTATATTTATACAAAAAAAACACAGAATAGCATTTCTCTCTGAGACTTGGACAACAACACCAGCAAGAGAGTGATGATACCTCCCATACTCTCCCATGCGCTCGTTTTAAATGTTCCCTTGCAGTTCTGTTTTTAGAGATAACAAATCCAACTAAAAATAAAAAGCAGTGTCCAGAATCCTACATTTGGCATCCTTGGTGTGTTGGTTGCAAGCATCCTAGCCATTTCCTGTGTACTGTAAACATGGCCGACTTTGAGTAAAGACCCCTGACCTGCCTTGAGTTTGACGTATGGACACTAGTGCTGCAGCACTTCACGCCACATATTCTCCACCACTTAGCTGTACCCACACCCAGTTCAACACCACTCGTTTCAGTGTGGGATTAGTGGAGAAGATCTTTTAAGTCTTAAAGACAAAGAAAGAAGAGGAGGAAAGAAAAACGTGTATTCCTGCACTTACAAATCCCTTGCACTGCTCAACTGTTTTACCTCTGCCTAAACGCCGGGTATTCGTTTCCTTCTGTTATCAATCAGAATCAAAGTGGTTTGCGCAGCGCCCCGGCCCCATGCTGTTGCCACTAGCAACAGGACACGCAATTCCCCCTGCAACTGGCTAATCGGACCCGGTGCCAATCAGACATCATCCCCTGCACATGTGTGCAGTGCTGCTATATGAAATATGTTCCCTCCTCTGGGGATTATTAGGAAAATTGCAGCTCAAGTAAAGACGGCTGAGGCGAGCCGGGGGGCGGATCATTAAACCTTCTTCAGTTAGCGCTAGCAAGCGCTGAGTGTGCATGCATTCATCTGACAACAGAGAAGTAACGGCACATACGTAGAGATACCCCAAATCCCCAAGCAAGGACAATGCACATCAAGCAACAAAACCTTGCAGCCGCATCAGAAAATAATGCAATCTCGTTATGCCATTGTATGCTGACGACTGTCCGCGTCTTACCCTGGTGGAGACGCAGCATCCTGGTGCATTCAGAGGACACACATGGTAATCCACCAGCACGCTGTCCTCCTGCCCTGCCCCGCCAACCCACTGACCCCGCAGACGATAAAGTTTACATCCACAATGCAGCACGGGCGGCTCGACACTGCTCGCTGCCTGCCTCTCTACTTGACTGGGACCAAACGGCCTCTCTTCCCCTCCTCTCTCCTCTTTTCCACGTTCCTCCAAGCACTCAAAACCCTTGCGTCCTTTTCCTTCTCCCGCTCCTCGTAGCGTCTGTCCTCTACCCTCTGTGTCTCTCTCAATCTGGCAACATGGGTTGACTGTCCCACCGCTGCTGCGTCCCTCTCCCCTTCCTTCACGCTACATACGCTCTCCCTGTGCGCTTTGCTTTCTCTCACTAAACACGCGCGCTCGGAGGCTTCTCTTCACACACACACACACACACACACACACACAGGGCTGTGTGCCTCCCCCCCCCGCCTCCAGGCTTTATCTTTCCTCAGAATATTTCCCTCCTCACTCTGTCTCTGCTTCTGTCTCTTTCCCTCTCATTCTGTCCATCACAGTGTCTCTCTCTAGCTCTCTGACCGCGTCCCGCCACCTCGGGCTTGCGGGACGTTTAACATGTGTTCAGGGAGACGGCTGCTCTGCCGCCTCTCTTAAGGTGATTCTTTCCTCAGGGGAGGAGGAGTGGGGTCGGGGTGGGGG
>CM022483.1:4921925-4964056 GCA_011952105.1 Coreoperca whiteheadi
GTGGTCATGGCCGGGAGGGCGACCTACGGCGGAAACAGAGCTCAGGGGCAGTGTTGTTGGGGGGCCAAGGACCCCCCCCCCCCCCCCTCTTTCCTCTAATCAGGAAACAGGCCATGTTTGTTTCCCTAGATTTATTTTTCCCCTTCATTTTGACTGCATAATGAGAGTCTAGGGGTGTGTGCGTTCATACAGTATGTGCACACATTACTGCCCGTACATGTGTATATAGGTTCTCACAACCATAATTCTGTGTATATATGTGATGGTGTGTCTGTATTTGTAATAGCCACGCGCCTATGGGCGTGTGTGTGAGCGTGTGTGTGTATTTGTGTGTGTGTGTGTGAGTGTGTGTGTGTGTGTGTGTGTGTGAGTGTGTGCGTGCCGGCTCTCTGTGCTGAGTGATCTGCTGAGCTCATTAAGGCACTGCTTATTGCTCTGCCAGGGGTGTCAGAGACAGATTCCACTGTTTGGAAACACTCGGCCGCCCACACAGCCATCCTGGCTCCACCACTGTCACACACGCGCACACACACGCACACACACACACACACGCGAAAGGCTAGGTTAGCATTCCACACGGAAGAGGAGGGTGTAGGGAGGGAGACAGGACGGTGCTGGGACAGTGGCTGGAGGGCCAGGCGGGTCGATATGGATTTGTAATGGGGTGCAGGGTGGTCTGGGGGAAAGGCATGCTCGCGGTTGTGGTCGTGCGTGTGTGAGCGTGTGTTTGTGTGCGCACAAAGGAAACGTGTGAGGGTAAGCACCTTTGAACTGTGGTTAAGAGTGGCCTGGGTTAAAGGGACGCTAGTGGTTGTGGTGGTGTGTGTGCAGTGGTGGAAGAGGTATTTAGATCCTTTACTGGAGTGAAAGTAGCAATTCGACATGTACAAATCCTGTTATGTTACAGTATGTACGTTGCATTTTGGGAAAGCTTATGTGGTAGGTTTTAGCGAGTGTATGTATTTTTTTTTTGTCTTTAATTATTCTATTCCTATTCCTACTGTCTACAAAATGTACTTAGGTTTGACTGTAAGTAAGGCTGTGTTTTGTATTCTGGGGGTACTGATGCAGAGGGATCTGGCAAAACATTCAAGGTCATCAGGCAGTTGAACATGGCTCAACGTTTGCTACAACATCCCCCAACGCCCTGGATTCGCCAATCGAATATGGGCAACGGAACATTTTCACGTAGAATACGGAAATGAAATAGAATGAGTCTCAAGTTTGCCTTGCAGTCAACAAAATGAATGAGAACGGGATGATGATGTTGCAAAAACTTTCCACACAATTCTCCTTCATAGCATTATAAAGTGGTGTATTTTGGTGTCAGATAAGCCTTCAAACTAATGGATGTATTATTGAAACTGGACTTCGTGGTTTGTATTTCATCAAAGGGTGATCTTTGGGCTAAAGATGGCCTACAGATACTAATTCTGAAGAATTTCCCCTTTAAGAGTGTTAAATTATTGATGCAAGCATGCAGCATGTTAATGTTGTAGCTGGTCCAGATGGAGCTAAATTAATCCGCTTCATGCTCTTGGATAGTTTAATCTGTTGCAACTCTCAGCTGATCATATGTTTTGATAAATGCCATCAGATAAATGTAGTGGAGTGAAAATTACATTTCCCTCTAAAATGTAATAAAAAGGGAAATACCCAGGTAAGGTTTTCTCAACTAAATGCACTCTGTTACTCTGTGTATATGAATGTACAAACATGCTGTCAGTGGAATGTCCAGGGCTCCAGCCATCAACCACACTTTCCTTCCATGACATTAATCCCCTGCAGCTTGACCACAGATGAGTGACCAGAGGCGGCCGGGGGAGGCCGGGATGCGTCACTGGAGCTCATTACCCGACCGGTCCGCCGTCTAGGTGTGTGTTCCGCGACAGACTTTAATCACACAGGAGAAGAAGAAGAAACACTTTGCTTCCTGCCTCTCCAGCACCCCAAGGACGATTAGCATGTATGCGGTGTTTAAGCTTAGACATGCTTCTGAGAACAGCTATTTAATGTCTGATACAACAGAGGAAAAGTAACGGGTGTAAAATCATTTGGAAACACATCAGAGGTACTATGGGTGGTTGCAATCAATCCAGGAGATATTTAGCTGTCAACATGGCTAGACTCTTTTTGGGAAAAGGGGGGGGGGGGTTCTGCATCAAGACGAGCAAAGGAAATGCCAAGCTGTAGACAGGCAGCGTGTTTGTTTACCCAACACAAGTCCGCTCAGGATCTACACAGCTCAAAAAGGCAAACGCCCAGACAGATGCAAATCACATGATGGGTCACGCTGCTAGAGCCCCTCCAGACACTGTGTTAGTGTGTGTGTGTGTGTGTGTGTGTGTGTGTGGGTGTGTGTTAGTGAGTGTCATTTAACTTCTGTGTGGCAAGATGAAGTGTGCAATACAATGAAAGCGATAATGCACCTCCGTCATGTTTCATTAAGTAGGGGGATGGGGGTGGAACGGTAGTCCGGATGGTGGTCCAGCAAGACATCACCAGCAGCCCGGATTTTCCTCTTCATGCAACTCAGGAAATGCTTAAAGTCATCTTGACTGGAATGAGCAGGATTAACACTGATGGAGTTAATCTTTAATTAATCTTCAGCAAATCTGAGCAAATGACTTTAACATTCCTTGCGTGATTATGGTAAACAAGTGGGACTATTATACCGTGGCTAATTTCAGCGATATCTTCTATCCCACACCAGTGGTGCTGTTAGTTGTACCTTTTCAAAATGAATACCACATTTTAGCAGTCACAAAAGCCTGTTGTTTCTGTCACAAGGTGGTCCTTGCTTCATAATTTTTTCCATTGGCATTTACTCCTTTCACTGCTAATAAAGAAAACACATTCATCCTGCTACTTAGTGTAGTAAACCAACCAAGAAGGGTTGAATGAAAAATGTAGTGTCCTGACCGATAGATGCTGACTTTTGTGTATAATAGTTGTGTTATCTAAAACTCGATGTGGTAGTAGTTTATTGATGCTTCAATGCAAGACTTGTAATAAGAGATTCATAAAGCCCAATATAAAATGCAGTGTACTGGCCAATCGACAATACCTGTCTCAAAATGAATGTGCCAATAGTTTAATATGTTTAAATGCAATACTTTTAACAAGGCAATCTTAGAACGAGTGCAAGTCCATTGGCACCGCATGGAGTTATCCTACTCCAGGGGTGTATTTGTTTCATTTACTTAAAGAAACATCAGATTTTATAAATCATCACTTCATCAACAGACTCAGAGGACACACCCTCGCAAGACTGAAATGTTGTGAATTTCACACATTTTCACCCCTGCCTGTTTCCTTAGAGAAAAGAGAGGATGTTTTCCCAAAGAGCCCTGAGCTGGAGGTAAATAGCGTGGATGCAGCCACTGTGACTTCCACCAGCCAAAACCACACGGGATCTATCAACAATCCAAACCACACAGGATCTAAAACAATAAAAACCACACAGGATCTATCGCTCTTCTTATCTTAACGTGAGGATGTTTTCCGAAGCGCTGTGCAGCACACATATTAGTCAAAATAACTGCATGCTTTCATGAGCACAAAAGGCATCCTAGCGCATTCTCTGAAAGCCCATCTTGATAAAAAAAAAAAAAAAAGTATTTTCATTGCACAATGGAGAGGAACTCAACTGAAGTTAATAGACCTGAATGTTGCGCGAATCGTCATTTAATGAAATGCGCAACTGACAATGCCAGTGTGACTGGAATCAGATAAAAAATGCGGTGTTCTGAACCAATGCATAATTAAAGTGCTTTTCTTATAGCGCAAGGCATTCAAATTAGTGTCTGAGAACTCACTTAGACAAACAACTGTGGTAATTAGCCATTATGCAAGACCCCACTGAAAAAGACTCAGCTCTTAAACACAGCTAATTGCTTCTAGGAATGCAGATAATACCCATTCAATCCAAATGCCAAGAATATGTGTCACACGTCCTATAAAACACTGCATATCCATGTTGTAAACCACTACATCCATGCTGGCAACAACAAAAATTGTTTATTACAACACTATATCTGCAGGGAAAGGTTAGATCCATTATGCTAAGTATGGATTATTTTTTTTAGAATAAGTGTGGTAGACAGCTGCTTAGCTTTATGCTTAACCTTGAATGCACCAGAAAAGAAACTTATAGTCTTATGGTGAATGATATGTGGAGAAGGAGGCAGTGCGGGGGGGGCAGCCATAGCATATCACTGCTTAAGTAGTCTTTCCCAGTGAGCATGGGAATGCAGCCCTACGACCAGCTACGAAACGACCTTGAGGGTGCGTCAGTAAAAGGCTTCATTAACCCATTCGATTAACCTCTTCCACTCATAAGCTCCATAAAACTGATGCATGTATTTCAGCCGGGGGCCTGGACTCTGCACATGAATCAGGCCTGGAGCGTTTGCCGTTTACAGGACTCGGGAGCTGAGTGCGTCCCAAGCCAGACAGACTTAGTGAATCTTCGCCGAGATAAACTAGCAAGTGACTTGCGTCACAGGGCACCATCAGTGTCGCCTCCTTGACTAATTGCTCTAGGGAGTTCATCATCATCTGTTATTTCTTCACTCACTAATAAGTATAGTAAAGATAAACAAGATGCTACTCCATGCTATCAACCAAGCTATGGTAGATATCAACAGCTTTTTGCTAATTACAGATCGCACACGTGAAAGGGACGCACGTTTGGCGCGAATACCTCCTGATTTAGCCTCAGATTGTTCAAGGTTATCCCCCCACAAGCTTTAATAACGTGTTTCTTATTGTAAAAAGAAATTCTTGAAGAAAAATACCCACAGATTTTGTCAAAAGGTCTGTTGACCAAATTCCGCCACTGCCTGAAGGTTTCGATGAAGGTTTCATGGATTGATTTATTTGCCCACTGACTGCTCCTTTGAGATATTTTGGACTCCTGGGCCGCAAAGTGACCTCTAAAGGATGGATTAGGCTAAGTCATTCACTTCAGAGGGCATACAAATATACTTTGGGAGTGCATTAGATCTCTTTGGAGCTTAGCGTGATCAAATTATTGCATTAGACCGGTCAACTTATCCAATTAAAGTTGTAAAATGCATGGCTCTTGCCCAAGCGAGACGGCAGATCCTTGGGGCGATGGTGGGTTTGCGGGAGGCTGAACCCTATCCACCTCCTCATCGACAGAACAGGCCTCGCCACATACTTCAGCTGAGGATTACAGCCTTTCATCTTGCTCAGACCGCCGGCAGCACACAGGCGTCTTTGAGGCCAGATATGCCTTGTAGTAACATCAGCGAGGTCCAGATTTGTAAAGCTGTTTCCCAGCTTCGTGCTCCTGTGGTCTTTTTCTCTCATGTGCACACACTCACACATTTCCTTCTCTCTCACTTAACCTTGCCGTCCTCATAGGACTGCGAGGACATTTTCTTCTATCAGTGTACTCACATTGACATATTTAGGGGGCACTCGAAGTCTCTCAAAGTGCTTTTTGAGACATCTTTGAACTCTTAAACTTCAGTTGAAACAAGTGTTGCCATTTGTATTGACTTAAGTGATTAGTGGCTCTGTCATCTTAATAGCTTAAACAATTAGGAAAATTTGGAATAAGCTAATCCAAATGACACAAAGGGAGTTATACTGATGAAGGACAGACATCTAAAAATAAAACACTTTTAAAAACCAACAAATTCAGCCGGTCAGACTTTGATAGCTGCTTTCAAATGCACAATCCAAAATCTCAAATCCAACGTTGTCTGAACAGAGAAGGGCAAATGGGAATAAATGTTGAGCAGTTACAGGACAAAACTGGTCAATTTTCAATTCCACCCACAGGCAAATTCACTTAGAGAGAAGAAAGTCCTATTACCTATAATCCCTCAGCTAAGCGCACATCCACTTTCTATCCCTGCCGTCTTCCAAGCGCCGTTGCTCTATGAAGATGACAAATAGCTTATTGATCAGCAGATGTCGCCGCTAATGTCCTTTTGGCTTGGGCTGCAGCTGCAGCCGCCTGCTCCACGCAACCTGTCCTAAGCCCCGTGGATCTCCAGCTGAGTCCCCTGCCTCCCTCCCCTCCACACCTCCCCACCTCCCAGTTGCTCGGAGCGGGGGCCCCCTGCCTGCCGGCCACCCTCCTCAACCCTCCTTGTCCCTCCCTGTCCTCCAAGGTGTGGAAGCGGTCACAGACAAACGCCATCTGCTCCAGCAGACAGAAAATGGCAGGTGAGGGCCAGCTCTGGGCCGTGTGACCTGATGCTGGCCACGCTCGACCCACTAACAACAAGGTCAAACGAAGATTCGGGGAGAAAAAACAAACACCAGCTCAGCACAGCAACAAATCAAGAGAGGGAAAATTGGTGGAAGTAGAGATAGAGAGGAAAAAAATCTAATCTGCATTGTTTTAATCCACAGGGAAGATTACACAGTCATGGTGCCTTGACACAGCAGCTTGTCGGAAAGAGGTCATGCAAACTCACTCCCACCCCTCATGCTTTTTAACGCGGCAGAACATCCATATGTCCCTCCCACACATGTCTGTCACCCAGCAGAAGTCTTTAAGAAACTCCATTGTCCTCAACACATCTAACGTACAAATGTGTGTCTCCTGCATTTCAGGGCCACCACTAATTACACTGTAAACCTTTAAAAAGACACTTGATCATGTTTAATGAGAGCACACTGCAAACAAATGATGAATGACGGGAAACCCCGGGTCAGCGTCCTACTGTACGTTGCATCTGATGTTGCCAAATTTGGATTTGCTCCATCTGATGTTGACACTGTGCCGCAGAGCTTTTGTTTCCGTCTGTCAAGGACGTGGTCACATTGAATAAAGGGAGCAGGAAAGCCCGGCCAGCGCCCCACTGGGGTTTTGTGCTCCATCGAGCAATGATGCTGCGACTGAGTGCGAGGGGTTGTGTGCGAGTGTCTGTGTGTGCATGCATGGGGCTTTAGGATGTTGAGGATGCAGCAGATGCTTTTGATGTATAATTAAAAAACAAGTTGAAACCTATCTCTAATTCATGTAATTAAAAATCTATACCTTTCCATTATTAAACGCTCACCACCTGTAGGCTTGAAATGTGGCTCTGAGATGTTTATAGTTTACTTCTGTGCTACTAACTAATTTGAATTTAATGTGTGGGATCTGAATGCAGGGAGTTTCCTCTGAGTTCCCATAAACTAGCCGTGCCTCAGAAGGTCGACTAGCTAATGTTAACATGACGAGTCATGGCCAAAAGCTAGACTGAGAAGGAGTCTGGTTCGCTGGCCTTAGATCCAAGCTCACTACAGCTGCTGTCCTACAAACCTACCTTAGACTACAAGCTTTTCAGCCCAAAAGGCAGTGAGTATTCATTGCTCAAAGGTGAGATGTTTTGTGGAGAATTCCTTTAAGTCTCAGAATCTCTTCTTTAAGCAAAAAATACTAACCACAACAAAGAGGAAATCGTACTGCATTCATTTGACACAACAGGGATATTTGATATGCCTACATACTTACTAAGTCGAAAAAGTAGTCTGATTTAAAAATAAGTCATGATTGTCCAATCTGTGCATTTCACCAGTGTGAAACTACCCTATAATGTGGTACAATGAGTGGCATGAATGCAGTGGGTCACAGGGTCATGAAATAGGGATGCAGAGAACTAGAGGAATGTAAGGGCTTCCCTTTCTCCTCTTGATGGATTGATGGACCCCATATTCTGATGGGTGGCGGGAGACAGCGATAGCGTTGTGAGATGCAGCTTAATAAGGGGAAGGAGGCGTTTTTTTTTACTTGCGGCCTGTGTTTTACCTGAACAAAAGCCGTTGTGAAGTAATTTGTCACTGTCGCCACTCTGAATTGACCAACACTGGGAAAGAAATGTGTACAAATCCTGCCTGGTGGTATGTTGTTTCTAAAAACTGTGCGCTTCAAAGACATGAGGGACTAGCTGCTTTTATGGTGGTTTCTTTACAATGGCTCGGTGGTTGCATCTCAACTGCACAGAAGTTCTTGTGGTTGTACTTGTCACTGCATCCTGTGGAAGCACTTGTGCTCAAGGGAAGCTGGTATTGTCTTCATATTTAGCACTTGCCCTCAGCTAGACATGAACTACAAACCCTGCACCAACCAGCATGTGACTGACTCTTATCTAATCCTCTGTCTAAAAGGATGCACTTCAAATGGCAAAACCTACTTCAAGTTTGAAGTAAGTTTACACCACGTGCTTCTCCCTGGGTGTTCTACTACAGTAAATCTAGCTTTTATTGTGACAGAGTACAATATACTCGCAGGTCTAAAAGGCAGAGGCACATTAAAGAGTTTGTTTGTACAAGTTCACCAAACTTAATTAACATTTCAGATCAACCACTTCTTATTCTATATTCAAAATTCTATAGTCAAAAGTTAGTTGCATTCAGTCTAATTTCTCAATCAGCAGCATGTAGTACCTCTGCAAACTCACACTTGTGCCATCCCTATAGAGCCATGCCATTGGAATGTCTAAAATTACACATCAAACTTCAATGTCTGTAATATCAACAGAAAATGACACAACAATGTAATTTACAAAATGTAAAACATCAACTACAGTGCTGATCGTGGTTAAGATCTAATCGCTTGGAGTCAGTACAAGTTCATGGCTTTGAAACCACTTGGTCCTCTGGCCCAAACATTGGTCAGTCCCTACAAAGACATTTTGGTCTTTCTCAGTGGCTATTAGGTCACTCCGGGTGTCAGCAAAGATGGCTTATAAAGAGGGGTGGGGATGACATAAATGGGAGGGTCATTCCTTTACACATCACTTCCCTTATTAAGGGGCAGCCCTGGCCTAGTAAAGGGGATGGTCAGTGGTCATCCATCCCCCCAGCCACCCACCCTGAGACCCCTAGCCCCTGTGTCCAACCCCCAGCCCTTCTCTGCTCAGTCAGGGGGAAAATTACTTTGAGCCGAGGGAATACAGCTCCATTGAGATGGAGAGAAGGTTGTACAAAAGAGGGTGAAGTTTAAAAAATTGTCTCTCTTTGCAACGGTGGCTGTGCATCGCTGGAAGGGCTACGATGATAGGAGCATCGAGGGGACAAGGTCATTAGATTGGCATCTCCATAAGCTCTTCACTCCCATTGTATGCGCAAATCCGCTCGAAAGGACCTCCATGAGAAATGCCCCCAGTCAACCCCACAGTTTCCCCTTTGTCTGCCACTTTTTAGTGTGCTTCCAGCACAAAAAGCATTTCTCAAGAACAGCGTACAAAGCTTGTCTCGCGCTCAAAACCAACAACATTGTTCTGCTGCCTCTGGTTGGGAATGGATTGCAGGCAGCTGCTGGTATCCTTAGGCAATAAAACATCTGCCCAAAAATCTTAAGAACCTCTTACCTTCGGACATTTCGGCGCTCCTCCTCAAGCTGTTTGAGAAGCTCGTCAATGCATTTGTTGGCGTCCATGTATTCCTGCCAAGAAGAGATGAGAAAAGCCAAAAGTAAACAATGGAGTCAGTGTGCAAATGCTCATACTGAATATAAGTTCATTGGAAACATGGGCAGACTCCAACCAAGGTCTTCATCCTAAACATTATCAACTGAGCCAAGTAATGAACATTCATTGATGAGACGCTGCAAAACCATGACTGCAGCGTACTTTGCTGCCACTTTGTTTTTTTTAAATGTGAAAGAAGAACAGCGAAACAGAAGAGCAGCGCTTTTGAAAAGGTGCGATTAATCAGTTTAGCCTCTTTCTCTCGCTCTTCTCTCTGCGTGTAACTCCAGAAGCACCTCTGGGTAACTTCTAACGGCTGTCCCAGAAGCGAGCCCAGCTGTGTAATGTCAGCTGGGAATAGCCCACACTTGCAAAACGTGCACTACTGAGTTACAGGAGGGACAAAATGAGCTAAGGCTAAGAGCAGAATGGAAAAAGCAGATGTGAGGATTTCTTGGCCACGGCCTAATGATTTGCCTCCTAGTGCTCCGACTACATAAAGCAGAAAGGGGGAGTGCAACTGTAAGAAATAGGCCACATAGGCACCATACTTCAACCATCTGGGTTTCCAGACATTTGAGGCCTACCTACAGTACATAACACAGCCAGTCGTGACTTGATGCTGTCAGATCAGTGTGGTCTAGGTCTAATTAATTAGATGTTAGCTTGACAGCTCATGACGCATCTCCTGGGTAAACGGTTATCTCAGTGGGACAGATGCTCTCCATTGATTTCTAGACACTGTGGTCTTGTGCTTGCAGAGTGAAACTGAGTAATGGGGATTCCCATGAAGAGGTCACTAGGCCAGGAATCTCAGTCTAGGAGAAAGAAAGTAGCAGTATCCGTGAGACACTTATTTTGTTCCCTCTGTTTAGACCATGAAGTACCCATAAAGCCTTCTTCTTACATTTACTGCAACTGTAGTCTGTTTATATCGCCTGCCCCTGAGCATCTATTTTTCTTTGCTGCTGTTGTAATCTCAGTTCTCTAATTAGCCTCTAGCAAAAATAAAGCCCATCTATGAAACACAAACTGGTTGTTTTGAAAAAGAACTTTTGGAGACCACAGGGAATCGAAAAAAACAAACACTGTGCCTGTAGTTTTCCAAACTTTTCGGAGGACCCCTGTTGTTATACCGCGGAAATGAAAAATTTGCATGTGCACAAAAAAACTGGAGTTGTGACTTTTGGAACAATAAGGCATCAAAACAATGCACATTTCTGGGGAACAGCGTTGTGAATCTGCACCGAGTAGATAAAAATAACATGCTTCCATATAACGCACCCAAAAACAAACAACACAACAAACAACAGCCTCAAAAATCACCACTTCTTTAACACAAAAATGATACAGGTTTGTGTATTCACACTCTTTACTGATTTTAAATTATTTCACTCAGTATCTTCAAACCGATAACGCAGCTCAAGAACTTTGGATAATTTGCCTAGAATAATGTTAGGGTTGATTCTGACCTCTCTATGACCCACCTTCCCCTATGACCAGACTTAAAGTACTTCAACTCTCACTGCATGGGCTTTTTTAACCTGTGGCCTTGAGAGTAAACTCGCATTAGGCCAGATGTTCGGAAGCACAAGCTGCCGGTCTAAACACAGTAAGTGCCGTCGTTTTGTCTCCTCGCTCCTCCCGGGGTGCCGCTCTCCCACGGCCGCTTCAGAAGCAGTTATCGCGTTCAATCTCACATCTGAGAGCGCCACTCGAAGACACCCATCACCACCAGCTTGCCCCGATGCCAGCAGAACGTGGCAGAGGCCCAGGTTTCCTGCTGAGTCGCCAGTCAAGGGCACTCTGGGTGACCATTAGGCAAATAGGGCCGACGCCAAAGCACGACAACAGATCGATGCTTAACAGCGTGGTGCCACATTTTCCAATTCCTGTCATACTATTTTTTTTTAACAATTACTATTTTAAGTGACCCAACATAACATCAACTCTTAAGCTTTTCGTCGTCTCGTTCGTCATTGTCGTCATTCATTTTGGCTTAACCAGTGTGACAAATCTTTCATGTTTGGAAAGCAACCAATTACAGTGTTAAACAACAGTGCCCCAAAGCCATCTGCTAGTCTCAGAGTGCCACAGCACGCAGCCAGAATGCCACTCACACCCGAGCTGAAAGGCCATTAGCGCTCAGCTAAGATCCCAAAGTTAAATTTACTGTTGGCTCCAACAGCAGTTAATCAATAGCGAAAACCATGGCAAATGATCATGTTCATGTTGCTCTTTTGAGTTCGTCCTAACTGAGTGGGCGGATGTGGTGAAGCAGGTAGCTGTGAAATATGTTTTGCAGAATGTGTTCCAAATATCAAAGGCCCTGGTGTTCAGTAGTAACAGCAAGGCCTTAATTACAAAATACAGTTCCCTAAACGATTGCGGACTAAAATTAAGCAAAACATATGCCAGGAACCAGCATCGTTCATTCTCACACACACACACACACACACACACGCGAGAAATGTGTGACTTTTTTCTCAAGCAGACAAATAAACTGTCTGGGGTAAAAACGTCTGTCTCCAAAAAGACCATTAGCAACGCGATCCCATAATGACTGCGGCTGCTGCACAAAGGGGAACCTTCTACGTGAAAGCCCCATGTCAGGGGAAATATTTACAGGCCACATCAAACGTGAAGCAAAGCTGCCTAAGTCTGTGTTGTCATCGCGTAGACCCCTCCTAATGACAGGGCACTGAAATAATCCTCGGCACACATGAAGGAATGCCGAGAATGCAGCATGCTTGTTGTCATGGGAAATGGGAGGGTGTTTAAAGCGGTGATTTAGAGCATGACTCATGTATGTAATGCCGCGTGTTATATCTTCAGCCAGGCATTATTTCTGACGGTTTTACGGCGTGAGTGAAAGCTGCACCGTTCCCACGAGGCCCAGGTACTCACGTGTAGACTGGAAAAAGAACTGAATTTACTGACTCCAGACTTTATCAGAGGCATATTTCTCAGGACTGGTGCTCTGGCAACTGCAGTACAGCCCAACAATTCCTTACAGCGGTTAAAACGTCCATAAGCGCTGTAAGCGCATAAGGAGTGCATAATCACCACCAAAGTATACTAAATCCTAAAGTACTTTTCTTGACAGCAAGAAGACGTGCGCTTACAGAACAAACATTCGGGAGACTTTGTGGTGAATGAAGTTGAATTAGGTGGGCTTTTGATCGACTGCTACAAGTAATTTTCATATTAAGGTGACAGGTTCCCAATATTTATACCTATCATTTTGTTTCTTGTATTCAGTGTCTTCAAATGTCCTCATTTTACATGCCAAGGACAAGGACCTAGTGGGTTTGATTTCCAATAACTGTAATATTTCAGGGTGCAAAAATCTCTAAAACCAAAACAATTCTGTGAAGTTATTCTTTATATCCTTTTTATTTGTCTTGTGCTCTAGCAGTTTCCTTAAGAAGAAATATTTTCAGTTGCATGGGAGTAAATAGACTTTTTGCCTTTGAACTTGTATGTAGAATACTGAAAGCCATTGTCAGGGGTTAGGTTTTAGCCATGGCACCTATTTAGCTGCAGATTCAACTCTGGCTATTTCACAACATTTAATTAAAATCCCTATCAATGGACATGATATAGATTTTTGCTGTTGTGATGTGAGCAGGGGCTAAGCTTAGGGTAAACCTGGCGGCTAATGTGTTTTGTGACGTTCCTGCTCCATGACTGCAGGTTCTCAGAGATGTTTATCCGGCCATGTTTACTCATGTGTGTGAGAGCGTTTGATAAGGAAGCACTCGGTAGCTGCCGAGAGAAGAGCCTCCCCGCCTTGTGCACGGCTTGGGTCCCACGTCCCGTCCCTCCTCCAGCTGCTCGTGCGCCTTTATGAAATTTTAAAAATATGATTGCCGCCCCCCACTGCTTTGGCACTGAGGAGCAGGCAGGGTGGAAACAAGGAAAATCCCAAAAACAGTCCTGTGAAAAGACACACAAACATGCAAACAGACAGACCTACTCACAAACAATACCAAATGCGATCTGTTTAAGATTAATGGTCCAGACTTTTCAGCAATAAAACATCAGCTGCATTATTCATCCATATGAGCCCCGCTAGCACGCTCTGCTCTTTCACACATTCTTGAAGATTAAGAGGGAGGGAATCGCATCCTGGACAAGCGTCTGGCCTGTTATACAGGCCTCTTTGGAGTTGACTGGAAAAAACAAATAAACCTTGAGCTAGATAAGACTGTGACCTGGTGTTGGCCGAGGTCAGGGTACGTCCCATGAAGTCCTCCCTCCAGCACCTTGTTTCGCCTACAGATCAGAGGCTCAGGCTGGCGCTACAGATAAGACACGTTTCTCGGGGGCCTGCAGCCCCTGCAGTGAGCTTCTGGGAATAAGACCCTGCCAAAGACAAGGTCACAACCTCTACCCTCTCTATCCCTCCCAACCGATCTCTGCTTGCCACGCGTTTTCCACTGATGACATGCCAAGCGTGGCCGCTGGGACTTTAAAACCAACTGCAAAACCTGAGCTGCAGGTTTGACAGAAAGTGGAGCCCCCACGTGGGCCACTGCAAGTCAAAGGTTATGCCGATAGAATGTAAGATTTCTTTCTGGGTGTATTTTTATGGTGCACTTGTGGATGAATTATGACAGTGACTTTTCAAGGTGTGGGGAGATACAGCACTTCTGATATGGCTGTTAGTCTTGGCCTCCTGCCAAAGATACGAGTGGGTTTGCAGCCAAATACTCCTGCCATCCAATACTCTGAAGTTCATGTGCACATCGTTAGCAAAGATGTAAACATAGCAAATTTAATCAGCTTCAATGAAAATGTATTCCCGTATGCCAATATAATTCGCAATGACTGTGATCCTATCGTAGCGAGGTAATGAACTAATCGGCATGACTAATGGCCTGTGTGCAGATTTCTAGAAACCTGCCTCTGCTTGTATCAGGTCGCTGCATATCAGCCAGCCTTGGTTAAATTCATTAGTGTTATCAGCACGTTTTGGGGCTCTCTTCTGATGATCCTTCACTCAGAGGTCGTAACTCACATCCCAATCACCTCGAGTCCTAGTATCAGCTCAGCCATCAAGCTCTCATATCCTCAGACCCAGCCGATAGCCCTGCCTTTTATCAATGGAAAGGGCAGCTACTCAGGTTAATACGTGTGAATTTATTTTTTTTTATCTGTGTGCTGTCAAGCTTGATCTGTAAAATGTGATTTGGTGGGATGGACGTGATCCTAGATGTTTTTATCATGCTGCAGTCGCATAAAGAAGGACGACTGTTTCCTGTATCACTATGGTTTGATGGATTCATAAAGGAAATTGTCGACTGACTGATTCTTGTGAAGATAGAATCAAAATTTAGATGTGGAGTGGGCAGAGACAAGGTCGTGACCACTACTCTTTGTGGCTGTACTGCTCTTCACAGAGATCACCTGTGAATCCAACACCGAAGGTGCTCTTGTCCGTCTTTAAAGGCTATTGTAAGTCATACTAACTATCCATTTCTGTTTCAGTCCAGTATCCCTAGGAGTCACATCCCTATTGGATGAATCCCCACCTCAATCACGTCTAATGCCCAATATTCAGCGCCACTTTAGAAGATAGTGTTCCCTATACAAAGCAAAACGCAAACTAAGGATGTGGAAGTCTTGGTAGTGGATGGGCGCGTAGTGAGTCTGACTCACTGAGACTGAAGTTTGCGTCCCGTTGCAGAGCTGCAACTAAAGTTCGCCTAACCGTAACCACAATCTTTCCCCAAGTGTTTTAGTTGCCTAACCCTAACCAGTCCTGGTTGATTTGGCAACACCACTGATCCACTGATTAAAACTGATCCGCTGACAAATGAATGTGGAAAGTGACCATGCCTTGTTTTGTAGATGCATTTAATAATCGCCGTGATGAATCCATTGCCAATCCTGCAGCTGCTTAAAAACAAAAGCCATTCCGTGGGTGCTTTTACTGTGAAGCAGCAGCAGTAGGATGCTCCGTTTGTATAAGCGATATCTTAATACAGCCCTGGCGCAGTGTAAAGAGAGTGACGTAAACAATGAGGTTGATATTGGTGAGATAAAATTACCAATAAATGCCTCGTGCTAGTTGGAAGATTAACTACAAATAATCAAATCAAGCTCTTACTACCTCACAGTTAATGACCCGTCACTCAATAAATGATGCCTAAATGAGAATTAAATGAGCAATATACTGCTTAATTGTACCTAAAAGCTCAATGCCTGTAAAGTTGCGGAGGCTCACACAGTAGCCTTATTGAGTCGAGGACATTCGTGTAACAAATGCCTCCAGTGAGCAGGATATTCTTCATCTGCTTACCTGCCCTAAATGGAGGAGTGTCGGGGAATATGGATTACTTGAGATACAAAAGGGAGCCTGTTCATCATCTAGAGTGGGTTTCAGCAGTTTGGGTTATCTGATGTTCTTCACCAAGCAGCACCTACGGCCTGGCCCAGCCCAAACATCAACACCTCGCCACCGTCAGGGCTCCAAATCCCCGCGGATTATCTTTCCAAACATTAAGATACGTCCAACGCTCAAATAACCCCCCCCCCCCCACCACCACCGTGTGTTTGGGCACCTCCTCTGCTCTTTGGGTTTGACAGAGTGCGCCATTCATGCCTGTTGGGAACAGTGGCAAAGCTGTTCCCTGTGCAGATCTCACAGGGGAGGGTTGAAAAAGTAGCTGAGGAACGAAATACATGGGATCTGACATCGCTATTCGATCGCTTCCACAGAGCTACCTGTGTGGAAGACCTGTGGGAGTGCATGCATGTCCTTTTTTGAGTTTGTGTGTTTTTACTGAATCTTTAAATCAAGACAAGCCATGTTCATTTTTATCCCAAGAAGGTCAATTTGGGTGGCAGTAGCTTACATTTCAAAATAAAAGCCCCAACAAATTACACAATGAACAGAAGAGAGTATGGAGAGATTGTTTATTTTGTCTCTGACTTAATGTTTTCTTGCTTATAAATTGTTCCTCATAACATATCCCATAATATATACCAAAATAAAGTGACAGCCAGTGCCTGGTAAAGGGATTTCAATTGGAAAATGTTAAAACTTGTCTGTATTAATATTTCTCATGCACGCAAATACGTATTTTTTCCATTTTTTAAAACCATCCCTCTCTCTGTTTCCTGTGTCCCTACAATCTCTCCCCTTTCTCTTTTGCTCTCAGCCTCAGTTTTAAATCTGCAAAAACACACACCAGGGAGGAGTGGTCGAGGAATGAATAATAACAAACACACAGTGTGTCCACGCTGGTACCAATGTTTCCAGACAGGATGGAAATCTAGGAAACAGGGGATGTACAGGAGGTAGAAGTCTACGGTGCGCCCCTGCCCAGATTTTACAAGCCTGGGGGTTCCTGAGTTTTATTATCATCTGGGGGGCAATATTCAGCCAGGTGTACTTGGAGTTGGGGGGGAGAGCGGCGATGACAGAAATGAAAAGGAGACCTGGGCCTGGCAACCCAGAGGAGCGCAGGGAAAATAGAGCGGCCGCTGTCGGCGAGAGAGAAAGCCAGTGAGCGACAGAAAGGATCAGAGAAGCAACAAAGAGAGGGAAGCGCATTAAAAAAAAATCAGAAAGAAGATAAATCCTCAGCTGGTGTTGACAGAGAGGGACAGCCAAAGTAGGGCGTCAACATTTCGATATTGTGATTTTTAATTTTGCAGTCTACAATACAATTGTCCCTAACAGTTTATAGAAATATCTAAGAGGATTGTATGCGATTTTGAATTGATTTGTGTCGGCGCGCCACACTGGCACGATCCAATCGCACAACTCACCGGCAAGTGCCAAAATACGTTCTCTGTTTAACCTGCAGCCTACAAGGATTAGAAAAAGGAAAACTGAAAATTCAGCTTTTTTGGTTGATGTATTCTGGTTCCCGAAAGATAGGCTTGACCAGTGGGACTTAATGTAATCTTAGGGAAAGGATGGAAGTGAATCTGTCTTCCTTATTTCCTCCCACCCCTGTCAGTCCAATGACTTTTGTCACTGATAAAACTGTCCTGTACCGAGTAATAATCTCTTACTTGACTAGTGATTACAGATTTCTACCACAAGAACTTGAGGAGGTCTAAACAGGATGAGCAAGCTTTGCTTATGCATCTGTAGGTCAACTGATCATTTACGAAACCAGGTGACTCTCTGAATTTACCATTTATCATATCCAGTTTCATGTTGAAATTGCAGCATTGAAATGACTGTCAGGTCACTTTCCCGCTTTAACTGATCAACAAAGTAGCCCAAAAGCAGGGCCATGTTCATACTTGATGGCAGAATTCAAGGACAGCATTAGTTATGCCGTACACATCAACAATATCTGTAACACATTTAAACCGAAGAATACTAAGCCCGAACCAGAGGGAAGTGAAAAGAGAAAACACTTTGGAAAGAGACAAAGAGCATGGGGGAATGAGCGAAACCCTTTGGAAAGTGACAGGGGAAGGGGCAGATCAGAGCAGAGCGCTGATGCTAAACAGATGTTGGTCGGTTCACAGGGGGAAGTCGGGCTTCTGTTTATGCAGGCTTTGACGGACAGGCACCGCACCTAACCGACCCGCACTGTGGCTGAAGCATTTGCGAGAGCGGCGAGAGGGCTGATCAAGTAGCAGGGACTGTGTTCCTTCACGGGAAATTAGGCACATTATAGATTGAGCAAAAGCCCTCAAGAGGAGCCATTCAGCATTATCTGCACTGCCTCTCCAGCACTTTGATGCTATGCTTTGTGTCATCATGTTGGCCGGTGCTTACTTTACGCTACGCTTTAGCAGTTTGACCGTTTTTGGCTGGTCAGTGGTGCCTTCTACGGGCCCAGAAATTATACTCAGATACCGTAGAACTGTATGTTCTCCCTAAACAAAATGAAAAAACACCTGAAATGACCTACAGAGCAATCTTGTTTAATGAGCCTAACTGATGACACCAAGTGAAATCCAAAGACAAATAATAAAGATAAGTAGGAAAACATTGCCTACTCTGCTAAAGTTCAGCTGTGAGGACAAGAGAGGATAACATCCCAGGTGGTAAATCAGAAACCACAAACACAACAAAGTCTATTCAGCAACAATCTCATGACCTCCAAGCGTGCGTTTTCGCAGAGATATTTCTCGCCCGGGACACTTTGTCAGATTCCCTGACATTTCACGTGCAACAGCTTCAGGCCTCAGCCTCATCACAGCTTCTCCTCTGTTTAATCCAGAGGCTGATTTATTGACGGGGCCTGTCTGTGCGCCGAGTCGAGCGACCCAGGTGCCGGGCAGATGGCGAGGCAGGCGTGGAGGCGAAGCGTTGCATTCCAGCTAGAGAAAGCATTAACGTCAGCTTCTGATTTTCTTTCCTCGCCGCCTTCCTGCCTTCGGGATGGGGAATTGAGATTGCCCCTGCATGCGTGCAAGGAACCACAACCTGGGGGGGGTGGGGGGGGGTGGTAATGTGACAAGAGGACGCTGTTTCTTTGCGCTCCTGTCATCCCCAAACCCACCTGTGCCACTCATGCTTATCAGATCCACATTTCCTATCTAACCTGACAGTGACGGAGAGCGGATCAAGATACAGTGAGGTGATTTCTTTTTTTCTTCTTTTTTTAATGGGGGAGGGAAGGTGTGGTAAAAGAATAACAATGCGAAATGTGAAAAGAGATGGGTTGTGGTGACTCTTGACCTCTACCGCAGGACTCCGTGCAATGATTATTCCCATGGTCGTGAATTATTTCTGTGGCAATGCAGAGGGGCTGTTCGCCATGTTTTTGCTCGGGCGCATCTTCCCAGACAGACTGTGGGGGTGGCAGTAGCCTCAGGGTTAACAAAACAGGCTTGTGGCCAAAAGGTTGCCTGTTTGAAACTACATTACATGACTGCAGTACTGTAGTCCTGGCGTGGGTGGTGTAAATCTAGCGAACCCCCACCGCCCAGCCATTGCTGTAAATAAGAATGTCCTCAGTGAACTAGCCTTGTTAAATAATACATGGTAGACAATGCTTTGTTTCGTGCACATTTATCGAAGCTTCAATCTTCTACTGCCATGCTTTTGATAGAAACGCAGTGAAAATGTGATGAATTTCAAGGTACTGAGTTTCAAACTTTATTTTCAAAGGGTGAGTCTGCCCATATTTGTAGCCATAGCTATGTAGATCGTTTTGCTTGCACTTGCTCCGGTCTCTTAGATTTCTGCCTCCAGTGAAGCCTGTACAATTCCAGAGAACAATATCTGGGTATGTAGCTGCTAGATGCTTCACTATGTTCACCAGCACATCACTACCTGTGTCTGCCTGCTGCCTGGTGCTGGGCTGGTAGTGGGGAGCGGCTTTTTTCACCGCTTTTCCGCCCCAAACAGCTGCCTTGCTACCACTGCCATTTTTGCATGTGTTCATTTGGACACATTTCACTAATCAAAACAAACACCATACTTTATCCGCATATCCGATTTGCAAGTGAATCTACACTCAGTGAGCACCAGTCCTTCGTGAACCGTGATGCTGCCACCATAAATTTGCGATCTGCATGTAAAACAGGCTCCCGTTTAGGAAACGGACCACAAAGCTCACAGGACGCTTTCTTGTTCTTATATTTCAGTTCCAATGTCAAGGCCAGTGATTTTGGCTTGAAGAGATAATCTACACTCTGCTTTGGCTGCATCCATTTCATGGGTTAATGTGAACAAAGACCTCTCAGTGCAGCGGCTCACCGCACTCTGTCAAGTGATCTAAAAGAGGACTGAGAGTCCAATAATTCAACAGCATAAAATATTTAAAACGACCATCATCGACTTTTGAAAGGCATTATTGCAGCCCATTTCAGAGGGGTTTTTACAGTCAGAGCTCATCTAGGTTGGGAAGGAATTTCCATATGTATCTGGGGCCAACCACACACTGTATTTACACAGTTAATGGCACTAAATCCTTCTTATCATCTCAAGTGGAGTCTTATTTTTAGCAGCCATATTTGTTTTATTTCTTCCAGATGGAAGCTGGGGAAGAAAATGACATCAGCACTGTTTCTCCTTCAAGCCTCGAAGACGGGGTGACATCAGTGGACGAGAATACTCTCGTCTTGGGCTTCGAACACGCTGGATTTCTCTGTGTGAAGTGCTTTCGACGCCCCCCCAAAAACATGGAAGAGTGTCAAAGGTCTATCTGATAAAAAAAAAAAAAGACATTTTCATCGTCATTATAACCGACCCTCCTAAGAGGAACCTGAACTCAAATATCATTTGTTTGTATTAAAATGTTGCTTTGTGGATTTCATATCCTGAGACGGTTCAGCGCGTCAACTCTTTGAGCTATTTTAGGATCAGAACGGGATAGTGCCGCTACTGTGGGAAAATGTCGCAGTGCAAGGACCTGAATTTCCTTTGCTTAGGCCAGCTATTTGCTCTTACAATAACAACACTGTTCTATCATTATTAGTTGTTTACTCAGCTAACCCTCTTTATGTAGGGCAGCCCCCCCTTTTAGCAAGCGCTCCCGCAGCCTCTGAACCCTCTGGAAGCCATCTCGCCAGTAGGCTGATTGAAGTGAGGTAGCGGTTTCATTTTGAGGGGTTACAATAGCTCACCCATCAGATGCCCTCCACATGTCCTGCATAATACCAGTGGCATTATAGAGGCATGCTAGAGCGTTCTGCATTGTTCCCCGTGTAGGTCAGACGTTGGACTGACCACACTGGTTGTATTATTTATGGAGGTGAACGGAACAAGATTTCCACTCCATGGTTGGCAAAAAAAATATGACTGTGGAGAAAACACTGAATTTCAGTGACCGTACAGTTTAGCTTGTTTGCATTTTAAAAAGGGCACATTTGAAATGTGCCTATCCTTGTGCTGGACAAGAAACCCATCATTCAAAGCAAAAGTTCAACATTTTATTAGACACTTCCTCACTTTCTGGCAGCCGGTTAGAAGAGAAGATTGATAGCGCTTTCATATCTGTTCATTATATTATATATATACCCATATATATATACATACACATACATATACACATACATAATTAACAGGTTAAATCTCGCTTGTTTAATGCGACATAGTAGTCTCTGTGCTAAGCTAAGCTAACCAGCTCCTGGCTGTAGCCTTTTATTTAACAGACACATTTGAAACTGAAGATCCTTTTATGGGAATATTCAGTTATGAATATGGAGCATGTATCTTTCACCACGGTTTTATGAGGGAACAAATTGCTGTTTTCTGTATTGTTGTGTTGTCACAGGTTGATACCTGATCACACTGTTAGCGCAATGAGGCCTGAAAGGGACTCACTAAGTCTGTCTGAATGGAAGCCTGATGAGAAAATGAAGAGCTTTCACCGTCGCCTCATTTCAGCGTCCTCTCTGAGTACTTGGGGCACATAAGAGATCCATTTACAGTGAAACGTATCCTGAGACCAAATGCTTTCCATGTTCCTGGTGCACACAGACCCCGCCGCTGGAGTCAAGCCATGCAAGCAGCAGGGGAAGTGGGTCAGGGGAGAAAGGCTTAATAATGCACTAATTCAGCTGGTTCGACTTGAGTCTCATAACCCCCTCCTCAATGCTCAGGCAGGAATGGGACAGAGGAAGGGCGGGGAAGACAGAAAATCCAACCAGGAATTGCCTCCAAAATAAAGCTTGTTTGTATCTGAATGAATTGGAGGGGCAGGGTTGTACTGCAATATTTAACAAAGACTAAATACAGACTGCTTTGTTGGGCTGTTAGCACATCTGACCAATTTCCTGCAAAATGATGACAATCCCAAAGAAATTAATGTAATGAAATAATCATAAGAATCGTGTTTGCGCTCCATAATTTCCTGCGTGGAAATATCCTGCTCCTCCAGCTGTTGTGCCAGATGGATGTTGGCCCACGGCTCAATAGCCCGCTGCCTGCCGCGGGCTCCCACAATAGCCCCTCGGTGACCACCGTGACCACACACAAAGGCAAACGTTGACCACTGACACCGCGGACAATCAGCCCTGAGGGTCAAACACTCCTGTGCAAAGCATCCCTCATTCAATCCTGCTCACCTGAGGCTCAGTACGCCTCATAAAACCTCAATCACGGCCCTGATGTCTGGCCCGCGGAGAGAGGATCCCAGAAAATCATTGAGCGTCACAAGCACATCGCCATAAAGTTGAATTATAGACTCATGAAAGGCACACAGATCATATTATCTCTTTAGGAAGTGACGGAGACTCGATAATGTGAGTGGCTCCAGCTCGCCGGATGACTCACGCAGACAAATGTTAATACATGCAGATGATATTGATTCTTCATATGGATCTTTTGCACGAATAGCCTGCATCCAACTTACTTCATCTCAAGAATCAATGACTGATATTAAAGGCTGGAAATGCACAGCAAAAAAATGTACATTGGGTCCTGCAAACTTGGATGGAGGTTTGAATCTTTACTCAAAAAAAGACTAAAAAGCAGAGGTCAATTCTTACATTTAAATGTTTTAATTGTTGCAAAATGAATCCGGTGTCTTATTCTTCCTTGCTTCAAGAGATCGACATTTCTAAAGGTAATCACCTGTGGAAGGGTGTAAAATTCTCACCCTGTTGGCCAGATGAGGATGAAACCAACTGACTGTTTGCGGCGTATTGGATCTCGAGAAATGGCCAATCTTCCAGCCGCTGACTCTGTATAACGGTGCACCATCAAACAGCTCCGGCATGAATTTCCTTCTAATCATAGTAATGGCTCTGCTTTGCACCTCATATTGACACTTGGCATTTGAGTTAATGTGACGACAGTGGCCGTGTTACGATAAGCGCTTTAAAACCCTGAGATAACGCAACTGAATACCATGTTGAGGAATCTCTATGGCCTGTACTGCACTAGCAGGCAGGGAAGAGATCAACACAGTCTACCTATGGGCCCCGACAGCACCCGACTCCTCAAATAGTGGGAATGGCATGAAGGTCACTGCCTCCTGACTGCGAGGCTGTGGTGTAAGTGTAGCCGGCGGGCGGATGTGGTGAGCTGGACTGTACTCGACTCCCTCTCGCCGACAGTTTCGCAGAGCGGAGACCAGGCTAGCGTCAGCCGCAAACGCTTCTGGCGGCGCGCATTAGTCACGTCAGACAAAATCAGGTTCCCTGCAGACAACACCTTATTGCAATGCAACGCACTGCAGCAGTTTGAGGCAAGGCAGCTCTCTCAGCTTTTTGTTGCATCCGCTCTGTTGCTGTGTTTGCAACTGAGCGAGTTCCAGCGAGGGATATTTGTGGCGCAACATTTCAGAGAATGGCTCACGCTACGAAAATAACCACTGGCCGTTTTCTTTAAAAACACGTCAGGCCGAATTAAAACCATTTTCCTCACGACAGAGGCTACACAGGCACCCTACGCACCAAAACACACAACAAAGCATTTCCAACAAAAGAAACGTTCAAACACGTGTGAAAATAGATTGATCTAACACAACTCGCATCAAGTGGGTAAAATTGCCTGTAGTGCATTCAGGGAGATAATAGGGCCCCATCCTGACACTGCAGTAACTTCCCCATGAGGCTGCAGGCTTTCCCTCAGGGCTCCCACCCTGTGACACATCACACAGCCGGGCAGGTGATCTTTTGTTTGGGAGGGAGATGATGAAGAGACATGCACACACTGACTCCCCAGTGGGAAAAGCAGAAGGGACAGCAAACAGCGAGCGAGAGTTTAAAACCAAGTCGGAAAAAAATGAAAGACAACTGTGCTGGAGGCTTTTCCCCAGCGTGTAGGCAATATACAGGAGCACTATTGTATTGTGTCTAGCTCCGCTGCTGGGAGCTGACAGGCCCTTTAAAGCTGTAGAGCTGTCGGTGCTCAGAGGCTGTCATCAATGGAAAAAAAAAAAACACAGGGGACCAGAGGACAGTCGGTCAGGGCCGGGCCACGTCGTGCAGGGACACGACCAGCTGGAGCACCTGGTGTTCAGAGCCAACGTGCGCGTTTACGCACAAAGACACGCACACACACACAGCAGTGCTGATGCAAACAGGCGCAAACACGGCGGCACCCGTGTGAGATGGCCACGTGGAAGCGCACACTCACCTAGCCTGTTAGACATATGTATATATTTGCTTACATGTGAACAAGCATCGAAAGTGTAATCTGAGTCCACATGAATGCACACGCACACGCGCACACCCATATTACATATGCACTGGGGTTTGACACATGTTTGGGATTAGAGATAGTTCGTGCAATGTAAAAAAAGAAGAAAAAAAAAAGACAAGACAAAAAATGTTCATTTTACTCCAAACTACAAAAATAAAATGTTGCCAAATCATAATTCTTTGCTCAGATAATTTACTTTTCTTGTTTTTGCACAAACTCTGATACATATGTTTGTTGAGTAGACTCATGTAAGCATCAGTTTTTAATCTTTCAAGACTTTCATTTTAACTGCACGTTCCTGATGCCAAACGCTGCAGTGGGCTGGCAGCTCCTGGAAGCACGATGAGTCGGTCTCACTGAAGATTCTTTGGACTGACACCTCCCGAACTTCTCTGTTTTTAACGCCGTCTGATTTTCTATGGACGCGCACATTATCAGCCTGCCATATAAGCTTGCGTGCTTGTGTGCGTGCGTGCGTGCGTGCGTGTGTGTGATTTATTTGTATTTGTTGGAAAGTGATGAACGTTGAGCAACATGTGAAGGAAAGGCAAACCAGATCCTTCACCTGCACATCATTAAATCCAAATCGACCTCAACAATTATAACCATTAGGTCAGTATATCTGTCAGCGTCTTCAGCAGTATTTTGTAGGCAGTTTCCTGTAAGAGCGGCGTCTTTCTCATTAAAGGCAACGTTCAACGAAAACTGACACCTCACTCTCTGCTGAGCAACACAACCTGCCCAGAAACCAATGTCACGCACTCGCCTATAGCATGAGTAACAACATGACCTCGATAATTCGGAAGTGTGTTTTGTGTTTCTGTTTTGGGTGGTAGCTGTTGTGGTGGTGGTGGGAGGAAAATCTATGCAAATCTCTGAAGCTGAACTTCGGCTGTTGAAAGCCAACAAGGCGGTATCAAAATGAGGGCAGAGTTAATTAATCATCTCGGCTTCCTTTTCACGGCCCTCCCATGACTGTCCCGGGGGGCTTGTGTGTGTGTGTGTGTGTGTGTGTGTGTGTGTGTGTGTGAGCGAGAGAGAGCGAGAGACTGAAAAAGCAAGGCAGGGAGGCAGAAGGGTGGTGCAGGTTGCAGCTGGAGGACATTTGCATAAAGAAACGTGAGCCAGCAGACTGCTGAGCTCCTGTAGGCCACCGGGCAAACCTCTTAGGAAAAAACAGGAAACTACTGACACCTGCTTTATTCACTGACCACCGAAAAAAGGACAATTAAAATACAGTGCAAACTATATTAGTTGCTGATGTAGCACTGATTAAAAACAAGAAGAAAAGCTAGCCTCTTTATGATGCAATTTTAAATTACCATATTAGTGAATGTGACTTAAAATCGCATACAGTTTACATTGCTACTGAGACAAGGAAGCTTTGACATGAGATTGTAGACAGCATGTATTGTATTTTTATTGTGACAGTATACTGTTTTTGAAGTGAGTATACAGGACGTCAGTGTACTTTATGATGCCTTACATGCGCAGACAGACATCAATCAAACTGCAACTTTGGAGGCCACTGTTAATTAAACGTCACAAAGAGAAAGCTAAATGTTTTCCCAAAGATTTAATGCTCTTATTTGCCTTTCAAGATCCTCCTTGAGCCGTCTCCTGCCACTATCCATAATTAACTTTTAATGTGCTGCAGCTGTTAGCAGCTCATCTCTCGTCTGTTTTCCGCGGCACAAACAAAAAACATTCAAACTCATTCATTTCGTATTCGCTGTAACAGACAGTCAGTGGATCGCCCCACGGTGAGCAGCGAGGCGGCATTTCAGACACTTGTGAACTATCATCACTTTGCGTCACCGCTGCCAGGTGTTCTGTCGCACGACGTCTATCAGAAGTGACTCACTGCGCTTTGGGCGGGTCGGTAGAAAGTAGTGTACGTGCCATGGACACTCATTTTGTTCGTTCCATTGTTGGAATTTTTGCACGCTGAATGCATTCCACACCTAGAATTCAGATGCTCATCCAAAGGGTAAAGGAGTGACTTGTTTTAAGTATGCATTCTGACTTTTTTCTGAGGGCGCTTGAAAGGATACTGTAGGTTGACGTTTTGAAGTCTATCCTCATACAACGCTCACATGCCCATTTCACGTGCACTCAAATACATTTGGTAATCATTCCTCCCGTCCATACTGGCCGTCAAGAGAGCCCTTCCTAACACGATTCCAATGTCTTCCTAGTAGCTCTTTTTTGTTTCCCTTACAGTGTTTCCTTGCTGAGCTGCGATGAAGAGGCAGTTAGAAAAAGAAGGAATTTGGCATTCTAAGAGACTGTAACTTTGGCCGATACCTAATTAATCTGGCTGACTTTGACTGAGGAAGCTTCACATTAGCTCCCGCCAAGCTTTTGAATGCATTTCTACACCAAACAAGGGACTGTGGAGTTTGTTCGCCATCACCACCTCTCTTCAGGAGGAATGATTGCAGCAACTGAAAACTATTTCGATGTAAATATTGTATTAAGACAGGCTTGAAAAACATGCGAATCTATCATTTCCAATATGTCACTTTTCCAGTATGAACACGCTACATGCTCAAAACCTGCCCAGGATTAGTATGTATTGTGGAATTGGGATACACCTCATGTTCTGCTGCTGACTTACCACAACATACAATTACTCTGGCAAAAAAGTGGATCAAATGTGAAAAATGACCCGTCTCGAGCAAGTTTATATATATAACATGAATGGAAACTAATAGCTGCCCTGAAGGAACTTAATTAATCTAAAATCTTGTGGTTTGCTTTGGATTATGTACTTATTAGCAAATGGGTTAGAGCATGTAAAACACCCGTATGCTCCTCTTTAAAAAGAGATTTGCTGTCATGAGGAGACGCAATGGCTTTTGCGTTCCCCCCTCTTTTTTTTTACTGTTGCCACAGGCAGGTTGATAAGGCTTTTATTTTGGCCGCCCAGGCTTGGCCGGCTGAGGACGATAAAGAAAAAGCACTCCTGGACGTTTAAGGCGGTTTGCAAACAGACCTCAAACAGTCTGCGTGCGCTTGGGGCCTCGGTGCATGTGACACTTTCATTCCATTCAGCGTCTCTCTTGGTCCCGACACAAAGCTTCATCTTTGTTTTAGGCTTCGAGTGCAGCCTCAGTACGGACCTGCGACACACAAATATGATGGACAGTGCAGGACATCAGCCATAATGCCAACATTCATGCCACAATGCATTACAGCCAAAAAGAAAGACTGCATGGAAGTCTTTCAGGCTGGAAAACGGCTCAGTGGGTCAGTGTGCGAGTATGTGTGTGTCTGTGTGTGTGTGTGTGTGTGTGTGTGTGTGTGTGTGTGTGTAAGCTCGGGGTTGTTGGGGGGGATTTCTAAACGGAGCGCAGGGAGCGATTTGGGCACGAGGAGGAGAGAGAGAGTGAAATAAGATGGAAAAATGCAATCATGCATCCCGGGCCTCTCCAGCTCCTCGTCGTGTGTTCCCCACTTTCCCTGCCCCTCCTTCTCCTCCACAAGCCATTAGTCACTATCCAGCTCCTGTTAATGTAATTAGATAAAGGATATATGGAGCCTCGGAGCTCGGCGGAGACATTTGTCTGCATAATTGCGTCCATGCGGTGGCAGAGGCTAAGAACCCCTGGATTTCCACAAAACACCTCTGGCTCAGATATTCAGAAGAAGTGGAGGGAAGAGCGAAAGAAGGACAGGGAGAGACATTTGGAGAGTGGAGGGGAACTGAAAGATAGAGAAGAGAAAAGTCCGACACAGAGAGAGAGAAAAAAAAATTTCACCCCGACCCCCACCACCCCTCTCTCGTGTGCTGTGTTTCCAGAAGAGCACAAATCACTTTTTCTAGCCAATCCAATAAGACGAAGCACTTGGGATCCCTCATCCCTGCTCCAAGAAATAAAAACAAAAGAACTGAAGGGAAAAAAAGCAAAGAATCAAAGCCCTCACCTTCAAACCTAGGTGTTATTTTTAAATCTGGCTGTTGCATTATGTTCAAATGCCGGTCCCCCCCCCCCCCCAGTATGCACACACATATCATCATGCACACACAATGCTCATTAGGCCACCTAGTAATAAACTGTCAAATGTCACAATCCATCTCACCCACTTGGGGTGAATATGTGCAGATGGCAGGCAGGTCCCCGGATTTAGACCTTCTGGAGAAGTATTGGAAACGCGAAACAAGCTCTCTTCTCGCATGTAGGCTAATTAGTGGCAGTCGCAGCTTGTCGGCTAGTGACCTACATATGGAACATGGTAGGATCGCTGCAGTCGAGATGCACCACACACAGTCGAGAATTCCCACATTGCCGTACAGTTGAGAAGCATGGACGCACACCGAGCCAGTCCAAAAACCAAAGCTAGGACTCCAAAATAATGATTCCTTTTCCTATAAATGAACCTTTAGTTTTGTTTTTTAATTAACCGATTAATCATTTAGTCTATGAAAGGCACCGGTTTTGTACAACCAACAGTCAAAAACCCAAAGATATTCAAATTAACGGAGAAGAAAAGCAGCTAATTGTCACGTTTTAGAAGGTGGAACCAGAAAATGTTTGTCTTTTGTGCCTTTGACTTCAACAGTAAATAAAGTATCTAAATCGTTGCCGATTAATCCCTGAATCAACTATTCGTTTCAGCACAACAAACACATGAAAACACAAAAGAAAGAGCAAGTACAGCATGCACACACCAAATACAACATGAATTTGAACTTTCCCTTTGCCAACCCTCCCCCTATGCCCTGCACCTCTAACCCTGGGCAGTTCCTGTCTCCCGTCTGGGGCACAACCGATGTAGGTGGTTGTGGATTTGGACGGACTGCAGGGCAGGAAGTTAGCCTGATTATCGCCCAGTCAGACCTACTTCCCGCTCCAGACAGCCTGCCTCCTGCCCCAGATACCTCCTCGACGGATGGAGCGCTGGAAGGGATGGAGAGACCGTAGGGGGAACGTATGGACCGAGACTCACCGCCAGCAGCTCCAGCAGGGGAACGTTTCGGATCCTCCCGCAGACCGACACGATACCGCGGTCCGAGAACTGGCTCATCCTGCGTCTGCTTTGCTCGTCTGCTCGCCTTCCTCGTCTTCCGCTCCGTTCCCCACTTCTGCCCTCGCTGCCTTGCTGAGTCTCAGCTGCTGCCTGCCACTGTGTGTATGTGTGTGTTTGCATTTGGCGGTGTGTGTGTGTGTGTGTGTGTGTCTGTGTGCTGTAATGATGATGCAGCAGGCAGTCGTGCAGCCTTGGCAGCGAAGTGCCTCGTCTGAATTCTCGTCTCTCCTCAGCGAGGCCACATCAGCTCTTGTCAATATTTAACCAGCAAGTCAAGTCGAATTAAATCACCTGGGCAAGACCAACTGTGGTTTGCTGCCCAGGAGAGCGTGTGAGTGTGTGTTTTTATGTGTTTATGTGTGAAGTAGTGACTGGCTAGTATTGGTGCATGCGTGAAAAGACATAAAACATTAACACATGTCAGGAGAGGAGTCTAATTCAGACTTCCAGGCTGGCTGCTTCTCCTCTTTCTGCGACTCGAGCTTCTGTCCAAAACTCACACTCGGTCACGATTGGGCTCCTGAACACTGGTCGCTTCACTGCTGCTGCTGCTGCCGCTGCCACTCGGGGAGATCTAAGGCAACGTAAAGATGGACTTGGCAGCGTAAAGTGAGAGAAAATGTGCGCGTGTGTTCACGCAGCTGAATGGCAGAGCGACAGCGGCGTCAAACAGCCAATGAAAGGGCTCCTTGACATTTGCCTCAGGAGTATTTTCCCCTGTCTCGCTGTGAGCGCGGCGCCTCAGTTCAAAATCAAATATGCCGTATGACTCGTGAGCTAGGGCAGAAAAAGAAAGAGAGGATCTCTACTAAAACACTTTATTTTACATTTAGCTAGTGGTTTTATTCGGTGACTTACAATGAACATGCAAACTATGGACTGAGGGTCTCGCTTGATGACACTTTGACAAGACACAAAGCTTAAGGAGCATTTTCCGATCATTAAGTCATCCCACAACTCCAATGTTAAGTGCCTGATGTCAGACGTTAAGGAAACGTGTCACAAAGTATTTTTCATTTACCTTTACAGTAAAAGAAAGATTGGCATTTTCCCGTGAAGGGCAAGCGCACTGTGTTCGACACGTTTAATGATTAAAACAGGATCTATAGGAACTATTTACCGTAGTGTGGCGAGAGAAAAAAACAACAGGTTGGAAATTCTAACATCTACAATTCCATGACAACTGCTTAAAGTCCATCTGCTGATGGAGATCGTGTGCTATGACGGAAAGCTCCAGAAGAGCTACTGAATTACCCTTTTGGTAATGCTTTCGTGACTGCTGTTTCCAAGGTCAACAAAGAACTTTGGACCCCTTTAAAGCCAACATGGACAACAAGTCCAACAGTGCTCAGAGAAAAAAAATGGAAAATTTGACTGTTGACAACCTCAATATGCTGAGGGAGATCATGTGATATGATCAGAAGGCTCCAGAAGTTGACCTTTAGGTGATGTTGTTTTCTCAAAACAGCTGTTTCAGATCAAGAATCAGCGCTTACTCCCTCGCTAACCCTCCGCTGACCGGTGTCTTGAGGGAAGCCAGATTGGAGATTTTGTTTCATTCACAGTGGTCAAGTGGCCGAGTAGGCTGCACAACCGATAATGACAGTTGTCTCCTTCAAACTGGGAAACATGGAAGTTGTCCTGGAGACATTGTCACGTTTCTCCCTAAACTATCTACCAAAATCAGGCTTCACAGGTGAGAAAAGGCTGTTGAGTTGCAAAATTATGCTCCATGTGCCTTCTTTGAACACTTCCATCTCACACCATTATCGAAATGTTTGCTAATTGTAATTGATAATGAAAAAAACTTTTTTTGTTCCACTCTTAGCTTACATTTTTGTACTTCTAGATCAGTGGGTTATCTACTATCTGCACATGTGCAGTAACAGGCGCTCAATATACGTACAAGAGTTTGAAAACAGAAACCCACATCCAACTTTCAGGGAACCTTGTTTCTCCTAAAATGTCCAACAAAAATCATATCTAAGCATATCCAAATCATGCTTTAATACCTAGCCTTAATGGTTAAAGTAGATTTTGAGCAGGAGTGACTCACATCATCTAGTTCCTATCTGACCAGGCAGAAATGATGCTCCAGTGGATGGTTTCCAGACTTTCTGTAAATCTTGCACCGAAAACAGTTTGGCTGTACAAGGCTTGATGATATCACCCAACAGCAGAAAGACGACCTCAAAAGTCTTCCCTTGTGAGCTGCAATGGCCCAACTGAGAGCTGGGTTGTAAAATAATGTCCACATATTCTATACCGGCCTGTTCACTGTACAGTTTGGGTCTAGTTTTAGATTTGGTGTTGCAGCAAACCTTGAATACGTTGAAACACTCTGCTTCCGCTGACCTATATAAGCTGTGTTTTCTCCCACAGAGAAGTGAGCCCGTGACCTGTGGCTATCACTGTGATTGATGGGAGATGAGTGGCAGGCGGTGCTGACTGCTCGCACGCAGATTACACACTTATCAGTCAGCAGGCGCCTGGGCAAGCCTCGCTGAGGAATTTATGACATCAGACACAGTAGCTTCACACCGGTCAGCTTGTGTGAAGCGAGCTGAGGTGATGCAGGTGTAAAATCAGCGCCCTGCCCCAAATGCATTCCCGTAAGTGACTAATGGTTTTCCACCAAAGCAGGTTCCGCCTAGTCATGACACCATCATTAAATAGAAAGTTACTTTGAAATCTGTTGTGCAAGAAAACTGCCTTCACTAATGGATTGAAGCTAATGCCACCAGTCATCCGTGCATCAAACCAGTGTAAACCAATATAAAATGGCAGTCAACCAGTCTATGCAGAAGACATAATGAACATTCTATCACTGAAATGAGCAACCGTGTCTATTTAATAAAGACTGAGATTTTGAAAAGGCATCCTTCTGCGATTTAGGGAGGCTTCATTTGTCAGTGAGAAGGCATCATGACACTAATACCCATATAATGATTTTGGTCTGGGATGGCCAGAAAACTGTATCTGGGTTGGAATGACTGACTATTTTGGTAATGCAGGCGTAGCAAATGAGACGGTCCATTTGTCAAAGCTTCAATGAGATTAATGGTAAGATAATATAAATGTAATATAACAAATTAAGGGGCAATTATTGTGGTTTGGTATGGCTGTAAGAGTGCACCGAAGTAGAAATGACTAAATAATTTATATCATTTGTCAAGTTATAAACTATTTGCAAATTACAAGGAACTGAAATTCCAAAGCAGTTGTGTCAATGTATGTAAGAATGTGCTGAGCAAATATAAAACCGGGCTCTAACCCCACAACCCTTAGCTTTTTACCAGGTGCGAGGAAGCACCACTCCTCCGTGTGAACACCTGGTAGGAACTCACCATACAAGCCTGACCAGTACAGTCTCCGCCTGTTGAGACAATTGCCCTGGAAGGCATCTATTTTGCCCCCGTAATGATGACCAGAGTATCCTCTAGGCGTAAACACGTGTGGAAAAAACCCGATTTTAAGACTCACATACGGGCACCAGCTAATTTGCATGCAGAAAATGCTCGTACACGTCAACACACGTAAGAAGCATACGTCCGCGTCTTCATGCACATGTTGGCGCACAAACACACACTCGGCCGTCATCAATCAACCCATATCAAAACAAACAAGCGAGGCCCCGAGCACTTATGTGGAGCCATATATATCAAGTGTCCGTTTCAAAGTGGTTTCTGTACGTATTTATTCAGTGGTCGGAACTAATGCGGAAACATGTAAATATTTCCCTGGACTGGGCAGGAAGTGATTCTAGGATTGTTATGGCACTTCCCAGACCGCCGACCACAGAGTCACATAGAGTCCTACACAAGGGTTAGGGATAGAGATTAGGGATCAGAATTTAAGGGCCAAAAAAAGACTTATTTTGCCACCATACATAGGTTTTTGTCTTGAGAGTAAGTAAAGAGCACATATTGAATGAATGTAAACAGATGTGTCCCTATGCAATCCACAACATTTCACAAGGATATTCTCATGTGGTCCTGTACCAAAACAGACATGGAGATCTATCAAAAACAGTTGGCCTTGCTACTTCATGTGGCAATTTCTTGCAGAAAAGGCAAAGAAATAGAGGAAATTGCTACATTTGGATTGTGGATGGAAAGATGTAGGCAGCGAGGCCCAAAAACACTCTGGCTCGGCATTGAAACTCGATGAACTGGATTATAAAATGAATCTAACTGCACTATTTTGCCATTTGCCCACTTTTTTTTTTTGGATAATTGTTTAACTAGTATTTCTCCTGTTACATGTGATGTTGATTGCCCAGCAGCAGCGGCAGCTTCAGTCCTCGACTGGTGTCTACATAAGATGTGTTCAGGCCCAGTATTGAGTGTCGGTCATCCGTGGTTTCGCAGCCCTCAGATCCCAACAAACACTGACTGTAGTTACTTGTATAAAACTGAAGAAAATGTGTCCCCGCTTAGATCAGTACACCAAACAACAAGCCAGGCTCCCCCACAGTTCTAGCTCTGGTCTTAGAAAACCGAGCATGAAAGAGCTCTCTCAGATTCCAGCTGAGGGTTTGGCTCGGTGCCTGATGAGGTGGATGTGATCACAGGGCGGCCTCTGTGCAGAAGAATAGACAGGACGTGCCCACCACCCCACACCGCCTCACCACCTTCTGCCTCTCACACCCACACCCGGTATGCCAGGAGGCCATAGAGGGCGCCTGTCCCGCCCCAGCTGCAAGGTGAGGAGGTGGGCTTCCCGGTGCTGACAGATGCAGCCCCTCCTCCGCCTCTGCCTCTCCCTGTACACTGGGGTCTTAATCTGCACGTCCAATCCTGTTAGCTGCCCTCTGCCAGTTTTGCCTTGTTCAAACCCAAACCCGCGGTGCCAGTATTGGGCCCAAAGATGGTGCCTCATCTGCATTCGATAACCAAACATCCCTCGAGACGGAGCTTCCGCGCCAGGTGGACGGGGTTAACACCCCGGGATAAGCTCTCCTGGCTACTGTGTTTGGATCATGTTTCAGGTTTCTCTGCAGAGACAGACCTCTATTTCAACACAGTGAACCCAAAAAATAATAGTGTGTTTTACACATCTGTCTTCAGTGGGAGACTTGTTTTTACACACTAACCAGCTTACCCATGTCAATGAACTACAAAAGAATCCTACACCGTTTCGTTAAACGTGTACAGTATATGTTTATTTGTTCAAGCTTACAAAATAGACAAGACTTCATGCATACGCTGCATTGTAACCATGCATGTAGATACCATGCTAATAAAAAATAATAACTTCCATAAATGTAACATGTAGGATTACTTGTTCATGAGAAATGAGGCAGCTCTTGGACACCATGTTAGTCAGCCAAAAGGTGGAATTTACAGAAATGCCTGTATCTACCCAGACTCTGTTCACTTTTAATGATTTCAAATATGACCTAAAGTATTTTTATTTGGTGGTATTGTAAAAGTAAAACTTCCACATGGGACAGGTCAGTGGATCCCAACGTTCGTGTCACAGCACAGTGCCTTAAGAACGGGCCATGGGGGCTGCAAGATTTGTTGATTTCCATGTTTTTGTTGCGCAATTTTAATAATGTATTACCACATTGTAAAAGGCAACATTTACATTAACTACATTTTTATGTTACCGGATGCTGGTTGTCGTAGTGACACAAAACACTTTCCAGCTCGTCAGTTTTCCAAGTACACGCACAGATTTCGTTGGTGTGACTGGTAAATTGAAATAAATGCGTCTTTTGTTTATATGCCTGAAATGGAAACGGCCAGCAATTTGCATGTTCTATTACTTATTTTCTGGAAAGTTGGTTAAAATGTTTACATTCTACACTTTTAATCATAATTATATATACTACAATTTCATCATTTTCATCATAATTGTATGTACTATGATCTTCTGTTGTGAATCTATGCTGTACACGCAACATCTATTTCCTGTCTGTCCGTCCCGGGAGAGGGCTCCCTCCTCTGTTGCTCTTCCTGAGGTTTCTATCATTTTTTTTCCCTGTTAAAAAGGGACTTTTTGGGTAGTTTTTCCTTAGTCAAATCGAGGGTCTCAGGACATGGTGTCGTATGTTACAGATTTTAAAGTAAAATTGTGATTTGTGCTATTGGGCTATATAGATAAAATTGAATTGAATTGAATTAAAATCTGCACTAAATTTGGATGTAAACATGACTATTGAGGATGATTTGAATGAAGAAGCAGTGATTGGTTAAATTGTCCTCACCTGTGTGGGGAAACACTAACTCTTTATTTTGCATCATTGCTGTATTGTTCTTCCCTTAGTGTTTATCACTGTCTTTGTGCAACTGCTAAGGAGACTTGACCTGAAGAAACTTACATTTCTAGATTTCAAAAAATTGTAAACAAGATTTGGCACCTAATTTATACCTACAAACGAATCTAGTTGCTACTTTCAGGGATGACTGTTTTAAGGGAGAGTGGGGAAATAACTATGACTTACAGTCACAAGACAATGAAACGTCTTCAGAGAAAGTGTGAACACCTGATCTGATCACACTTTTTAGTGTGATGTGATCGGTATCAACCATTATAAAACTGGAATAATCAAAGCCTTATTCCAAGTGAAATATACACGTCATGTTTTTACCATCAATCTCCTTCTAATCGAGCTGAACAACAACCAATTTACTCCTTAACTGTGTGACGCTCTGATCTTGACAAACCTCCACTTGAGCAAATCTGAGGACACAGCGAAGGGCTCCAAGTCTGATCCTGTGGGGAGTGAACACTCAAGAGGCCCTCTGTCTTCCTGGCAATGGGCTCTTTTGAGGGAAACCACATGGTGAATAGAGAGTGGCGCAAAGCGCTTATATTTGGGGAGCAACGCATGTGACTCTGGTATCAGATTTGATCTCCATCATGATTGGAAGAAGAGAGTCCATAATTGGCCCCTCAGCTCAAAGGGCACAAAAGGACGGTCTCATTGAACAAGGGAAAATGGACGTCTAATTATAAGAGCTGGCACAAGGCCCTGGGCCTAGCAGAAACTCGGTGTCCTTCTCACTACAAAGTGAAAAGCCTCCTCTGTCAGTTTGGAGCAGATCCCAAAAGCTCCCTCTTTTATTTGCCGACTGATTATTAAAGTGTCTTTTATTGCGCGACAAATGATAAACCCTTAGTCTCTGAAGATAACCGAGTACAACAGCAACCTATGTTCAGCAGGCAAATGTGAAATTCATGCACTACCAAGGATCATTACTGAGGCATGGAACGTACACGCAACTTGTGACATGGGTCAGAGATTTCAGCGCACATTAGCACCCATCAGTAGGTCATTGGCAGGCAGAGGAGATGGTTCACATGCTAAGCTGAGAATAAGCAGGTCAATTGGAATGCTTGGCTCGTCATCACCCAGAGCAAAATGTGCTAAGCTGTTGCTTTACTCACCTGAAATAAATCTCAAAACACCACTCAAATCCCTGCAAAAGCCAGTGAACTAGGTTTCTGACATCACGTTGCGCAAATGACTTTACTTCGCCTTCTTTGACTTCACTGCATGTGATGCCGAGATCCATAAAATATTATATAATTGCCCTAATAAAAACACAGGCTAGGTATTACCAGGGGACTGCCAAATCTCATTAATTGGAGGACGGAAAAGCTAGACGAGTGGCTCATATCAAAACAGCCTCAAAAATTATTAAACCAATTTTACAAGCGGATGGAGGCCGCTTAGTCTTATCCACAGCGTGTGGCTCGATATGGAGGAAGCCGCTGGGTTTCAGACTGGAGTCTAGGGAAAAGTCAACGCTGTAATTGCTCCTGGTCGGGCTCATGAGAGAGGAGACGGTTCCCATGAGACAAGAGGGGGGGGAATGCCACCTCTTCTGCCTCTCCAGTGTCCCAGAGTTTGCTGGGTTCCCACACCCTGCGGCCCCGTGGCTACCCACGCGGTGAGCCCAGGTATGTGTGGTATGTCACCTGCACACCGAGGGAGCTGTCAGAGACCCGGCCGGAGGCTGGTACGCCCCTGCTGAGAAACTTGATTTAACCACTCACAATGAAGTGTGAGAGACTGAGTGCTCTGAGAGAGAGGAGGTGGCTGCTCCAAGAAGAGTCTAAATCTTTTAATGTGACTGGCTCCCACCCAAATCGTCCAATCAGCACCGGCCTCAGAACCACACTTTACACAAGTTACTCCAGAATCAAGCTGACGCACTGAGTGAGCACTTGTCCCCTGAGCTTGGCATCCTGTAACACACATGGCGTGAGAACGGGGCCCACACTGAGGACGGCATTGTAGGTGGATTTCTACTGTATAATTACACTCAATTAGTTTGAGCTGCTCAGTAATAATATCAAACCTCTCCATTTGTCTGCCTGACGAGGTGGGAGCCAATCAGATTAGACTGAGCATTTCTTCCCATCCAGATATGGCGCTTGCTCCCCTGCTTAGTTTAATGTCTCCATCCTAACAATCAGCTGTAATGGGCTGTGGGGGGACAAGAAGGAGGAAATCCAATATTGCCGAGTGGACTCCATGCTGGCTCACCATCTAATTAATTTGTACTTAAATTTAGCATAAACCAAACTAATTTGTCTGTTTTGGGGCCTGTATCTGGGACAATTTTATTGTCTTACTTTCGCCAATGGCGAATAAGCCAGTGAAACAAGTTGCAGCCTGCTATAACAGCATGGCAGCAAATCAGCACGTAAAATACTTTATACGAGGAGGAGGCTTGACAAAAGCCAGGGGGATTTAGCTAAACCCAAATACTTTGGAGATAAACAGGAAAGCACTACCACATGCTGTTTATTCAATACAACTCACAACTATGCAGCAAGCGTTTAATCAGTAATGTGGAGCACTTGATTATTAACCCTCCCCTGCAGAGTGTTTTCAATTTGGCCTTTTGTTATCAATTATCTCTGAGCATGATTGCACTGCTGCACACATTATAAATGTTGGCAGGGAATAGGGTGTGGAAGAGAAAACAAGGACATGCTCTCACCAATTTAGGCATCCTTGGGTTGATGTGTATTACTTCACGGTTTGAGGAAACGCATTAGACACCACATCTCAGACAGAAGCACATGTGGCTCTTTTGTTAGATGGAAATGAGACATTTAGTGATTGCTACAGAAACTAGACAAGAGACTAAGCTAAAAGGACAAAGATGAGGAGAGGTGAGTTTTTAGCAATGATGATCTAGTCTGTGTGTGTGACAGGCCACTTTTCATATCCAATCACCAAGTCTGAATGTTGAGGCCAATGCAGAAGAGCCTTGTGATTACAAACTACTTCAGACGTGCTGTTTAGCCAGTTTAGAAGGGCCTTTCATCTCGGGTTGGATTAGGGATTTCTTTGTTGCGCCAAACTTTTTAACTTTCCAAAAACCACAAACTGACAGTCATTGCCAGGTGCACATAGGTGTGAAAATGGGCTGAGCACCAAGAACTCGGCAAGTACTTTTCTCTACATTCTGACACTGTTTGCATTCACTGCTGTACCACTCCAATCGCCTCTGTGTTGACTGTGATGGAGGCGGAGTGCTTTCACCAAAGACATGAACAAAACTAGGGCAAATTATAAACAAGACCTGGGACAGATATGCACCGCTGTTGCCTGTAAATGTATTTTTTTCAAAGCTTGTTCATTGAGCACTTGTTCCAAAGATCTGACTACCAGCTTCTCGCTCAACCTACGTAATAAGGTGTGGCAGTGATGACACATTTAAAAGATATTTTGGCTGAAAAGAGGTTTGAAGGGTCCGACTACTTCTTTGAGATTCAAAGAAGTGCCACTGGTTTTGGAAGCATTTTCCCCACTCTGAATTCCCATTTCTGTCAGCTTGGCGTGGCTCTAAATACCACAAAACCCGTGATCCTTTGCCGCTGTTGCCATGGAGAAGAAGCGAGTCGGAGGGACTAAGTCTGAGCTGTGGCAAATTCCAAACGCAGAACAAAACGCAGCAGCACAAGTTGCTGACTTCCTCCAAAAACGGACCCAGAATGCTCAAGTGCACTGAAACGTCAGCTTCTCCCCTTACCTTACCTTCTTACCTTGTTATAAGTATACAAGCTTGAAATTTCTATCAGTGTCAGATATTTTCTAACACAGCTGTTCACCGTTTGTACTCAGAGTTTTATGTCCATCCAAGCACTGAAGCGCTCCAACTGTCAGCCACCTAACATTGTCTATGGAGAAAATAAATGGGAGGTGCCCCAAAATAGCTCCTGACACTAAGAAACTGTTGCCAATTGCTTGTTCCACCTCAGCCCCGACTCCACTTCTGACCTCCCCTCTCACTGACCTGGCTCCAACAGCTGACAAAGATGCTGGCAAGCAGTAAACCCATACTATAGATTTCACAATGACATTATTGTTTTCTACACCCCATGATGTATTAGCAGTTGATATTAGAGATAGCTTCTGACTCTTTTGCACCACATATGATACATTCGCAGATTACCCTCCTCAATCCTGATGATTTCCATAGATTACACCATGTTTACCTCCATAGACATTTTGAATTAAACGCCTGTGATAGCCTCTACTGTATAGGATAGCCCCCTGACAGAGCTTCTGCCGTGACCTAGTTAATGCTGGCTGGCAGCAGCTAGCAACTGCTCACAGACCGGCCACGGCCATCGGGCTCACCGTGCGCGTCCCTGCATGACGAAGAGAGTCTCATCCGCAGGCGGGCATCAAATGATAAAAATAAATAGAGGCATAGAATCAACCCAGCAACACGGCAGTTATGTAATGCAAATGGTGCCCCAGTTACTCACAACTGCTGCAGTATCTGCTGTTACTCTGGGCCGTCCCTGAGCTGCACAACCTGATCCAGATTAGATGGTCCTGCCCAACCTATTTCCTGTTACAAGGCCGGGCACCATAATGAAACACATCAATGAGATGCTGATAACGCTGACTAAGGGTCCACTTCACTTGCAAATTGTGCAAGGCCACGCACACTTTAGATACATCAACCACACACAAATGTACACAAAGACATAAAGTCAATTACTTAGTTGAATGAAGCCTGGAGCTTTGAGCAGCTTTGTACCAACCACACCCAGGACAATTCCCTTAAACCGAGCCTGCATACACTGAGGAAACGTATGCTCGCTCAATGCATTATACATGTGTGAGGTAGTGGTCCTGACTGACATTCCGGCCCTATGTTCACCAAATTACCCACAGACAATTGATAGAAGCTTTGTGTGAAGCCCGGCCATGTAATCCATCCAAAGAAGAGCAGACATAAATATTTTACCTGGTCCTCAGCTGACATATGGTATTTTGTCTCGAGCTTTGTGTGCTAGTGTGAACTGAAAATCTGTCAGGGGGCGTCCCCAGTGGAAAATCTCTCTCGTTCATCATCCTAACAGGCCATGAAACACGTGGAATGTCTAAAATGTGTGAAAGCACCAAAACAAGGCCAGCCATTTTCTGGATGAAACACAAGTGCAATTTTCCGCTAAAAGGGTGACAGCCTTGTGACAAAACCGAGTGAGCGCCACTCTGTTAAAAAATACTGGCTCACACGGGGTCATCGGTCCAGGTCATACGCCACGTTGTGCAAAGTGCATTGTTAGCAGACGCCTGCGTTATGTATAAATCCGATAACCGGCCCTAAACTGGTCCACGCGTGACACAGAAGGAAAACCAGAACATGAAAGCTCATTCCCGTCATCTGACGGAATGTCAGAAACAGTCTCTTGTGTTTTCTCAGATGCCTGAAAAAATAAATGTATCGGCGGCTCATATCCTCCCAGGAAAAGGAGTGTTTACAGGGCTTAGTAGGTTTATCTGTGCCAGGGCCAGCAGGGCCACGAGAGCCAGAGACATCATGTCCCCCCATCAGCACTGGAAGGATAAAGACCCAGGTTTGAGTTTAGAGACAAACTCAGTGGCCTCAAACTAAGTGGCCTATGGCTGAATAAAGGCTCATTTGACCACAGAGAGTGAAGCATGGATAATAAACAATTTGTGTGTATTTAAATGACTGTAAATATAAATCATCCACAGTGTACATGTCATTGATCCATAATGGTGAAAGCAGAATGAATGCCTCTTTTGATGCAATAAAACTACTTCAAATCAAGCGTTATGACAGGGAATCTGTCTTTTATAGTGTGCTACCAATCATGGAAGTCACAAAGAGGGTAACAAACATCTTCAACCTCAAACGTGCCTCGCCAGTCAAAAGCTGCTTGCACATTTCATGGTTGCCCATGCCACTGAATCAAAATGTGCACACTGCCACCAGATCTATGTTGGACCTTTACCAAAATGCTCCAGGCTTCCTGATGGCCCACTATTAAAACAAGCCAGCACCCTTATGCTCCTGCCGCCCCGAGTGAGAATAAATCATTAAGGGAAGAAAGAGTGGGCAAAAAGATAAAGTAAGACAAAGAGACCGACTTGAGTAAAGGTGCAAGAGGTGAGAAAGTGAGTGAGAGATACAAGAAGACAAAAGAGGGAAAGTCAAATGAGTACACAAGAGGGGAGAAAGAATGGGAAAGTGAAAAAAAAAAAAAAAAACAAGGGGGAAAAAAAAAAACAGATATTTTCGCCCCCCAAAAAAAAACGGAGACATTGAAAAACAAAAAAAAAAAAA